>JALDNG010000002.1:18662500-19052500 GCA_024349245.1 Neodontobutis hainanensis | reverse complement strand
GTGCATCAGAGACTCACCTCCATCTGGCCTTTCTCTGTGTTCGTCTGACACAGAGGGACTTTAAACGGAACGACAGCCACAGCAGGTCTCGGCAGAGTCGGAGGATACCTTGAACCTTTGCACGGAATACACCTGAGAGTCAAAAACACCTGATAGTTAAATACACCCGAGAGTCAAACTCACCCGAGAGTCAAATTCACCTGAGAGTCAAATTCACCTGAGAGTTAAATACACCCGAGAGTCAAACTCACCAGAGAGTCAAATACACCTGAGAGTTAAATACACCCGAGAGTTAAATACACCCGAGAGTTAAATACACAGAGAGTTAAATACACAGAGAGTCAAACTCACCCGAGAGTCAAACTCACCGGAGAGTCAAATTCACCTGAGAGTTAAATACACCCGAGAGTTAAATACACCCGAGAGTTAAATACACCCGAGAGTCAAATTCACCTGAGAGTCAAATTCACCTGAAGGTCAAAAACACCTGAGAGTTAAATACACCCGAGAGTCAAATTCACCCGAGAGTCAAATTCACCTGAGAGTCAAAAACACCTAAGAGTTAAATACACTCGAGTCAAACTCACCCGAGAGTCAAATTCACCAGAGAGTCAAACTCACTCGAGAGTCAAATTCACCAGAGTTAAATACACTCGAGATTTAAATACACCCGAGTGTTAAATACACCCAAGAGTTAAATATACCCAAGAGTCAAATACACCAGAGAGTCAAACTCATTCGAGAGTCAAATTCACCCGAGAGTTAAATACATTTGAGAGTTAAATACACCCGAGAGTTAAATATACCCAAGAGTCAAATACACCAGAGAGTCAAACTCACTCGAGAGTCAAATTCACCAGAGAGTTAAATGCACTCGAGAGTTAAATACACCCAAGAGTTAAATAAACCCAAGAGTCAAATACACCAGAGAGTCAAACTCACTCGAGTCAAATTCACCCGAGAGTCAAATACACTTGAGAGTTAAATACACCCGAGAGTTAAATACACCCGAGAGTCAAAGACACCCAAGAGTCAAATTCACTAGAGAGTTAAATACACCCGAGAGTTAAATACACCGAGAGTTAAATACACCCAAGAGTCAAATTTACCAGAGAGTTAAATACAGTTGAGAGTAAAATACACCAGAGAGTCAAATTTACCTGAGTCAAAAACACCTGAGAGTTAAATATACCTGAGAGTTAAATACATCAGAGAGTTAAATACACCAGAGAGTCAAACTCACCCGAGAGTCAAAGAACCCCAAGAGTTAAATAAACTTGAGAGTCAAAGACACCCAAGAGTCAAAGACACCCAAGAGTCAAAGACACCCAAGAGTCAAAGACACCCAAGAGTCAAAGACACCCAAATTAAATACACCCAAGAATTAAATACATCCAAGAGTTAAAGACATCCGAGTTAAATACACCTGAGAGTTAAATACACCAGAGAGTTAAAGACATCTGAGTTAAAGACACCTGAGAGTTAAATACACCAGAGATTTAAATACACCAGTGAATTAAAGACACCAGAGAGTTAAAGACACCTGAGAGAGTGAGACAAGACAAAAACTGAAAACCTAAGCAAAAAGAAAACAAGTAAAATTTGAGATTCTTTCAGATTTTGAAAAGAATTGAAAAATTATTAAAACAATTAAATTTTTTATAAAATATTTCACAATTGTAATGTTCTTCAAAATGACATTTTCTTCACAAAAAGGTTTTATGTATGTATATTTTAATGCATTTTAATATATTATAATTTAAATCAAGGTTAAAAAGCAAAAAAAGAGGTCTAATAACCAATAATAAATTGTAATAATCGAGTGTTTTTGAGCAAAAGGTTTGTCATAAACAAATCCAAGCGCAGCTGTTTAGTGGAGTAAGTTTTCTGACTCTAAAAAGAGTGTGGGGAGCTCACCTGAGCTGCTGGGGGTTCTCATGAACACCCACCACCCAGTAATGGTCCGACCTGCTTTTGCAGGTCTCTCTGGTGTTACAGACTGGAGTCCAGGTGTTGCCCACAGACCGGTTCAACATCCGGACCAGGCCCTCTGAGTCCACGTAACACGGGGTTCCTACCAGAAAACAACAGCATGTGTTTTATAAAAGTGTTTAAACAGCTCTCTAGACTCAGGTGTTTAACAGGTAACAGACCCTCTGCAGTGAAACCGATCCAGGACAGGTGAGAGCAAGGACTCAGCGGCAGAGGCTCATTCAGGACCTGTCTCTTTCTTTGACCAAACTGCAGCAGCTGGACTCCCAACGCCTGCTCTCCGTCAAAACCAGTCCCTGAACAGAAAAGAACCAAAAGAGGAGTCAGCGTCAAAGACGGTGCTTTTATGGACGTGAGGAAAGGCTGTGTTGGATGAGACTGTGTGCGGACCTCGGTGGTACACGATGAGCAGCTGCTCCCCGTGTCCCGACAGACACACCACAGGCCCGGACAGACTGAACACCTCCCTCTGGATCCCTCCCACAGAGAACAGTCTCAGAAACAGAGCAGAGGTGGCCACGGCAGCCCAGCCCTGTCCCAGACACAGCCCCCGAGCGTCCTCCCCCGGCGGCAGGTCCACCATCCACTCCTTATTAGTGTCCCAGGACGAGAAGTGTAGGCACTGCAGTTTACTGAGGACGAACCAAAAAGAAACATGACGACACACTGCAGCTAAATAATGTTTAAGATGGATCTGAACATGTTTCAGTTGGATCTGAACAGGTTTCAAATGGATTTGAACAAGTTTTAGTTGGATTTGAAAAGGTTTCAAATGGATTTGAAAAGGTTTCAAATGGATTTGAACAGGTTTTAGTTGGATCTGAACAGGTTTCAAATGGATTTGAACAGGTTTTAGTTGGATCTGAACAGGTTTCAAATGGATTTGAACAGGTTTTAATTGGATCTGAACAGGTTTCAGTTGGATCTGAACAGGTTTCAGTTGGATCTGAACAGGTTTCAAATGGATTTGAACAGGTTTCAAATGGATTTGAACAGGTTTTAGTTGGATTTAAACAGGTTTTAGTTGGATTTGAACGGGTTTTAGTTGGATCTGAACAGGTTTCAAATGGATTTGAACAGGTTTTAGTTGGATTTAAACAGGTTTCAAATGGATTTGAACAAGTTTTAGTTGGATTTGAACAGGTTTTAGTTGGATCTGAACAGGTTTTAGTTGGATCTGAACAGGTTTTAGTTGGATCTGAACAGGTTTCAAAAGGATTTGAACAGGTTTTAGTTGGATCTGAACAGGTTTTAGTTGGATCTGAACAGGTTTTAGTTGGATCTGAACAGGTTTTAGTTGGATCTGAACAGGTTTTAGTTGGATCTGAACAGGTTTTAGTTGGATCTGAACAGGTTTTAGTTGGATCTGAACAGGTTTTAGTTGGATCTGAACAGGTTTTAGTTGGATCTGAACAGGTTTTAGTTGGATCTGAACAGGTTTTAGTTGGATCTGAACAGGTTTCAAAAGGATTTGAACAGGTTTTAGTTGGATCTGAACAGGTTTTAGTTGGATCTGAACAGGTTTCAAATGGATTTGAACAGGTTTTAGTTGGATTTGAAAAGGTTTCAAATGGATTTGAAAAGGTTTTAAATGGATTTGAACAGGTTTTAGTGAACTGTACCTGGCCAATTGGTCGGTGCCGGGGCAGGCCAGCAGCACGGCCTCCTGGGAAATGTCGGCCATGGTGTGTCCCAGCGAGTTGGACAGGTGCATGGCGTGGTGCACGGCCGAGTCGTGGAACTCTACATCGATGGCATTGTCCTGGTCGTCGTTATATCCTCGAACTATTCCCACCGAGTTCCACATCTACGGCACAGAGTTTACATTCAGCCGGTCTGACCTCAACCGTTTATTCAGGTGTCAGTCTCACAGTATCCACGACAACCTCGGACATGTCGGAC
The DNA here is from genome assembly GCA_024349245.1 of Neodontobutis hainanensis. Lineage (NCBI taxonomy): Eukaryota > Metazoa > Chordata > Actinopteri > Gobiiformes > Odontobutidae > Neodontobutis > Neodontobutis hainanensis. Next base: position 19,048,606 of record JALDNG010000002.1, on the reverse strand, counting down.
ATTACACCTGTGCCTGGGCACTTTCAACACTTGACAGAAAAACAGGTGCTTCAGGTTAGTTCAGGACAAAGACGTAGTCGTTACCATGAAGCGGTGGGTGAGGTGAGCCGGCGTGGACCCGGGCTGAAAGGCTTTCTGTGGAGGTGTGGGCAGAGGGCCGTCGTACACAGGACGAACAGGACCAGACAGACCTGCAGGGGGCGCTATGGAGCTGCCAGCATCATCATCATCATCAGGGTATTTATCTGCACCGAGCTTCAGGGAACCAGTGTCTGTTTCAGAAAGAGAGACAAGGTTTTAGACAGATTAAAACAGGTTTTAGACAGATTAAACCAGGTTTTAGACAAAATAAACCAGGTTTTAGACAGATTAGACCAGGTTTTAGACAGATTAAACCAGGTTTTAGACAGATTAGACCAGGTTTTAGACAGATTAGACCAGGTTTTAGACAGATAAAACAGGTTTTAGACAGATTAAACCAGGTTTTAGACAGATTAAACCAGGTTTTAGACAAAATAAACCAGGTTTTAGACAGATTAGACCAGGTTTTAGACAGATTAGACCAGGTTTTAGACAGATTAGACCAGGTTTTAGACAGATTAAAACAGGTTTTAGACAGATTAGACCAGGTTTTAGACAGATTAGACCAGGTTTTAGACAGATTAAACCAGGTTTTAGACAGATTAGACCAGGTTTTAGACAGATTAGACCAGGTTTTAGTCAGATTAGACCAGATTTTAGTCAGATTAGACCAGGTTTTAAACAGATTAGACCAGGTTTTAAACAGATTAGACCATGTTTTAGACAGATTAGACCAGGTTTTAGACAGATTAGACCAGGTTTTAGACAAATTAGACCAGGTTTTAGACAGATTAGACCAGGTTTTAGACAGATTAGACCAGGTTTTAGACAGATTAGACCAGGTTTTAGACAGATTAAAACAGGTTTTAGACAGGTTAGACCAGGTTTTAGACAGATTAGACCAGGTTTTAGACAGATTAGACCAGGTTTTAGACAGATTAGACCAGGTTTTAGACAGATTAGACCAGGTTTTAGACAGATTAGACCAGGTTTTAGACAGATTAGACCAGGTTTTAGACAGATTAGACCGGGTTTTAGACAGATTAGACCGGGTTTTAGACAGATTAGACTGGGTTTTAGACAGATTAGACCGGGTTTTAGACAGATTAGACCAGGTTTTAGACAGATTAGACCAGGGTTTTAGACAGATTAGACCAGGTTTTAGACAGATTAAACCAGGTTTTAGAAAGATTAGACCAGGTTTTAGACAAATTAGACCAGGTTTTAGACAGATTAGACCAGGTTTTAGACAGATTAGACCAGGTTTTAGACAAATTAGACCAGGTTTTAGACAGATTAGACCAGGTTTTAGACAGATAAGACCAGGTTTAAGACAGATTAGACCAGGTTTTAGACAGATTAGACCAGGTTTTAGACAGATAAGACCAGGTTTAAGACAGATTAGACCAGGTTTTAGACAGATAAGACCAGGTTTTAGACAGATTAGACCAGGTTTTAGACAGATAAGACCAGGTTTTAGACAGATTAGACCAGGTTTTAGACAGATTAGACCAGGTTTTAGACAAAATAAAACAGGTTTTAGACAGATTAGACCAGGTTTTAGACAGATTAGACCAGGTTTTAGACAAAATAAAACAGGTTTTAGACAGATTAGACCGGGTTTTAGAAAGATTAGACCGGGTTTTAGACAGATTAGACCAGGTTTTAGACAGATTAGACCAGGTTTTAGACAGATTAGACCAGGTTTTAGACAGATTAGACCAGGTTTTAGACAGATTAAAACAGGTTTTAGACAGGTTAGACCAGGTTTTAGACAGATTAGACCAGGTTTTAGACAGATTAGACCAGGTTTTAGACAGATTAGACCAGGTTTTAGACAGATTAGACCAGGTTTTAGACAGATTAGACCGGGTTTTAGACAGATTAGACTGGGTTTTAGACAGATTAGACCGGGTTTTAGACAGATTAGACCAGGTTTTAGACAGATTAGACCAGGGTTTTAGACAGATTAGACCAGGTTTTAGACAGATAACACCAGGTTTTAGACAGATTAGACCAGGTTTTAGACAGATTAGACCAGGTTTTAGACAGATTAGACCAGGTTTTAGACAGATTAGACCAGGTTTTAGACAAAATAAAACAGGTTTTAGACAGATTAGACCGGGTTTTAGAAAGATTAGACCGGGTTTTAGACAGATTAGACCAGGTTTTAGACAGATTAGACCAGGGTTTTAGACAGATTAGACCAGGTTTTAGACAGATTAAAACAGGTTTTAGACAGATTAGACCAGGTTTTAGACAGATTAGACCAGGTTTTAGACAAAATAAAACAGGTTTTAGACAGATTAGACCGGGTTTTAGAAAGATTAGACCGGGTTTTAGACAGATTAGACCAGGTTTTAGACAGATTAGACCAGGTTTTAGACAGATTAGACCAGGTTTTAGACAGATTAGACCAGGTTTTAGACAGATTAAAACAGGTTTTAGACAGGTTAGACCAGGTTTTAGACAGATTAAAACAGGTTTTAGACAGATTAGACCAGGTTTTAGACAGAGTAGACCAGGTTTTAGACAGATTAGACCAGGTTTTAGACAGATTAGACCAGGTTTTAGACAGATTAGACCGGGTTTTAGACAGATTAGACCGGGTTTTAGACAGATTAGACCAGGTTTTAGACAGATTAGACCAGGGTTTTAGACAGATTAGACCAGGTTTTAGACAGATTAAAACAGGTTTTAGACAGATTAGACCAGGTTTTAGACAGATTAGACCAGGTTTTAGACAGATTAGACCAGGTTTTAGACAGATTAGACCGGGTTTTAGACAGATTAGACCAGGTTTTAGACAGATTAGACCAGGTTTTAGACAGATTAGACCGGGTTTTAGACAGATTAGACCAGGTTTTAGACAGATTAGACCAGGTTTTAGACAGATTAGACCAGGTTTTAGACAGATTAGACCAGGGTTTTAGACAGATTAGACCAGGTTTTAGACAGATTAAAACAGGTTTTAGACAGATTAGACCAGGTTTTAGACAGATTAGACCGGGTTTTAGACAGATTAGACCAGGTTCCGGCTGGACTTGAACAGGTTTTGCTTGTACCCAGTGAGTTGTCGTCCTCCAGAAAGGCTCCTCTGTTCTTGACTCGTCCTGTGGCTGGTATGAGGAAGTCTTCGTCCTCCTCTTCATCAGCAGCTGTGGGTTTCTTTATCGGAGAGTCAGACTCACTCAGACCTTCATCCATCAGTCCACCATCGTCATCGTCAAACAGGTCCTCATAGTCCTTCACTGCTTTAGACTCTGTCGGCTGGAAAATGCAACACACAAAACTCACTTCAGAGAATATGTCCAGAGGAAGCAAGAAGTCCTCGTCCCAGGTCATTGCACACCTGAGGAACCAGGATGGACCAAGATGGACCAAGAGGAACCAAGAGGGACCAAGAGAAACCAAGAGGGACCAAGAGAAACCAAGAGAAACCAAGAGGAACCAAGAGAAACCAAGAGGGACCAAGAGGAACCAAGAGGAACCAAGAGAAACCAAGAGGGACCAAGAGAAACCAAGAGGAACCAAGAGGAACCAAGAGGAACCAAGAGGAAACAAGAGGGACCAAGAGGAACCAAGAGGAACCAAGAGGAACCAAGAGGAACCAAGAGGAACCAAGAGGGACCAAGAGAAACCAAGAGGAACCAAGAGGAACCAAGAGGAAACAAGAGGGACCAAGAGGAACCAAGAGGAACCAAGAGGAACCAAGAGGAAACAAGAGGGACCAAGAGGAACCAAGAGGAACCAAGAGGAACCAAGAGGAACCAAGAGAAACCAAGAGGGACCAAGAGAAACCAAGAGGAATCAAGAAGAAGAAAGAGGAAACAAGAAGAATTAAGAGGAACCAAGAGGAAACAAGAGGAACCAAGAGGAAACAAGAGGAACCAAGAGGAACCAAGAGGGACCAAGAGGAACCAAGAGGAAACAAGAGGAACCAAGAGGAAACAAGAGGAACCAAGAGAAACTAAGAGAGACCAAGAGAAACCAAGAAGAACCAAGAGGAACCAAGAGGAACCAAGAGGAACCAAGAGGGACCAAGAGGAACCAAGAGGGACCAAGAGGAACCAAGAAGAAGAAAGAGGAAACAAGAGGGACCAAGAGAAACCAAGAGAGACCAAGTGAAACCAAGAGGGACCAAGAGGAACCAAGAGGGACCAAGAGGAACCAAGAAGAAGAAAGAGGAAACAAGAGGGACCAAGAATAAACAAGAGTGAACCATTTCCCTTTAACACTATAAATACGTCCCTTATGGGCCAAGACTCACCTGAAAATGAGATTTATAATCTCAGTGGGACTCCTGCTGAAATAAATCTAAGGGGCTAAAACACCTTTCAAAATGTCCAGTACATTTAGACATTATTTCATCTGTTTTCATCTTTCTAAATGTAGCTCTGCCCAGTCCAACCTAACCCTGGAACAGTTGGTACCTTGGCTCTGCTGCTGTTGGATGAAGACGAGGAGCCGAGTCCGTGCAGCAGCCCCAGACAGCCCTCGGTGTCGGTGTAGGCGATCTGAGAACCAGACGGGTGCCAGGCCAGACCACACACTGTGAAGCCCTTCTCGTGTTTCTGTCTGAGGAGGACAACAGTTGATCAGAGGACAGCCCTGGTTTAGACTTTCACAGCTTTAGTACCAATGACATCAGAATTATTACATCCTTTACTCTTGGAATCCTAACGTTACAGATAAAGACTGAAGAGCCTCGACAGGTCGAACACACCCCTCACTGGGGCACACCCTCATGGTGTCTCCAAACACCACTTCCACACCAATACATCAGAGAGAGCGGGGATCCAACCTACAACCTCCTGATTATAGCACGCCCAATCAACCCAATCAACTGAAGACCAGCCTTTTGCAACGGATTAAACAGTTAGACTTTTTTTAAATTGTATAATTAATATAAGTTAGTGGTACCTCTCCAGACACAGTTTACTGCTCACGTCCCAAACTGTGATGACTCCTCCAACTGAAGCAGCTGCCAGGAGTTTACCGCACGGAGACCAACTCACCACATTCACCGGCTGAAAGACATTAGTTTATCCAGACCTGCACACGCTGATAAAAACGGTACATCTGCGACTGTGGCGTTTGCCTGGGTGTTACCTGAGTGAGTACATCGTCCGACAGAGTGGTCACATGACCCCAGGAGCCTCTCTCGTAAAGGTGCACCTTCTCTTCAACAGGAACGGCTAAAAACTGACAAGAAAAGTCCTGTGATTTGAACTTCTACAGACCTTTCTCCTGAAACAGCAGACACATCGTCCTGTTTGAAGGAGGTCTGTGGGTATTCAGCACAGTTGCATAAAAAAAAACACAATAGCACATATCTAAAAATACTCAAGAACAATTTAACAATAACAACAACAGTTATATTGATGACAGGACAGTGCAGTTATGGAGGGGGGGGGCAGTCTGAACACGTGTTTGGAGTTTAGATTTGAAATGTGGCAGTGTGTCTGTGTTGCGGAGGTCAGAGGTCAGAGAGTTCCAAAGCCGGGGAGCAGAGCGACTGAAGGCTCTACTCCAGATGGAGACGGGACGAGCAGGAGGGACTGAGAGCCACAGAGAGGAGGAGGAGGCCCCTTGTGGTGAACAGGAGTTCATTTCTGTTGATTCGGGGGAGGGGGAGGGTGAGGGGTTTGTTTGGGAGGTAGAGCTGGGTGTCATCAGCGTAGCAGTGGAAGTCAATGTTATGTTTTCAGAAGATGTGACCAAGGGGGAGAAGGCAGATGAACAGTAGGGGCCCTAGTACCGAGCCCTGAGGTACCCCTGTGGTACCCCTGAGGTACCCCTGTGGTACCCCTGTGGTACCCCTGAGGTACGCCTCTGGTACCCCTGAGGTACCCCTGTGGTACCCCTCTGGTACCCCTCTGGTACCCCTGAGGTACCCCTGAGGTACCCCTGTGGTACCCCTGAGGTACCCCTGAGGTACCCCTGTGGTACCCCTGAGGTACCCCTGAGGTACCCCTGAGGTACCCCTGTGGTACCCCTGTGGTACCCCTGAGGTACCCCTGAGGTACCCCTGTGGTACCCCTGAGGTACCCCTGAGGTACCCCTGTGGTACCCCTGTGGTGACGGGGACAGGATGAGGTGAAGGATTTGAGCTGGATGAGAGCGTTCTGAGAGGTAGGGCTGTGTCTGTGACGCCGATAGAAGAGAGTCTGAGCAGAAGGATGGAGTGTGACATGTATCAGACTGAAGTTAGATCGAGCAGAAGGAGGATGGAGAGTGAGCCGGGGTCAGAGGAGAAGGTCATTAGTCATTTTAGGGAGGTCAGTTTCAGTGTGGAGGGGTCAGAAGCCAGACTGGAATTTTTCATAGAGATTATTGGAGGATAAGTGACTGAATTTGAGGAGCATGTTTTATTCAGAAACGAAAAAAGGAAATAAGGTCGGGGTTAGCTTTATAGAAAACTAAAATGCTTCACGACAGTTGCTTATGTAAACTTTCTGAGCCTCTGTACCTTTCCAGAGTTGGGCTGCCACGACAAACGACACAGAGACTTGGAGTTTGTGACGTCGTTAGTTTTCGGCAGCAGAGGCCAGCTGGTCACCTGACTCTGGAGAACCATATTCATCATCATCATCATCATCTTGAATAAATCTGTGTTTAATGTGAGTTCAAACTGGGACAGACCTGGTCCTCGATGTTCCACACGACGACAGAACCGTCACAGCTCGAAGACGCCTGTCACAGAAACATTCTGAATAGTTCAAATGAGGCGTGTCGGAGGGTTGCATCTTCAGGCATTAGTGGCAGTTTACTCACCAGGTATTCATCTTTGGGGTCAAAGGTGACACTGAGAACTGGAGCCTCGTGACCCCGAAGGGTTTTCTGTTGACTGTTGTCAGACACCTCCACCACCTTCACCAGGAAATCACTGAAAATGACAAAGAAAAGATTTACTGCAACCCAAATCCACCTAGAACCAGTTATTTAACCAGATTAAACCAGAAGAAACCTAATTTAAAGTCTGTGGTAAACCGTTTAAAGCCCATTAAAATTCATCTCGACCCAGCCAAAAAGCCACTTAGGTGTCATTTCCAACCTTTTTGTAATAAATTGTCAAATTCCCAAAAAAAGAAAGACTTGCTTTGTGAAATAAAAACACCACATTCTGGCTCGACGCTGCATTAAACACTCAAAGTTTGCTCGGTTATAGCCCTTTAAACTCTTCAAGCGATGACTTGGACGTGAAGGGCAGCTGTAAATCGATGAGTTATTGTTTGTGACTCTGTCGATGACCAAACATGCTCCGAGACTGAATTAAACACATTTATTTTATTAAAGAGCGATCAATAGAGTCTGAAGCGTGCCTCCTGCTGCTTTCCTTTGATATCCATCTGTTGGTGAGATAAGTGGGTTTAAAAGAGGTCAGGAGCCGTGAGCTGAGGGTCTTAGAGTCTCGACACGAGCAGAAGTGCCACTGAATGGTTCACAGCTGGAACTGTCACTCAGGAACCGTTTACATTAGAGCTCTTCCTGTCCACATCTACCTGCCTGGGGGTCTGCAGATGGAAATCAGCCTGGGCTATCTGTCATATTTACACACATTTACATTTATTCATTTAGCAGAAGCTTTTATTCAAAGCGACTTACATTGTTCTACAGTAATTACATGTTACAGCCACTGGAGGCAAGTTGGCCATTTTCTAAAAAAATAAAAATCAAAAGTGACAGGGCTGTTGTTGATTCACTGAAACGTTGCTAAAAAAGGCTGAAGGTGTTCCAGTAAAGGCACCCGTCTGAAACAAACTGGAGGAGAGCATTAAGGGGTGTCACAGAGGTACAATGGTTATGTGGAGAAAGGCGCCCCCTGCTGTCCGCAGCTGTTGAGACAGACACACAGACAGACACAGACAGACACACACACAGACACACACACACAGACACACACACACACAGACACACACACACACACACACACACAGACACACAGACACACACACACACACACACACACACACACACACACACACACACACACACACACACACACACACACACACACACAGACACACACACACACACACACACACACACGCACACACACAGACACACACACACACACATACACACACACACACACAGAAAAAACTTTATTCTGACAAAGTAATAATAAAGAAAAATTCTATGAATGTTAACCAATGAAAGTCAGACATTGCTTTTCAAACATGCTTCAACTGAATTATTTTCAGTGGGCGGCAGTAGCTCAGTGGGTAGAGCAGTCGTCTTTTAACCCGAAGGTAGTTGGTTCGATTCCCACTCTCCCCACAGTTCATACTGTCGTTGTGTCCTTGGGCAAGACACTTAACCCACCTTGCCTCCAGTGACTGTAACACTGGTAATTACTGTAGAACAATGTAAGTCGCTTTGGATAAAAGCGTCTGATAAATGAATAAATGTAAATGTAAATGTAAAAAAACTCATGGAACAGGCCTAGACAAAATGGATGGTACCCCTTGAAAAGACTGTAAATAATGTGACCAAATGAACAGTTAATTCAAGGTTTGTGCACTAATGAGCATCACAGATGTGTACAATCTTGTAATCAGTCAGTGGGCCTTTTTATAGGGCTTCAGGTAGTCACTGTGTTGTCTGGAGACATGGTGTGTACCACACTCAACATGGACCAGAGGAAGCGAAGGAAAGAGTTGTCGCATGAGAGTAGAAAGAAAATTATAGACAAACATGATAAAGGTAAAGGCTATAAGACCACCTCCAAGCAGCTAGATGTTCCTGTGACTACAGCTGCACATATTATTCAGAAATTTAAGATCCGTGGGACTGTAGCCAACCTCCCTGGACGTGGCCCCAGGAGGAAAATCGATGACAAATCAAAGAGACGGATAATCCGAATGGTAACAAAAGAGCCCAGAAAGACTTCTAAAGAGATCCAAGGTGAACTCCATGCTCACGGAACATCAGTGTCAGATCGTACCATCCGTCGTTGTTTGAGCCAAAGTGGACAACATGGGAGACGACCAAGGAGGACACCACTGTTGAAAACAAATCATTAAAAAGCTAGACTGGAATATGCCAAACTACATGTTGACAAGCCACAAAGCTTCTGGGAGAATGTCCTATGGACAGATGAGGCAAAAATGGAACTTTTTGCCAAGACACATCAGCTCTATGTTCACAGACGTAAAAATGAAGCATATCAAGAAAAGAACACTGTCCCTACTGTGAAACATGGAGGAGGCTCTGTTATGTTCTGGGGCTGCTTTGCTGCATCTGGCACAGGGTGTCTTGAATCTGTGCAGGTACAATGAAATCTGAAGACTATCAAGGGATTCTAGAGAGAAATGTGCTGGCCAGTGTCAGACAGCTTGGTCTCAGTCGCAGGTGATGGGTCTTGCAACAGGACAATGACCCAAAACACAGCTCAAAACAACCCAGGATGGTTAAGAGGAAAACACTGGACTATCCTATTGAGCATCTTTGGAAGGAGCTGAAACATGCCGTCTGGAAAAGACACCCTTCAAACCGGACACAACTGGAGCAGGTTGCTCTTGAGGAGTGGGCCTAAACACCTGCTGAGAGGTGCAGAAGTCTCATTGACAGTTACAGGAATCGTCTGGTTGCAGTGATAGCCTCAAAAGGTTGTGCAACAAAATATTAAGTTAGCGGTATCAACAATTTTGTCTGTTCCATGAGTTCATTTAAAATAATTCCGTTGAAGCATGTTTGAAAAGCAATGTCTGACTTTCATTGGTTAACATTCATAGAATTTTTATTTATTATTACTTTTGTCAGAATAAAGTTATTTCTGCGACCATCGTGTTTCTTTCATTGACCGAAGGGTACCAACAATTTTGTCCCCGTGTGTATACATATATAAAACCATGACTCTTTCATGTCTCAGTCCTGAAGGAGACTAAAGCACAAAGGTTTTAATAAGATCTGGACTTTCTGTATCCTGACACTAACACTGTATTATTTGTTCTCTTATTATCTAATAAACTAAAGCACAGGGAGACCTCAGGATCTCCGTTATCTCTCGCTGCTCAAGTCTTCAGATGCTGCTGTCATTATCTCTCCCTGGTGACAAAGAGCTGACTTTGACTTTGACAGGAGTTCTGGATGATGCAGCAGTGACAGACATTTAACGTGGGTCCAACTCAAAAACAAAGGCTGCAAAGATAGTTTTGTGAATTTCAAAATGTGCAAATGTGATCAATGTACCAAAAACAGAGCTGTTTACAGAGTGTAAGAGAGATTACACAAAAATACTGATAGCAAACAATATTATCCCCTATTGTCAGTGTTCTCGCTCTGAACAGGTTTGTATATGTGGTATAATCTGTCAAATATGATAAATGATTGCTCATTTAATCATGACAAGAACGACAAGTGTAAAGTCAGGGCTGTATTTAAACAGAAACTACAGACAGGTTTTCTCAAAGCTTGTGAAAACAGTGTTCACTGTTTTTTTAAGTTTGCAGTGTAAAAAGCATTTGCAAATCAATGGTGAGAGCTGCACCTGAACGCACCACCGAGCGTTGAGTCAGAGTCAACACAGGACACAGACGTTTACTGTGAGCTCACTTTAAAAAACAATAGCTCACTGTTAGCAGAAAACAGGTACAGTGTGCCAGCGACGCTCAGGTGTGTGGCTCTCACCTGGAGCCGGCCGCCACTCTGCTGCCGCTGGAGTTAAAGGTCACGTGAGTGGCGTTGGTGGTGAACCGGGTCAGAATCCCGTCTGGCTCTCCGTCGGGAAACGAGTGGATCTGAACGGTGTTGTTGGAGCTGGCCGTCACCAGTTTCCCGTTCTGTCAGAGACCACACAGGACTTTATTTACATCCCTACACTTTAACCCCAGACCGCTCAGACCACACCCACTGACCTTCAGAGTCAGAGAGTAGGCCTTCTCTCCAACCGTGATGAACCGAGGGTCGTCATCATCCAGACCCTCCCAGATCCTCACGTCTCCATCGTTTCCACACGTCACTAAGAACCTGACAAGCACATTAATGTAAGAAACAAACCAGGACCGGGTCGAAACCGGGTCGAAACCAGGACCAAACCAGGACTTTAGATATTTTAGAACATGTTTTGGAGAAGTCATTAAACTTATGTCAGAAACAGTCACAGCATGAATGAGTGAAGGATTAATCTGAATGATTAATGTTCATTATGTAAGCACTAAATACTACTTTAATATTTGATAAAATGTGAGGAAAATAACCGACTTACTTCCCGGTCTCATCGAAGGTGACCTCGGTGTGTCCTTCTGAATGTCCATAACGCATCGGCTTCTTCTCACACTGCATTTTAACTAAAACTCTGAAACATACAAATGAATAGCGCATGAAACTAAAGCTACAGAGACTTATATCCGCCTGTCAGCTCAGCGCTCACCGAGAGCCTAAAACCCCGTAAAACATCCATTACCGCGAACCTGCTGCTTATTTATCGTTTTTATATTTATTTCAGACGCTGAAGGATCCATCATGACTAAATATAGTATGTTTTATTAAACTTACGGCTCACAGTTCGGGTAAAGGTCCCTCTCAGCTCGGAAGTCTCCCGCGCTGCGTTGAAAACAAGGGAAGTAACGTCACTCTCCCGCCGCCTGCGTCATGACGTAACTGCCGCTACGACCCAACCAGGAAGTGTTTAGACTTTACAAGCGTAAACAAAAGCGGACTAAATACTTACATATCTGTTCTATAGTTGTTTAAACAGTTTGGTTTGTGCTTATTATTTTCAGTGTAGGTGGTATTATTTCTGTTTCCTAAAGATAATATATTCATTTTATTTATTAGGAAAGTGTGTTAGGCTCAAGTTTAATGCTGAGCTCAAACCTCACCTTTACGCTTGTAAAAAGCCAAATGTTAAGTCACACAGCTTTTATTTTCAGAAAATAAGACCTATTCATTGCATTTATTAAAAAAACTGTCTGTCTTTGTCCCAATGTCCTTTTTTACACCATAATAATAATAGTAGTAATAATAATAATAATAATAATAATAATAATAATAATACATCAAATTTATATAGCGCTTTTCAGGGGACGCAAAGACGCGTTACATAAAAAAAGACGCGTTACATAAAATACATACAACAGAACAATAAACACAACAACATATTGCAAAGAAGTTTAAGACAGGTTGTAACATTTCTTGAAAAGGTGAGTTTTTAACTGTTTCTTAAATGTTTCGAGTGAGTCGGAGGTTCTGATTCGTGGAGGGAGGGAGTTCCCGAGAGAAGGCTCTGTTCCCTAAGGTGCGGTGCTTGGATTTGGTGATGGGGTGAGGAGATTTGAGTCAGGGGATCGGAGACGGGTGGAGGGGGAATGTTGTTGAAGGAGATCTGAGAGGTGTGGGGGGGGCATGGTTATTGAGGGCTTTGTAGGTGATGAGGAGGACCTTACATTTACATTTATTCATTTGGCAGACGCTTTTATCCAAAGCGACTTACATTGTTCTACAGTAATTACCAGTGTTACAGCCACTGGAGGCAAGGTGGGTTAAGTGTCTTGCCCAAGGACACAACGACAGTATGAACTGTGGGGAGAGTGGGAATCGAACCGCCTACCTTCGGGTTGAAAGACAACTGCTCTACCCACTGAGCTACTGCCGCCCTACCTTGAAGTGGATACGGTCCTGAAGGGGAAGCCAGTGGAGCTGTTGGAGGACGGGGGTGGTTCTCTGGAGCGGGTGTGGGTGAGTAACTGGGCAGCTGAGTTCTGAACATACTGGAGTTTCTGGAGGTCAGTGGAGGGGGGGCCGTAGAGGAGGCTGTTGCAATAGTAATAGTGTGCCCATCGATGGAGAGTGAAAAGTCCAGGGAGGAGGGATTTGGGACCAGGTATAATAATTTTAGATTTATTGCAGTTTAGCTTGAGAAAATGTGTTGTCATCCAAGATTTAATTTCATTGAGGCAGTTTGTGAGAGTGGAGACGTGGATGGGGTAATGTTTTTTGTGGAGAGGTATATTAGGGTCTCGTCAGCATAGCAGTGAAAATGAAGTCCATGACGACACAAGTATTAAAAACATAAAAAAACTCTAAGTCTTAGTTCTTTTACATTTGTGATAAACATAAACATTTACAGCTCCAGATAAAAAGACATAACTCTACTTAATCTTTGAGCCAAAAAATGTCTGAATCTGAACTGAGAAAAGAAAAACTAGAAAAGATAGAACCGACAAAATCTAATACAATTAACAGCATTGTTATTATTTATTTATTTAGCTCTACATTTTTGTTTGAAGGTCTGGCACCAGTGAAGAAAAAACCTGGCCCTCAAGTCAATTTCGTTAAAGTCCCCTGATTTTTTTCTGAAACTTGGAGCCAGTGGCACGTCTTTCCACAGACCCCAGAAAAATAAACTCAAGAGACAGAACCTCTCACAACATCAGCAACATCAAGCACTTTGAGAAAAAATAGACACTGAGGAGACTCACTGAAGAGACTCACTGAGGAGACTCACTGAGGAGACTCACTGAGGAGACTCACTGAAGAGACTCACTGAGAAGACTCACTGAAGAGACTCACTGAAGAGACTCACTGAGGAGACTCACTGAGGAGACTCACTGAAGAGACTCACTGAAGAGTCTCACTGAAGAGACTCACTGAGGAGACTCACTGAGGAGACTCACTGAGGAGACTCACTGAGGAGACTCACTGAAGAGACTCACTGAGGAGACTCACTGAAGAGACTCACTGAAGAGACTCACTGAAGAGACTCACTGAAGAGACTCACTGAGGAGACTCATTTAAGAGACTCACTGAAGAGACTCACTGAAGAGACTCACTGAAGAGACTCACTGAAGAGACTCATTTAAGAGACTCACTGAGGAGACTCACTGAAGAGACTCATTTAAGAGACTCACTGAAGAGACTCACTGAAGAGACTCATTTAAGAGACTCACTGAGGAGACTCACTGAAGAGACTCACTGAAGAGACTCACTGAGGAGACTCACTGAGGAGACTCACTGAAGAGACTCACTGAAGAGACTCACTGAAGAGACTCACTGAGGAGACTCACTGAAGAGACTCACTGAGAAGACTCACTGAAGAGACTCACTGAGGAGACTCACTGAAGAGACTCATTTAAGAGACTCACTGAAGAGACTCATTTAAGAGACTCACTGAAGAGACTCACTGAAGAGACTCACTGAGGAGACTCACTGAGGAGACTCACTGAAGAGACTCACTGAAGAGACTCATTTAAGAGACTCACTGAAGAGACTCACTGAAGAGACTCACTGAGGAGACTCACTGAGGAGACTCATTTAAGAGACTCACTGAAGAGACTCACTGAAGAGACTCACTGAGGAGACTCACTGAAGAGACTCACTGAGGAGACTCACTGAAGAGACTCACTGAGGAGACTCACTGAAGAGACTCACTGAAGAGACTCACTGAGGAGACTCACTGAGGAGACTCATTTAAGAGACTCACTGAAGAGACTCACTGAAGAGACTCACTGAGGAGACTCACTGAGGAGACTCACTGAGGAGACTCATTTAAGAGACTCACTGAAGAGACTCACTGAAGAGACTCATTTAAGAGACTCACTGAGGAGACTCATTTAAGAGACTCACTGAGGAGACTCACTGAGAAGACTCACTGAGAAGACTCACTGAAGAGACTCTGGGACAGATCTTAATGTCTTTGGTTTTGGCCTCAGCAGATGGTCCAACACTGAAATAAGGGAAGAGTTTCTCAGTGAAAGTATCTTCGTGAGTGAACAGGTGAGTCATGTCGTCAGCGTCGTAGAAGGACACCTGTCCCATGTCATAGTCCAGTTCGACCTGGATCTTCTCAGGACGTCTCTTCACTGAGACTGTCCCACCATAACCGTTAGTGTATTTTCCACTGCGCTGCAACAAACACCAGAGACCATATTTGGGTGAAGCAGGTCTCTTTCCCTTCCTGTCGACTGACTCTTTGGCCACACCGATGTTCCAGTCAGGATGGTCCCCCACATCCACGTCCCAGCGGTGTGTCCCAGAGCTGAACCCCTCAGAGCCCAGGACAGTGGTGTATTTAGTGAATCTCTCTGGATTGTCAGGGAGCTGCTGATAAGTGTCTCCTTGTCTCACGCTGCTCAGATCCTCAGACAGAGAGAGACATCTGCTCGCAGTGTTTGTGTCGAGAAGGACAGGGCTGTACTGGACCAGGCTCCTCATCTTCTTCCAGACTTTAAAGCCCAGGTTTCCCAGGACTCGGGCCTGGTTTATCAGGAGTCCTGAGCCCGGCTGTGGGAGGGGCTTTGAGGCCTGGACCTGGCTCTGAGTGAGGCTGTAGTGAGTGAGAAAAGGCCTGCTGTCTCTCTGCAGCTGCTGCTCCACAGCCTGGATGCTCTGGGACAGAGAGGACAGCTGCTCCCGGATGTTCTCCAGCTCTGGGCTCAGGCTGTGGGCCTGGCGCCGCTGCTCCTCTCTCAGCTCTGCCAAACGAGACTCCTGCTCCTCCCTGAGGAACTGGTGCAGCCGCTCGAACAGGGCTCGGATCTGTCTCTCGCAGTACACTCCCTGTTTCTTTGAGTGTCGGAGCATTTCCTCGTAGCTTTTCTCCAGTTTTTCATAGCTCTCTCTCTTTTCTGTGAGACACTGGAGGTCTGATCGGAGCTGCTCCTTCAGCTCACTCACTGCTGTCTCCACAGGAACCACCGTGTGCTGTTGGTGCAGAGAGGACTCACAGACGGGACACAGTACTCGGGCCTCGTCTTTACAGAACAGAGGAGGAACCTCTGAGTGTTTGCTGCAGACCTTTTCTCCTGTTTGTGCGTTGGCCTTCTCCTTCTCATTGAATGAATGACACAGTTCTTTCAGAGCAATATTTATAGATAAGACTTCTTTAGACGACCTCCTTTTACAAGCAGGACAGTTCCTGGTGCTGTTCTGGTCCCAGTAGTTCATCTCCGAACAAATAGAGCAAGTCAGGAAGTCTTCAACAAGTGCTATCTTCTCAGCCATTTTAACTCCAACAGTGAGACTCAACAAACTCTAGTCTTTATTCCTCAGTAACACGCTCCAGTGTGCGGACAGAACACTGTAATGTCAACACAGCTCGATATCAAAACTCTTTCTGTGCTTGGTGGTTCCTGTTCGACCGGTCTCAGCTGGATGTGAGTCTGACCTGCTCCAGCAGATGGTGCTGTTGTCTCAGACCTCAGACCATTGAGCTGTGAGAGTCCATCATGTGTTGGCTTTAGATGAAGTGTTGTTCCAGAAATACAGCTAGAGTCAGGTCACTCTGAAATTACGAGCTGCAGCTAATTCAAATGGTTTACCATAACTTCTCAAGGCTCAGATTCTAATTGAACCATCCATTTCTACAGCTTATCCAGGGCCGGGTCGCGGGGGCACCAATCTAAGCAGAGATGCCCAGGCTTCCAAATTCCCAAATTCCCTCAAGCGGTATCTTGTCCTTTTGGTGAGGGTAGGAACATAGATCAACTGGTTTCACCATAGCTGACCGGCATCACTGCAGAAGCTTCACCGATATGTCCGTCAACCTCCTGTCACCTCCTCTCACTCGTGAACAAGACCCGAAGATAGGAGCTCTCCACCAACCTGAAGGAGACAAGCCACCCTTTTCCGACTGAGAACCATGGTCTCAGACTTGTAGGTGCTGATCCTCATCCCAGCCGCTTCACACTCGGCTGCAAACCGTCCCAGTGCAGCTGAAGGTCCTGGTCTGATGGAGCCAACAGGACAACATCATCTGCAAAAAGCAGAGACGAGATTCTGTGGTCCCCAAACCAGACTCCCTCCGGCCCCTGGCTGCAGTAGAGGCCTCGGCCGAGCATCTGTCTATGCGTTCCAGACTTCAGGCTATAATTGACTTGACTTTGACACCTAGTATTTAAAAGTGAAAGTTTGATTTATGATTGTTAATTTGTCCCATTACTTTAGTTTCCTTAAGAAGTGAGAGACACAAACTGTTGTAACTCCTACAGTTTTCACCTGATCTGAATGGAAATACCCTCAAATTAAAGCTAAAAGTCTGCAGTTAAGCACATTGTTGGTTTAATTTTAAATTCATTGTGGTGGTGTATAGAGCCAAAAAAATGAATTGTGTCGATGTCCCAATATTTATGGACCTGACCTGTGTTTGCTCCCTTTTTTTTCTCCTCCAAATGAAGCAGACGTTTCCAAAGTCATTAGTTCTAACCACCCTACCTCCTGTCTTCTCTCTATGCAATGGGTGTCTCTGGAATGGCGTTGCAATGGTTCAAGTCTTACCTCTCGGATAGTTCATTCAGAGTATTGTGGGGAAATGAGGTCTTTCAGAAGTGTAAGGCTCATAGTAATATTGTTTTAATATAGTTAAAAAGCTCAAATAAATTAATTCATATGTTATTTTAAGAAATCAAGAACAGACACCTCACTATATATTTTTAAATGTTACATTGTCTGGAGCAAACAAGATGATTTAACTGTGTAATGTAATACGTTGGAGTGTCACAAGGGGGCGCACTGATAACAGGAGTTCGGACTCCAAGGGGCAGAACTGCAGAATAAACCCTGCAGTCAAATGATGCACAAGAAGTAGTCATCTGTCTCTTGTAATTGTTTCTCAGGGTTTACATTCTCACCCCTCTCAGTCACGGGAGGGCCAACATTTTGGGGACTCGCACTTTACATCGCGCTTCCACTCACCCCATTCACACACATCCACTCCTGGGGCAGACAGAGAGGGGCTCAACCTTCTCCGACCACCACCAAACACCTCCACAGTCACACACATTCAGACACCAGTGCTACGGACACTGGAGGCAAGGGGGGTTAAGTGTCCTGCCCAAGGACACAACAACAGTTTGAACAGGGCAAAGCGGGATTTGAACCACCAACCTTCCAGTTATAGGACGACTGCTCTACCACTGAGCCACTGCGCCCCAAGGCATAAGTGAAAAATATATATGTATAGGTGAGAAGAGACCTAAAGGTAAGAGATAATTACATCTTAGAAGTCATGACTAAATCAGTTCATGAAGAGGTGGAAAGACAATCACGCTTAGGCTAGACACGTAGGAACGAGGTAGTGAGTGTCAACGCCACACACCAGAGTGAAGGAGAACCAGTCGTAAAAGCCACAGTTCTCCAGACCTAAGCTGAAGTTCTAGCACTACGCACAGCCATTCATAAACTGACTACTCATGTTTCTGCCTTGACTAAGACTCTGGAAAAGGCTTTTACACCGACAGCAAGAGCTCCAGAGCCAGTGCAAACTGTCACAGTAAAGACAATGCAACCACTAAAGACCAAGTCTCGTGAGTGCCCATCCTGCACCACAGAAGGACTTGATTGTTGCAACCACTGCTTTAAGTGTGGACAAGAGGGACCCAGAGCAGTTGGCTGCTTGCTCAAAAATAAGCCATCGGGAAACGCGAAGAGACCACTGGGGAGGGACCACTAGTGACCAACGCCCAGACCAGTGTCCCCCTTCAAGGAGCACAAGCATGGAAAGACTTTTACCAAGATCCAGTCACCTGTGAAAACATTGAGTAGACTAAACTGACTGAAAAATACTTACCAGACATTGAGATTTTGTCTCTAGAAGACCTTTTGCCAAATGATCCTTTCAGAGAAACAGCAGCTAATGGGACTAATGTACCTTTTAATGGTTAGGCCGAACTGTTAGTTCACCTTGATGGTCCTTCAGTGAACCTTGCAAAAACAGAAAAGTTTGTGATTCCAGCCAAACCCAAAGACAACCTCTCCATTCAACAAGGCTCATCCACCATTACACCGTCCAGCACTGCCAGAAATCTGGGAGTGTAACTGATGATCAACTAAACTTCACAAGTCATGTTGCCACAAATCCTAGTCCAGGCTCTTGTCTTGTCCAAACTGGATTATTGCAATGCTCTTCTGGCTGGACTCAACCAAACCTCTGCAGCTGATCCAGAATGTAGCAACAAGAGTGGTCTTTAAAGAACCGAAAAGAGTAACTCCTCTCTTCATGAGTTACACTGACTCCTCTCTTCATTAGTTACACTGACTCCTCTCTTCATGAGTTACACTGACTCCTCTCTTCGTTAGTTACACTGACTCCTCTCTTCATGAGTTACACTGGCTCCTCTCTTCATGAGTTACACTGACTCCTCTCTTCATGAGTTACACTGACTCCTCTCTTCATGAGTTACACTGACTCCTCTCTTCATTAGTTACACTGACTCCTCTCTTCATTAGTTACACTGACTCCTCTCTTCATTAGTTACACTGACTCTCTTCATTAGTTACACTGACTCCTCTCTTCATTAGTTACACTGACTCCTCTCTTCGTTAGTTACACTGACTCCTCTCTTCATTAGTTACACTGACTCCTCTCTTCGTTAGTTACACTGACTCCTCTCTTCATTAGTTACACTGACTCCTCTCTTCATTAGTTACACTGACTCCTCTCTTCATTAGTTACACTGACTCTCTTCATTAGTTACACTGACTCCTCTCTTCATTAGTTACACTGACTCCTCTCTTCATTAGTTACACTGACTCCTCTCTTCATGAGTTACACTGGCTCCTCTCTTCATTAGTTACACTGACTCCTCTCTTCATTAGTTACACTGACTCCTCTCTTCATTAGTTACACTGACTCCTCTCTTCGTTAGTTACACTGACTCTTCTCTACATTAGTTACACTGACTCCTCTCTTCATTAGTTACACTGACTCCTCTCTTCGTTAGTTACACTGACTCCTCTCTTCATGAGTTACACTGACTCTCTTCATTAGTTACACTGACTCCTCTCTTCATTAGTTACACTGACTCCTCTCTTCATTAGTTACACTGACTCCTCTCTTCATTAGTTACACTGACTCCTCTCTTCATTAGTTACACTGACTCTCTTCATTAGTTACACTGACTCCTCTCTTCATTAGTTACACTGACTCCTCTCTTCATTAGTTACACTGACTCCTCTCTTCATGAGTTACACTGACTCCTCTCTTCGTTAGTTACACTGACTCCTCTCTTCATTAGTTACACTGGCTCCTCTCTTCATTAGTTACACTGACTCCTCTCTTCATTAGTTACACTGACTCCTCTCTTCATTAGTTACACTGACTCCTCTCTTCATTAGTTACACTGACTCCTCTCTTCATGAGTTACACTGGCTCCTCTCTTCATTAGTTACACTGACTCCTCTCTTCATTAGTTACACTGACTCCTCTCTTCATGAGTTACACTGACTCCTCTCTTCGTTAGTTACACTGACTCCTCTCTTCGTTAGTTACACTGGCTCCTCTCTTCGTTAGTTACACTGACTCCTCTCTTCATTAGTTACACTGACTCCTCTCTTCGTTAGTTACACTGACTCCTCTCTTCATTAGTTACACTGACTCCTCTCTTCATTAGTTACACTGACTCCTCTCTTCATTAGTTACACTGACTCTCTTCATTAGTTACACTGACTCCTCTCTTCATGAGTTACACTGACTCTCTTCATTAGTTACACTGACTCCTCTCTTCATTAGTTACACTGACTCCTCTCTTCATGAGTTACACTGACTCCTCTCTTCGTTAGTTACACTGACTCCTCTCTTCATTAGTTACACTGGCTCCTCTCTTCATTAGTTACACTGACTCCTCTCTTCATTAGTTACACTGACTCCTCTCTTCATGAGTTACACTGACTCCTCTCTTCGTTAGTTACACTGACTCCTCTCTTCATTAGTTACACTGACTCCTCTCTTCATGAGTTACACTGGCTCCTCTCTTCATTAGTTACACTGACTCCTCTCTTCATTAGTTACACTGACTCCTCTCTTCATGAGTTACACTGACTCCTCTCTTCGTTAGTTACACTGACTCCTCTCTTCGTTAGTTACACTGGCTCCTCTCTTCGTTAGTTACACTGGCTCCTCTCTTCATGAGTTACACTGACTCTCTTCATTAGTTACACTGGCTCCTCTCTTCATTAGTTACACTGGCTCCTCTCTTCATGAGTTACACTGACTCCTCTCTTCATTAGTTACACTGACTCCTCTCTTCATTAGTTACACTGGCTCCTCTCTTCATGAGTTACACTGACTCTCTTCATTAGTTACACTGGCTCCTCTCTTCATTAGTTACACTGGCTCCTCTCTTCATTAGTTACACTGACTCCTCTTCATGAGTTACACTGACTCTCTTCATGAGTTACACTGGCTCCTCTCTTCATGAGTTACACTGACTCTCTTCATTAGTTACACTGGCTCCTCTCTTCATTAGTTACACTGGCTCCTCTCTTCATTAGTTACACTGGCTCCTCTCTTCATGAGTTACACTGACTCTCTTCATGAGTTACACTGACTCCTCTCTTCATGAGTTACACTGACTCCTCTCTTCATTAGTTACACTGACTCCTCTCTTCATTAGTTACACTGACTCCTCTCTTCATTAGTTACACTGACTCCTCTCTTCATGAGTAACACTGACTCCTCTCTTCATTAGTTACACTGACTCCTCTCTTCATTAGTTACACTGACTCCTCTCTTCATTAGTTACACTGACTCCTCTCTTCATTAGTTACACTGACTCCTCTCTCCATTAGTTACACTGACTCCTCTCTTCGTTAGTTACACTGGCTCCTCTCTTCATTAGTTACACTGGCTCCTCTCTTCATGAGTTACACTGACTCTCTTCATGAGTTACACTGACTCCTCTCTTCATTAGTTACACTGACTCCTCTCTTCATTAGTTACACTGACTCTCTTCATTAGTTACACTGACTCCTCTCTTCATGAGGTTACACTGACTCCTCTCTTCATTAGTTACACTGACTCCTCTCTTCATGAGTTACACTGGCTCCTCTCTTCATGAGTTACACTGACTCTTCTCTTCATGAGTTACACTGACTCCACTCTTCATTAGTTACACTGACTCCTCTCTTCATTAGTTACACTGACTCCTCTCTTCGTTAGTTACACTGACTCCTCTCTTCATTAGTTACACTGACTCCTCTCTTCGTTAGTTACACTGACTCCTCTCTTCATTAGTTACACTGACTCCTCTCTTCATGAGTTACACTGACTCTTCTCTTCATGAGTTACACTGACTCCTCTCTTCATTAGTTACACTGACTCCTCTCTTCGTTAGTTACACTGACTCTTCTCTATATTAGTTACACTGACTACTCTCTTCATTAGTTACACTGACTCTCTTCATTAGTTACACTGACTCCTCTCTTCATTAGTTACACTGACTCCTCTCTTCATGAGTTACACTGACTCCTCTCTTCATTAGTTACACTGACTCCTCTCTTCATGAGTTACACTGGCTCCTCTTTTCATTAGTTACACTGACTCCTCTCTTCATTAGTTACACTGACTCTCTTCATTAGTTACACTGACTCCTCTCTTCATTAGTTACACTGACTCTCTTCATGAGTTACACTGACTCCTCTCTTCATTAGTTACACTGACTCCTCTCTTCATGAGTTACACTGACTCTCTTCATGAGTTACACTGACTCCTCTCTTCATGAGTTACACTGACTCCTCTCTTCATGAGTTACACTGGCTCCTCTCTTCATGAGTTACACTGACTCCTCTCTTCATGAGTTACACTGACTCCTCTCTTCATGAGGTTACACTGACTCCTCTCTTCATTAGTTACACTGACTCCTCTCTTCATGAGTTACACTGACTCCTCTCTTCATTAGTTACACTGACTCCTCTCTTCATTAGTTACACTGACTCTTCTCTTCATTAGTTACACTGACTCCTCTCTTCATTAGTTACACTGGCTCCTCTCTTCATGAGTTACACTGACTCCTCTCTTCATGAGTTACACTGACTCTCTTCATGAGTTACACTGACTCCTCTTCATGAGTTACAATGACTCCTCTCTTCATTAGTTACACTGACTCCTCTCTTCATTAGTTACACTGACTCCTCTCTTCATGAGTTACACTGACTCTCTTCATGAGTTACACTGACTCCTCTCTTCGTTAGTTACACTGACTCCTCTCTTCATTAGTTACACTGACTCCTCTCTTCATTAGTTACACTGACTCCTCTCTTCGTTAGTTACACTGACTCCTCTCTTCATTAGTTACACTGACTCCTCTCTTCATGAGTTACACTGACTCTCTTCATGAGTTACACTGACTCCTCTCTTCATTAGTTACACTGACTCCTCTCTTCATTAGTTACACTGACTCCTCTCTTCGTTAGTTACACTGACTCCTCTCTTCATTAGTTACACTGACTCCTCTCTTCATGAGTTACACTGACTCTCTTCATGAGTTACACTGACTCCTCTCTTCATGAGTTACACTGACTCCTCTCTTCATTAGTTACACTGACTCCTCTCTCCATTAGTTACACTGACTCCTCTCTTTATTAGTTACACTGACTCCTCTCTTCATGAGTTACACTGACTCCTCTCTTCATGAGTTACACTGACTCCTCTCTTCATGAGTTACACTGACTCCTCTCTTCATGAGTTACACTGGCTCCTCTCTTCATTAGTTACACTGACTCCTCTCTTCATGAGTTACACTGACTCCTCTCTTCATTAGTTACACTGACTCCTCTCTTCATGAGTTACACTGGCTCCTCTCTTCATTAGTTACACTGACTCTCTTCATTAGTTACACTGACTCCTCTCTTCATTAGTTACACTGACTCTCTTCATTAGTTACACTGACTCCTCTCTTCATTAGTTACACTGACTCTCTTCATGAATTACACTGACTCCTCTCTTCATTAGTTACACTGACTCCTCTCTTCATGAGTTACACTGGCTCCTCTCTTCATGAGTTACACTGACTTCTCTCTTCATGAGTTACACTGACTCCTCTCTTCATGAGGTTACACTGACTCCTCTCTTCATTAGTTACACTGACTCCTCTCTTCATGAGTTACACTGACTCCTCTCTTCATTAGTTACACTGACTCCTCTCTTCATTAGTTACACTGACTCTTCTCTTCATTAGTTACACTGACTCCTCTTTTCATTAGTTACACTGACTCCTCTCTTCATGAGTTACACTGGCTCCTCTCTTCATGAGTTACACTGACTCCTCTCTTCATTAGTTACACTGACTCCTCTCTTCATTAGTTACACTGACTCCTCTCTTCATTAGTTACACTGACTCCTCTCTTCATGAGTTACACTGACTCTCTTCATGAGTTACACTGACTCCTCTTCATGAGTTACACTGACTCTTCTCTTCATTAGTTACACTGACTCCTCTCTTCATTAGTTACACTGACTCCTCTCTTCATGAGTTACACTGACTCTCTTCATGAGTTACACTGACTCCTCTCTTCGTTAGTTACACTGACTCCTCTCTTCATTAGTTACACTGACTCCTCTCTTCATTAGTTACACTGACTCCTCTCTTCATGAGTTACACTGACTCTCTTCATGAGTTACACTGACTCCTCTCTTCATTAGTTACACTGACTCCTCTCTTCATTAGTTACACTGACTCCTCTCTTCATGAGTTACACTGACTCCTCTCTTCATGAGTTACACTGACTCCTCTCTTCATGAGTTACACTGACTCCTCTCTTCATTAGTTACACTGACTCCTCTTCATTAGTTACACTGACTCCTCTCTTCATGAGTTACACTGACTCCTCTCTTCATGAGTTACACTGACTCCTCTCTTCATGAGTTACACTGACTCCTCTCTTCATGAGTTACACTGACTCCTCTCTTCATTAGTTACACTGACTCCTCTCTTCATGAGTTACACTGACTCCTCTCTTCATGAGTTACACTGACTCCTCTCTACATGAGTTACACTGACTCCTCTCTTCATTAGTTACACTGACTCCTCTTCGTTAGTTACACTGACTCCTCTCTTCGTTAGTTACACTGACTCCTCTCTTCATTAGTTACACTGACTCCTCTCTTCATGAGTTACACTGACTCCTCTCTTCATGAGTTACACTGACTCCTCTCTTCATTAGTTACACTGACTCTCTTCATGAGTTACACTGACTCCTCTCTTCATTAGTTACACTGACTCCTCTCTTCATTAGTTACACTGACTCCTCTCTTCATTAGTTACACTGACTCCCTTCTTCATTAGTTACACTGACTCCTCTCTCCATTAGTTACACTGACTCCTCTCTTCATGAGTTACACGGACTCTCTTCATGAGTTACACTGACTCCTCTCTTCATTAGTTACACTGACTCTCTTCATTAGTTACACTGACTCCTCTCTTCATGAGTTACACTGACTCCTCTCTTCGTTAGTTACACTGACTCCTCTCTTCATTAGTTACACTGGCTCCTCTCTTCATTAGTTACACTGACTCTCTTCATTAGTTACACTGACTCCTCTCTTCATTAGTTACACTGACTCCTCTCTTCATGAGTTACACTGACTCCTCTCTTCATTAGTTACACTGACTCCTCTTCGTTAGTTACACTGACTCCTCTCTTCATTAGTTACACTGACTCCTCTCTTCATTAGTTACACTGACTCCTCTCTTCATGAGTTACACTGACTCCTCTCTTCGTTAGTTACACTGGCTCCTCTCTTCATGAGTTACACTGACTCCTCTCTTCATTAGTTACTCTGACTCCTCTCTTCATGAGTTACACTGGCTCCTCTCTTCATGAGTTACACTGGCTCCTCTCTTCATTAGTTACACTGGCTCCTCTCTTCATTAGTTACACTGACTCTCTTCATTAGTTACACTGACTCCTCTCTTCATGAGTTACACTGGCTCCTCTCTTCATTAGTTACACTGACTCTCTTCATTAGTTACACTGACTCCTCTCTTCGTTAGTTACACTGACTCCTCTCTTCATGAGTTACACTGACTCCTCTCTTCATGAGTTACACTGACTCCTCTCTTCATGAGTTACACTGACTCTTCTCTTCATGAGTTACACTGACTCCTCTCTTCATTAGTTACACTGACTCCTCTCTTCATTAGTTACACTGACTCCTCTCTTCATGAGTTACACTGACTCCTCTCTTCATGAGTTACACTGACTCTTCTCTTCATGAGTTACACTGACTCCTCTCTTCATGAGTTACACTGACTCCTCTCTTCATTAGTTACACTGACTCCTCTCTTCATGAGTTACACTGACTCCTCTCTTCATGAGTTACACTGACTCCTCTCTTCATGAGTTACACTGACTCCTCTCTTCATGAGTTACACTGACTCCTCTCTTCATTAGTTACACTGACTCCTCTCTTCATGAGTTACACTGACTCCTCTCTTCATGAGTTACACTGACTCCTCTCTTCATTAGTTACACTGACTCCTCTCTTCATTAGTTACACTGACTCCTCTCTTCATTAGTTACACTGACTCCTCTCTTCATTAGTTACACTGACTCCTCTCTTCATTAGTTACACTGACTCCTCTCTTCATGAGTTACACTGACTCCTCTCTTCATTAGTTACACTGACTCCTCTCTTCGTTAGTTACACTGACTCCTCTCTTCATGAGTTACACTGACTCCTCTCTTCGTTAGTTACACTGACTCCTCTCTTCATGAGTTACACTGACTCCTCTCTTCATTAGTTACACTGACTCCTCTTCGTTAGTTACACTGACTCCTCTCTTCATTAGTTACACTGACTCCTCTCTTCATTAGTTACACTGACTCCTCTCTTCATGAGTTACACTGACTCCTCTCTTCGTTAGTTACACTGGCTCCTCTCTTCATGAGTTACACTGACTCCTCTCTTCATTAGTTACACTGACTCCTCTCTTCATTAGTTACACTGACTCCTCTCTTCATGAGTTACACTGGCTCCTCTCTTCATGAGTTACACTGACTCCTCTCTTCATTAGTTACACTGACTCCTCTCTTCATTAGTTACACTGACTCTCTTCATTAGTTACACTGACTCCTCTCTTCATGAGTTACACTGACTCCTCTCTTCATTAGTTACACTGACTCCTCTCTTCATTAGTTACACTGACTCTCTTCATGAGTTACACTGGCTCCTCTCTTCATGAGTTACACTGACTCCTCTCTTCATGAGTTACACTGACTCCTCTCTTCGTTAGTTACACTGACTCCTCTCTTCATGAGTTACACTGACTCCTCTCTTCGTTAGTTACACTGACTCCTCTCTTCATTAGTTACACTGACTCCTCTCTTCATGAGTTACACTGACTCCTCTCTTCATGAGTTACACTGACTCTCTTCATTAGTTACACTGACTCTCTTCATTAGTTACACTGACTCCTCTCTTCATTAGTTACACTGACTCCTCTCTTCATTAGTTACACTGACTCCTCTCTTCATTAGTTACACTGACTCCTCTCTTCATGAGTTACACTGACTCCTCTCTTCATTAGTTACACTGGCTCCTCTCTTCATTAGTTACACTGACTCCTCTCTTCATGAGTTACACTGACTCCTCTCTTCATGAGTTACACTGGCTCCTCTCTTCATGAGTTACACTGACTCCTCTCTTCATTAGTTACACTGACTCCTCTTCGTTAGTTACACTGACTCCTCTCTTCGTTAGTTACACTGACTCCTCTCTTCATTAGTTACACTGACTCCTCTCTTCATGAGTTACACTGACTCCTCTCTTCATGAGTTACACTGACTCCTCTCTTCATGAGTTACACTGACTCCTCTCTTCATTAGTTACACTGACTCTCTTCATGAGTTACACTGACTCCTCTCTTCATTAGTTACACTGACTCCTCTCTTCATTAGTTACACTGACTCCTCTCTTCATTAGTTACACTGACTCCTCTCTTCATTAGTTACACTGACTCCTCTCTCCATTAGTTACACTGACTCCTCTCTTCATGAGTTACACGGACTCCTCTCTCCATTAGTTACACTGACTCCTCTCTTCATGAGTTACACTGACTCTCTTCATGAGTTACACTGACTCCTCTCTTCATTAGTTACACTGACTCTCTTCATGAGTTACACTGACTCCTCTCTTCATGAGTTACACTGACTCCTCTCTTCATGAGTTACACTGACTCCTCTCTTCATTAGTTACACTGACTCCTCTCTTCATTAGTTACACTGACTCTCTTCATTAGTTACACTGACTCCTCTCTTCATGAGTTACACTGACTCGTCTCTTCATGAGTTACACTGACTCCTCTCTTCATTAGTTACACTGACTCCTCTCTTCATTAGTTACACTGACTCCTCTCTTCATGAGTTACACTGACTCCTCTCTTCATGAGTTACACTGACTCGTCTCTTCATGAGTTACACTGACTCCTCTCTTCATTAGTTACACTGACTCCTCTCTTCATTAGTTACACCGACTCCTCTCTTCATTAGTTACACTGACTCCTCTCTTCATTAGTTACACTGACTCCTCTCTTCATGAGTTACACTGACTCCTCTCTTCATTAGTTACACTGACTCCTCTCTTCATTAGTTACACTGACTCTCTTCATTAGTTACACTGACTCGTCTCTTCATGAGTTACACTGACTCCTCTCTTCATTAGTTACACTGACTCCTCTCTTCATTAGTTACACTGACTCCTCTCTTCATTAGTTACACTGACTCCTCTCTTCATTAGTTACACCGACTCCTCTCTTCATTAGTTACACTGACTCCTCTCTTCATGAGTTACACTGACTCCTCTCTTCGTTAGTTACACTGACTCCTCTCTTCATTAGTTACACTGGCTCCTCTCTTCATTAGTTACACTGACTCTCTTCATTAGTTACATTGACTCCTCTCTTCATGAGTTACACTGACTCCTCTCTTCATTAGTTACACTGACTCCTCTTTTCATTAGTTACACTGACTCCTCTCTTCATGAGTTACACTGACTCCTCTCTTCGTTAGTTACACTGACTCCTCTCTTCATTAGTTACACTGACTCCTCTCTTCGTTAGTTACACTGACTCCTCTCTTCATGAGTTACACTGACTCCTCTCTTCATTAGTTACACTGACTCCTCTCTTCATTAGTTACACTGACTCCTCTCTTCGTTAGTTACACTGACTCCTCTCTTCGTTAGTTACTCTGACTCCTCTCTTCATGAGTTACACTGGCTCCTCTCTTCATGAGTTACACTGGCTCCTCTCTTCATGAGTTACACTGACTCCTCTCTTCATGAGTTACACTGACTCCTCTCTTCATGAGTTACACTGACTCTTCTCTTCATTAGTTACACTGACTCCTCTCTTCATTAGTTACACTGACTCTTCTCTTCATTAGTTACACTGACTCCTCTCTTCATGAGTTACACTGACTCCTCTCTTCATTAGTTACACTGACTCCTCTCTTCATGAGTTACACTGACTCCTCTCTTCATTAGTTACACTGACTCCTCTCTTCATTAGTTACACTGACTCTCTTCATTAGTTACACTGACTCCTCTCTTCATGAGTTACACTGACTCTTCTCTTCATTAGTTACACTGACTCCTCTCTTCATTAGTTACACTGACTCCTCTCTTCATGAGTTACACTGACTCCTCTCTTCATGAGTTACACTGACTCCTCTCTTCATGAGTTACACTGACTCCTCTCTTCATGAGTTACACTGACTCCTCTCTTCGTTAGTTACACTGACTCCTCTCTTCATTAGTTACACTGACTCCTCTCTTCGTTAGTTACACTGACTCCTCTCTTCATGAGTTACACTGACTCCTCTCTTCATTAGTTACACTGACTCCTCTCTTCATTAGTTACACTGACTCCTCTCTTCGTTAGTTACACTGACTCCTCTCTTCGTTAGTTACTCTGACTCCTCTCTTCATGAGTTACACTGGCTCCTCTCTTCATGAGTTACACTGGCTCCTCTCTTCATGAGTTACACTGACTCCTCTCTTCATGAGTTACACTGACTCCTCTCTTCATGAGTTACACTGACTCTTCTCTTCATTAGTTACACTGACTCCTCTCTTCATTAGTTACACTGACTCCTCTCTTCATGAGTTACACTGACTCCTCTCTTCATTAGTTACACTGACTCCTCTCTTCATGAGTTACACTGACTCCTCTCTTCATGAGTTACACTGACTCCTCTCTTCATGAGTTACACTGACTCCTCTCTTCATGAGTTACACTGACTCCTCTCTTCATGAGTTACACTGACTCCTCTCTTCATTAGTTACACTGACTCCTCTCTTCGTTAGTTACACTGACTCCTCTCTTCATTAGTTACACTGACTCCTCTCTTCATTAGTTACACTGACTCCTCTCTTCATTAGTTACACTGACTCCTCTCTTCATTAGTTACACTGACTCCTCTCTTCGTTAGTTACACTGACTCCTCTCTTCATGAGTTACACTGACTCCTCTCTTCATTAGTTACACTGACTCCTCTCTTCGTTAGTTACACTGACTCCTCTCTTCATGAGTTACACTGACTCCTCTCTTCGTTAGTTACACTGACTCCTCTCTTCATGAGTTACACTGACTCCTCTCTTCATTAGTTACACTGACTCCTCTTCGTTAGTTACACTGACTCCTCTCTTCATTAGTTACACTGACTCCTCTCTTCATTAGTTACACTGACTCCTCTCTTCATGAGTTACACTGACTCCTCTCTTCGTTAGTTACACTGGCTCCTCTCTTCATGAGTTACACTGACTCCTCTCTTCATTAGTTACACTGACTCCTCTCTTCATTAGTTACACTGACTCTCTTCATTAGTTACACTGACTCCTCTCTTCATTAGTTACACTGGCTCCTCTCTTCATGAGTTACACTGACTCCTCTCTTCATTAGTTACACTGACTCCTCTCTTCATTAGTTACACTGACTCTCTTCGTTAGTTACACTGACTCCTCTCTTCATGAGTTATACTGACTCCTCTCTTCATTAGTTACACTGACTCCTCTCTTCATTAGTTACACTGACTCTCTTCATTAGTTACACTGACTCCTCTCTTCATTAGTTACACTGACTCCTCTCTTCATTAGTTACACTGACTCCTCTCTTCATTAGTTACACTGACTCTCTTCATTAGTTACACTGACTCCTCTCTTCATTAGTTACACTGACTCCTCTCTTCGTTAGTTACACTGACTCCTCTCTTCGTTAGTTACACTGGCTCCTCTCTTCGTTAGTTACACTGACTCCTCTCTTCATTAGTTACACTGACTCCTCTCTTCGTTAGTTACACTGACTCCTCTCTTCATTAGTTACACTGACTCCTCTCTTCATTAGTTACACTGACTCCTCTCTTCATTAGTTACACTGACTCTCTTCATTAGTTACACTGACTCCTCTCTTCATGAGTTACACTGACTCTCTTCATTAGTTACACTGACTCCTCTCTTCATTAGTTACACTGACTCCTCTCTTCATTAGTTACACTGACTCTCT
The DNA here is from genome assembly GCA_024349245.1 of Neodontobutis hainanensis. NCBI lineage: Eukaryota > Metazoa > Chordata > Actinopteri > Gobiiformes > Odontobutidae > Neodontobutis > Neodontobutis hainanensis. The sequence goes on along the minus strand of JALDNG010000002.1, from coordinate 19,017,305 downwards.
TCATTAGTTACACTGACTCCTCTCTTCATGAGTTACACTGACTCTCTTCATTAGTTACACTGACTCCTCTCTTCATTAGTTACACTGACTCCTCTCTTCATGAGTTACACTGACTCTCTTCATTAGTTACACTGACTCCTCTCTTCATGAGTTACACTGACTCCTCTCTTCATTAGTTACACCGACTCCTTTCTTCATTAGTTACACTGACTCCTCTCTTCATTAGTTACACTGACTCCTCTCTTCATTAGTTACACTGACTCCTCTCTTCATTAGTTACACTGACTCTCTTCATTAGTTACACTGACTCCTCTCTTCATGAGTTACACTGGCTCCTCTCTTCATGAGTTACACTGACTCCTCTCTTCATTAGTTACACTGACTCCTCTCTTCATTAGTTACACTGACTCTCTTCGTTTGTTACACTGACTCCTCTCTTCATGAGTTACACTGACTCCTCTCTTCATTAGTTACACTGACTCCTCTCTTCATTAGTTACACTGACTCTCTTCATTAGTTACACTGACTCCTCTCTTCATTAGTTACACTGACTCCTCTCTTCATTAGTTACACTGACTCCTCTCTTCATTAGTTACACTGACTCCTCTCTTCATGAGTTACACTGACTCCTCTCTTCATTAGTTACACTGGCTCCTCTCTTCATTAGTTACACTGGCTCCTCTCTTCATGAGTTACACTGACTCCTCTCTTCGTTAGTTACACTGACTCCTCTCTTCATGAGTTACACTGACTCCTCTCTTCATGAGTTACACTGACTCCTCTCTTCATGAGTTACACTGACTCTCTTCATTAGTTACACTGACTCTCTTCATTAGTTACACTGACTCCTCTCTTCATTAGTTACACTGACTCCTCTCTTCATTAGTTACACTGACTCCTCTCTTCATTAGTTACACTGACTCCTCTCTTCATGAGTTACACTGACTCCTCTCTTCATTAGTTACACTGGCTCCTCTCTTCATTAGTTACACTGACTCCTCTCTTCATGAGTTACACTGACTCCTCTCTTCATGAGTTACACTGGCTCCTCTCTTCATGAGTTACACTGACTCCTCTCTTCATGAGTTACACTGACTCCTCTCATTAGTTACACTGACTCCTCTCTTCATTAGTTACACTGACTCCTCTCTTCATGAGTTACACTGACTCCTCTCTTCATGAGTTACACTGACTCCTCTCTTCATTAGTTACACTGACTCTTCTCTTCATGAGGTTACACTGACTCCTCTCTTCATTAGTTACACTGACTCCTCTCTTCATGAGTTACACTGACTCCTCTCTTCGTTAGTTACACTGACTCCTCTCTTCGTTAGTTACACTGACTCCTCTCTTCATTAGTTACACTGACTCCTCTCTTCATGAGTTACACTGGCTCCTCTCTTCATTAGTTACACTGAATCCTCTCTTCATGAGTTACACTGACTCCTCTCTTCATGAGTCACACTGACTCTCTTCATGAGTTACACTGACTCCTCTCTTCATGAGTTACACTGACTCCTCTCTTCATGAGTTACACTGACTCCTCTCTTCATGAGTTACACTGACTCCTCTCTTCATGAGTTACACTGACTCCTCTCTTCGTTAGTTACACTGACTCCTCTCTTCATGAGTTACACTGGCTCCTCTCTTCATTAGTTACACCGACTCCTCTCTTCATTAGTTACACTGACTCCTCTCTTCACGAGTTACACTGACTCCTCTCTTCGTTAGTTACACTGGCTCCTCTCTTCATTAGTTACACTGGCTCCTCTCTTCATGAGTTACACTGACTCCTCTCTTCATGAGTTACACTGACTCTCTTCATGAGTTACACTGACTCCTCTCTTCATTAGTTACACTGACTCCTCTCTTCATTAGTTACACTGACTCCTCTCTTCATGAGTTACACTGACTCCTCTCTTCATGAGTTACACTGACTCTCTTCATGAGTTACACTGACTCCTCTCTTCGTTAGTTACACTGACTCCTCTCTTCATGAGTTACACTGACTCCTCTCTTCATGAGTTACACTGACTCCTCTCTTCCTGAGTTACACTGACTCCTCTCTTCATTAGTTACACTGACTCCTCTCTTCATTAGTTACACTGACTCCTCTCTTCATTAGTTACACCGACTCCTCTCTTCATTAGTTACACTGACTCCTCTCTTCACGAGTTACACTGACTCCTCTCTTCGTTAGTTACACTGACTCCTCTCTTCATTAGTTACACTGGCTCCTCTCTTCATTAGTTACACTGACTCCTCTCTTCATTAGTTACACTGACTCCTCTCTTCATTAGTTACACTGACTCCTCTCTTCATTAGTTACACTGACTCCTCTCTTCATTAGTTACACTGACTCCTCTCTTCATGAGTTACACTGACTCTCTTCATTAGTTACACTGACTCCTCTCTTCATTAGTTACATTGACTCCTCTCTTCATTAGTTACACTGACTCCTCTCTTCATTAGTTACACTGACTCTCTTTATTAGTTACACTGACTCCTCTCTTCGTTAGTTACACTGACTCTCTTCATTAGTTACACTGACTCCTCTCGTCATTAGTTACACTGACTCCTCTCTTCATTAGTTACACTGACTCCTCTCTTCATTAGTTACACTGACTCCTCTCTTCATGAGTTACACTGACTCCTCTCTTCATTAGTTACACTGACTCCTCTCTTCGTTAGTTACACTGACTCCTCTCTTCATTAGTTACACTGACTCTCTTCATGAGTTACACTGACTCTCTTCATGAGTTACACTGACTCCTCTCTTCATTAGTTACACTGACTCCTCTCTTCATTAGTTACACTGACTCCTCTCTTCATGAGTTACACTGACTCCTCTCTTCATGAGTTACACTGACTCCTCTCTTCAATAGTTACACTGACTCCTCTCTTCATTAGTTACACTGACTCCTCTCTTCATGAGTTACACTGACTCCTCTCTTCATGAGTTACACTGACTCCTCTCTTCATTAGTTACACTGACTCCTCTCTTCATTAGTTACACTGACTCCTCTCTTCATTAGTTACACTGACTCCTCTCTTCATTAGTTACACTGGCTCCTCTCTTCATTAGTTACACTGACTCTTCTCTTCATGAGTTACACTGACTCCTCTCTTCATGAGTTACACTGACTCCTCTCTTCATGAGTTACACTGACTCCTCTCTTCGTTAGTTACACTGACTCCTCTCTTCATTAGTTACACTGACTCCTCTCTTCATTAGTTACACTGACTCTCTTCATTAGTTACACTGACTCCTCTCTTCATTAGTTACACTGACTCCTCTCTTCATGAGTTACACTGACTCCTCTCTTCATTAGTTACACTGACTCCTCTCTTCGTTAGTTACACTGACTCCTCTCTTCATGAGTTACACTGACTCCTCTCTTCGTTAGTTACACTGACTCCTCTCTTCATGAGTTACACTGACTCCTCTCTTCGTTAGTTACACTGACTCCTCTCTTCATTAGTTACACTGACTCCTCTCTTCATTAGTAACACTGACTCCTCTCTTCGTTAGTAACACTGACTCCTCTCTTCATGAGTTACACTGACTCCTCTCTTCATTAAATACACTGACTCCTCTCTTCATGAGTTACACTGACTCCTCTCTTCATTAGTTACACTGACTCCTCTCTTCATTAGTTACACTGACTCCTCTCTTCATTAGTTACACTGACTCCTCTCTTCATTAGTTACACTGACTCCTCTCTTCATGAGTTACACTGACTCCTCTCTTCATTAGTTACACTGACTCCTCTCTTCGTTAGTTACACTGACTCCTCTCTTCATGAGTTACACTGACTCCTCTCTTCGTTAGTTACACTGACTCCTCTCTTCATGAGTTACACTGACTCCTCTCTTCATTAGTTACACTGACTCCTCTTCGTTAGTTACACTGACTCCTCTCTTCATTAGTTACACTGACTCCTCTCTTCATTAGTTACACTGACTCCTCTTCGTTAGTTACACTGACTCCTCTCTTCATTAGTTACACTGACTCCTCTCTTCATGAGTTACACTGACTCCTCTCTTCATTAGTTACACTGACTCCTCTCTTCATTAGTTACACTGACTTCTCTCTTCATTAGTTACACTGACTCCTCTCTTCATTAGTTACACTGACTCCTCTCTTCATTAGTTACACTGACTCCTCTCTTCATTAGTTACACTGACTCCTCTCTTCATGAGTTACACTGACTCCTCTCTTCATTAGTTACACTGACTCCTCTCTTCATTAGTTACACTGACTCCTCTCTTCATTAGTTACACTGGCTCCTCTCTTCATTAGTTACACTGACTCCTCTCTTCATGAGTTACACTGACTACTCTCTTCATGAGTTACACTGGCTCCTCTCTTCATGAGTTACACTGACTCCTCTCTTCGTTAGTTACACTGACTCCTCTCTTCATGAGTTACACTGACTCCTCTCTTCATGAGTTACACTGACTCCTCTCTTCATGAGTTACACTGGCTCCTCTCTTCATGAGTTACACTGACTCCTCTCTTCATGAGTTACACTGACTCCTCTCTTCATGAGTTACACTGACTCCTCTCTTCGTTAGTTACACTGACTCCTCTCTTCATGAGTTACACTGGCTCCTCTCTTCATTAGTTACACTGACTCCTCTCTTCATGAGTTACACTGACTCCTCTCTTCATGAGTTACACTGACTCCTCTCTTCATTAGTTACACTGACTCCTCTCTTCATGAGTTACACTGACTCTCTTCATTAGTTACACTGACTCCTCTCTTCATTAGTTACACTGACTCCTCTCTTCGTTAGTTACACTGACTCCTCTCTTCATGAGTTACACTGACTCCTCTCTTCATTAGTTACACTGACTCCTCTCTTCATGAGGTTACACTGACTCCTCTCTTCATGAGTTACACTGGCTCCTCTCTTCATTAGTTACACTGGCTCCTCTCTTCATGAGGTTACACTGACTCCTCTCTTCATGAGTTACACTGACTCCTCTCTTCATTAGTTACACTGACTCCTCTCTTCATTAGTAACACTGACTCCTCTCTTCATTAGTTACACTGACTCCTCTCTTCATGAGTTACACTGACTCCTCTCTTCATGAGTTACACTGACTCCTCTCTTCATTAGTTACACTGACTCCTCTCTTCATGAGTTACACTGACTCCTCTCTTCATGAGTTACACTGACTCCTCTCTTCATTAGTTACACTGACTCCTCTCTTCATTAGTAACACTGACTCCTCTCTTCATGAGTTACACTGACTCCTCTCTTCATGAGTTACACTGACTCTCTTCATGAGTTACACTGACTCTCTTCATTAGTTACACTGACTCCTCTCTTCATGAGTTACACTGACTCCTCTCTTCATGAGTTACACTGACTCTCTTCATGAGGTTACACTGACTCCTCTCTTCATGAGTTACACTGACTCCTCTCTTCATGAGTTACACTGACTCCTCTCTTCGTTAGTTACACTGACTCCTCTCTTCATTAGTTACACTGACTCCTCTCTTCATTAGTTACACTGACTCCTCTCTTCATTAGTTACACTGACTCCTCTCTCCATTAGTTACACTGACTCCTCTCTTCATGAGTTACACTGACTCTCTTCATGAGTTACACTGACTCCTCTCTTCATTAGTTACACTGACTCTCTTCATGAGTTACACTGACTCCTCTCTTCATGAGTTACACTGACTCGTCTCTTCATGAGTTACACTGACTCCTCTCTTCATTAGTTACACTGACTCCTCTCTTCATTAGTTACACCGACTCCTCTCTTCATTAGTTACACCGACTCCTCTCTTCATTAGTTACACTGACTCCTCTCTTCATGAGTTACACTGACTCCTCTCTTCGTTAGTTACACTGACTCCTCTCTTCATTAGTTACACTGGCTCCTCTCTTCATTAGTTACACTGACTCTCTTCATTAGTTACACTGACTCCTCTCTTCATTAGTTACACTGACTCCTCTCTTCGTTAGTTACTCTGACTCCTCTCTTCATGAGTTACACTGGCTCCTCTCTTCATGAGTTACACTGGCTCCTCTCTTCATTAGTTACACTGGCTCCTCTCTTCATTAGTTACACTGACTCTCTTCATTAGTTACACTGACTCCTCTCTTCATGAGTTACACTGGCTCCTCTCTTCATTAGTTACACTGACTCTCTTCATTAGTTACACTGACTCCTCTCTTCGTTAGTTACACTGACTCCTCTCTTCATGAGTTACACTGACTCCTCTCTTCATGAGTTACACTGACTCCTCTCTTCATGAGTTACACTGACTCTTCTCTTCATGAGTTACACTGACTCCTCTCTTCATTAGTTACACTGACTCCTCTCTTCATTAGTTACACTGACTCCTCTCTTCATGAGTTACACTGACTCCTCTCTTCATGAGTTACACTGACTCTTCTCTTCATGAGTTACACTGACTCCTCTCTTCATGAGTTACACTGACTCCTCTCTTCATTAGTTACACTGACTCCTCTCTTCATGAGTTACACTGACTCCTCTCTTCATGAGTTACACTGACTCCTCTCTTCATGAGTTACACTGACTCCTCTCTTCATGAGTTACACTGACTCCTCTCTTCATTAGTTACACTGACTCCTCTCTTCATGAGTTACACTGACTCCTCTCTTCATGAGTTACACTGACTCCTCTCTTCATTAGTTACACTGACTCCTCTCTTCATTAGTTACACTGACTCCTCTCTTCATTAGTTACACTGACTCCTCTCTTCATTAGTTACACTGACTCCTCTCTTCATTAGTTACACTGACTCCTCTCTTCATTAGTTACACTGACTCCTCTCTTCATTAGTTACACTGACTCCTCTCTTCATGAGTTACACTGACTCCTCTCTTCATTAGTTACACTGGCTCCTCTCTTCATTAGTTACACTGACTCCTCTCTTCATGAGTTACACTGACTCCTCTCTACATGAGTTACACTGGCTCCTCTCTTCATGAGTTACACTGACTCCTCTCTTCATGAGTTACACTGACTCCTCTCTTCGTTAGTTACACTGACTCCTCTCTTCATGAGTTACACTGACTCCTCTCTTCGTTAGTTACACTGACTCCTCTCTTCATTAGTTACACTGACTCCTCTCTTCATGAGTTACACTGACTCCTCTCTTCATGAGTTACACTGACTCTCTTCATTAGTTACACTGACTCTCTTCATTAGTTACACTGACTCCTCTCTTCATTAGTTACACTGACTCCTCTCTTCATTAGTTACACTGACTCCTCTCTTCATTAGTTACACTGACTCCTCTCTTCATGAGTTACACTGACTCCTCTCTTCATTAGTTACACTGACTCCTCTCTTCATTAGTTACACTGGCTCCTCTCTTCATGAGTTACACTGACTCCTCTCTTCATGAGTTACACTGGCTCCTCTCTTCATGAGTTACACTGACTCCTCTCTTCATTAGTTACACTGACTCCTCTCTTCATTAGTTACACTGACTCCTCTCTTCATGAGTTACACTGACTCCTCTCTTCATGAGTTACACTGACTCCTCTCTTCATGAGTTACACTGACTCCTCTCTTCATTAGTTACACTGACTCTCTTCATGAGTTACACTGACTCCTCTCTTCATTAGTTACACTGACTCCTCTCTTCATTAGTTACACTGGCTCCTCTCTTCATGAGTTACACTGACTCCTCTCTTCATTAGTTACACTGACTCCTCTCTTCATTAGTTACACTGACTCCTCTCTTCATGAGTTACACTGACTCCTCTCTTCATGAGTTACACTGACTCCTCTCTTCATGAGTTACACTGACTCCTCTCTTCATTAGTTACACTGACTCTCTTCATGAGTTACACTGACTTCTCTCTTCATGAGTTACACTGGCTCCTCTCTTCATTAGTTACACTGACTCCTCTCTTCATTAGTTACACTGACTCCTCTCTTCATTAGTTACACTGACTCCTCTCTTCATTAGTTACACTGACTCCTCTCTTCATTAGTTACACTGACTCCTCTCTCCATTAGTTACACTGACTCCTCTCTTCATGAGTTACACGGACTCCTCTCTCCATTAGTTACACTGACTCCTCTCTTCATGAGTTACACTGACTCTCTTCATGAGTTACACTGACTCCTCTCTTCATTAGTTACACTGACTCTCTTCATGAGTTACACTGACTCCTCTCTTCATGAGTTACACTGACTCCTCTCTTCATGAGTTACACTGACTCCTCTCTTCATTAGTTACACTGACTCCTCTCTTCATTAGTTACACTGACTCTTCATGAGTTACACTGACTCCTCTCTTCATGAGTTACACTGACTCCTCTCTTCATGAGTTACACTGACTCTTCTCTTCATTAGTTACACTGACTCCTCTCTTCATTAGTTACACTGACTCTTCTCTTCATTAGTTACACTGACTCCTCTCTTCATGAGTTACACTGACTCCTCTCTTCATTAGTTACACTGACTCCTCTCTTCATGAGTTACACTGACTCCTCTCTTCATTAGTTACACTGACTCCTCTCTTCATTAGTTACACTGACTCTCTTCATTAGTTACACTGACTCCTCTCTTCATGAGTTACACTGACTCTTCTCTTCATTAGTTACACTGACTCCTCTCTTCATTAGTTACACTGACTCCTCTCTTCATGAGTTACACTGACTCCTCTCTTCATGAGTTACACTGACTCCTCTCTTCATGAGTTACACTGACTCCTCTCTTCATGAGTTACACTGACTCCTCTCTTCGTTAGTTACACTGACTCCTCTCTTCATTAGTTACACTGACTCCTCTCTTCGTTAGTTACACTGACTCCTCTCTTCATGAGTTACACTGACTCCTCTCTTCATTAGTTACACTGACTCCTCTCTTCATTAGTTACACTGACTCCTCTCTTCGTTAGTTACACTGACTCCTCTCTTCGTTAGTTACTCTGACTCCTCTCTTCATGAGTTACACTGGCTCCTCTCTTCATGAGTTACACTGGCTCCTCTCTTCATGAGTTACACTGACTCCTCTCTTCATGAGTTACACTGACTCCTCTCTTCATTAGTTACACTGACTCCTCTCTTCGTTAGTTACACTGACTCCTCTCTTCATGAGTTACACTGACTCCTCTCTTCGTTAGTTACACTGACTCCTCTCTTCATGAGTTACACTGACTCCTCTCTTCATTAGTTACACTGACTCCTCTTCGTTAGTTACACTGACTCCTCTCTTCATTAGTTACACTGACTCCTCTCTTCATTAGTTACACTGACTCCTCTCTTCATGAGTTACACTGACTCCTCTCGATTAGTTACACTGGCTCCTCTCTTCATGAGTTACACTGACTCCTCTCTTCATTAGTTACACTGACTCCTCTCTTCATTAGTTACACTGACTCTCTTCATTAGTTACACTGACTCCTCTCTTCATTAGTTACACTGGCTCCTCTCTTCATGAGTTACACTGACTCCTCTCTTCATTAGTTACACTGACTCCTCTCTTCATTAGTTACACTGACTCTCTTCATTAGTTACACTGACTCCTCTCTTCATTAGTTACACTGACTCCTCTCTTCATTAGTTACACTGACTCCTCTCTTCATTAGTTACACTGACTCTCTTCATTAGTTACACTGACTCCTCTCTTCATGAGTTACACTGACTCTCTTCATTAGTTACACTGACTCCTCTCTTCATTAGTTACACTGACTCCTCTCTTCATTAGTTACACTGACTCTCTTCATTAGTTACACTGACTCCTCTCTTCATGAGTTACACTGACTCTCTTCATTAGTTACACTGACTCCTCTCTTCATTAGTTACACTGACTCCTCTCTTCATGAGTTACACTGACTCTCTTCATTAGTTACACTGACTCCTCTCTTCATGAGTTACACTGACTCCTCTCTTCATTAGTTACACCGACTCCTTTCTTCATTAGTTACACTGACTCCTCTCTTCATTAGTTACACTGACTCCTCTCTTCATTAGTTACACTGACTCCTCTCTTCATTAGTTACACTGACTCTCTTCATTAGTTACACTGACTCCTCTCTTCATGAGTTACACTGGCTCCTCTCTTCATGAGTTACACTGACTCCTCTCTTCATTAGTTACACTGACTCCTCTCTTCATTAGTTACACTGACTCTCTTCGTTAGTTACACTGACTCCTCTCTTCATGAGTTACACTGACTCCTCTCTTCATTAGTTACACTGACTCCTCTCTTCATTAGTTACACTGACTCTCTTCATTAGTTACACTGACTCCTCTCTTCATTAGTTACACTGACTCCTCTCTTCATTAGTTACACTGACTCCTCTCTTCATTAGTTACACTGACTCCTCTCTTCATTAGTTACACTGACTCCTCTCTTCATGAGTTACACTGACTCCTCTCTTCATTAGTTACACTGGCTCCTCTCTTCATTAGTTACACTGACTCCTCTCTTCATGAGTTACACTGACTCCTCTCTTCATGAGTTACACTGGCTCCTCTCTTCATGAGTTACACTGACTCCTCTCTTCATGAGTTACACTGACTCCTCTCTTCGTTAGTTACACTGACTCCTCTCTTCATTAGTTACACTGACTCCTCTCTTCATGAGTTACACTGACTCCTCTCTTCATGAGTTACACTGACTCCTCTCTTCATTAGTTACACTGACTCTTCTCTTCATGAGGTTACACTGACTCCTCTCTTCATTAGTTACACTGACTCCTCTCTTCATGAGTTACACTGACTCCTCTCTTCGTTAGTTACACTGACTCCTCTCTTCATTAGTTACACTGACTCCTCTCTTCATGAGTTACACTGGCTCCTCTCTTCATTAGTTACACTGAATCCTCTCTTCATGAGTTACACTGACTCCTCTCTTCATGAGTCACACTGACTCTCTTCATGAGTTACACTGACTCCTCTCTTCATGAGTTACACTGACTCATATCTTCATGAGTTACACTGACTCATATCTTCATTAGTTACACTGACTCATCTCTTCATTAGTTACACTGACTCCTCTCTTCATGAGTTACACTGACTCCTCTCTTCATTAGTTACACTGACTCCTCTCTTCATTAGTTACACTGACTCCTCTCTTCATTAGTTACACTGACTCTCTTCATTAGTTACACTGACTCCTCTCTTCATTAGTTACACTGACTCCTCTCTTTATGAGTTACACTGACTCCTCTCTTCATGAGTTACACTGACTCCTCTCTTCATGAGTTACACAGACTCCTCTCTTCATGAGTTACACTGACTCCTCTCTTAATTAGTTACACTGACTCTCTTCATTAGTTACACTGACTCCTCTCTTCATTAGTTACACTGACTCCTCTCTTCATTAGTTACACTGACTCCTCTCTTTATGAGTTACACTGACTCCTCTCTTCATGAGTTACACTGACTCCTCTCTTCATGAGTTACACAGACTCCTCTCTTCATGAGTTACACTGACTCCTCTCTTAATTAGTTACACTGACTCTCTTCATGAGTTACACTGACTCCTCTCTTCATTAGTTACACTGACTCCTCTCTTTATTAGTTACACTGACTCCTCTCTTCATTAGTTACACTGACTCCTCTCTTCATTAGTTACACTGACTCCTCTCTTCATGAGTTACACTGACTCCTCTCTTCATTAGTTACACTGACTCCTCTCTTCATGAGTTACACTGACTCCTCTCTTCATGAGTTACACTGACTCCTCTCTTCATGAGTTACACTGACTCCTCTCTTCATGAGTTACACTGACTCCTCTCTTCATGAGTTACACTGACTCCTCTCTCCATTAGTTACACTGACTCCTCTCTTTATTAGTTACACTGACTCCTCTCTTCATGAGTTACACTGACTCCTCACTTCATTAGTTACACTGACTCCTCTTCGTTAGTTACACTGACTCCTCTCTTCGTTAGTTACACTGACTCCTCTCTTCATGAGTTACACTGACTCCTCTCTTCATGAGTTACACTGACTCTCTTCATGAGTTACACTGACTCTCTTCATGAGTTACACTGACTCCTCTTCGTTAGTTACACTGACTCCTCTCTTCATTAGTTACACTGACTCCTCTCTTCATGAGTTACACTGACTCCTCTCTTCATGAGTTACACTGACTCTCTTCATGAGTTACACTGACTCCTCTCTTCATTAGTTACACTGACTCTCTTCATGAGTTACACTGACTCCTCTCTTCATGAGTTACACTGACTCCTCTTCGTTAGTTACACTGACTCCTCTCTTCATTAGTTACACTGACTCCTCTCTTCATGAGTTACACTGACTCCTCTCTTCATGAGTTACACTGACTCTCTTCATGAGTTACACTGACTCCTCTCTTCATTAGTTACACTGACTCTCTTCATGAGTTACACTGACTCCTCTCTTCATGAGTTACACTGACTCCTCTCTTCCTGAGTTACACTGACTCCTCTCTTCATTAGTTACACTGGCTCCTCTCTTCATTAGTTACACTGACTCCTCTCTTCATGAGTTACACTGACTCCTCTCTTCATGAGTTACACTGACTCCTCTCTTCCTGAGTTACACTGACTCCTCTCTTCATTAGTTACACTGACTCCTCTCTTCATTAGTTACACCGACTCCTCTCTTCATTAGTTACACTGACTCCTCTCTTCACGAGTTACACTGACTCCTCTCTTCATTAGTTACACTGACTCCTCTCTTCATTAGTTACACTGACTCCTCTCTTCATTAGTTACACTGACTCCTCTCTTCATTAGTTACACTGACTCCTCTCTTCATTAGTTACACTGACTCCTCTCTTCATGAGTTACACTGACTCTCTTCATTAGTTACACTGACTCCTCTCTTCATTAGTTACATTGACTCCTCTCTTCATTAGTTACACTGACTCCTCTCTTCATTAGTTACACTGACTCCTCTCTTCATTAGTTACACTAACTCCTCTCTTCAATAGTTACACTGACTCCTCTCTTCGTTAGTTACACTGACTCCTCTCTTCGTTAGTTACACTGACTCCTCTCTTCATGAGTTACACTGGCTCCTCTCTTCATGAGTTACACTGGCTCCTCTCTTCATGAGTTACACTGACTCCTCTCTTCATGAGTTACACTGACTCCTCTCTTCATTAGTTACACTGACTCCTCTCTTCATGAGTTACACTGACTCTCTTTATTAGTTACACTGACTCCTCTCTTCGTTAGTTACACTGACTCTCTTCATGAGTTACACTGACTCCTCTCTTCGTTAGTTACACTGACTCCTCTCTTCATTAGTTACACTGACACCTCTCTTCATGAGTTACACTGACTCCTCTCTTCATTAGTTACACTGACTCCTCTCTTCATGAGTTACACTGACTCCTCTCTTCATTAGTTACACTGACTCCTCTCTTCATGAGTTACACTGACTCCTCTCTTCGTTAGTAACATTGACTCCTCTCTTCATTAGTTACACTGACTCCTCTCTTCATTAGTTACACTGACTCCTCTCTTAATGAGTTACACTGACTCCTCTCTTCATTAGTTACACTGACTCCTCTCTTCGTTAGTTACACTGACTCCTCTCTTCATTAGTTACACTGACTCCTCTCTTCATTAGTTACACTGACTCCTCTCTTCGTTAGTTACACTGACTCCTCTCTTCATTAGTTACACTGACTCCTCTCTTCATTAGTTACACTGACTCCTCTCTTCATTAGTAACACTGACTCCTCTCTTCGTTAGTAACACTGACTCCTCTCTTCATGAGTTACACTGACTCCTCTCTTCATTAAATACACTGACTCCTCTCTTCATGAGTTACACTGACTCCTCTCTTCATTAGTTACACTGACTCCTCTCTTCATTAGTTACACTGACTCCTCTCTTCATTAGTTACACTGACTCCTCTCTTCATTAGTTACACTGACTCCTCTCTTCATGAGTTACACTGACTCCTCTCTTCATTAGTTACACTGACTCCTCTTCGTTAGTTACACTGACTCCTCTCTTCATGAGTTACACTGACTCCTCTCTTCGTTAGTTACACTGACTCCTCTCTTCATGAGTTACACTGACTCCTCTCTTCATTAGTTACACTGACTCCTCTTCGTTAGTTACACTGACTCCTCTCTTCATTAGTTACACTGACTCCTCTCTTCATTAGTTACACTGACTCCTCTTCGTTAGTTACACTGACTCCTCTCTTCATTAGTTACACTGACTCCTCTCTTCATTAGTTACACTGACTTCTCTCTTCATTAGTTACACTGACTCCTCTCTTCATTAGTTACACTGACTCCTCTCTTCATTAGTTACACTGACTCCTCTCTTCATTAGTTACACTGACTCCTCTCTTCATGAGTTACACTGACTCCTCTCTTCATTAGTTACACTGACTCCTCTCTTCATTAGTTACACTGACTCTCTTCATTAGTTACACTGACTCCTCTCTTCATTAGTTACACTGACTCCTCTCTTCATTAGTTACACTGACTCCTCTCTTCATTAGTTACACTGACTCCTCTCTTCATTAGTTACACTGACTCCTCTCTTCATGAGTTACACTGACTCCTCTCTTCATGAGTTACACTGACTCCTCTCTTCATTAGTTACACTGACTCCTCTCTTCATGAGTTACACTGACTCCTCTCTTCATTAGTTACACTGACTCCTCTCTTCATGAGTTACACTGACTCCTCTCTTCGTTAGTTACACTGACTCCTCTCTTCATGAGTTACACTGACTCCTCTCTTCATGAGTTACACTGACTCCTCTCTTCATGAGTTACACTGGCTCCTCTCTTCATGAGTTACACTGACTCCTCTCTTCATGAGTTACACTGGCTCCTCTCTTCATGAGTTACACTGGCTCCTCTCTTCATGAGTTACACTGGCTCCTCTCTTCATGAGTTACACTGACTCCTCTCTTCATTAGTTACACTGACTCCTCTCTTCATGAGTTACACTGACTCCTCTCTTCATGAGTTACACTGACTCCTCTCTTCATGAGTTACACTGACTTCTCTCTTCATGAGTTACACTGACTCCTCTCTTCATGAGTTACACTGACTCCTCTCTTCATGAGTTACACTGACTCCTCTCTTCATTAGTTACACTGGCTCCTCTCTTCATTAGTTACACTGACTCCTCTCTTCATGAGTTACACTGACTCCTCTCTTCATGAGTTACACTGGCTCCTCTCTTCATGAGTTACACTGACTCCTCTCTTCATTAGTTACACTGACTCCTCTCTTCATTAGTTACACTGACTCCTCTCTTCATGAGTTACACTGACTCCTCTCTTCATGAGTTACACTGACTCCTCTCTTCATTAGTTACACTGACTCCTCTCTTCATGAGTTACACTGACTCCTCTCTTCATTAGTTACACTGACTCCTCTCTTCATGAGTTACACTGACTCCTCTCTTCATTAGTTACACTGGCTCCTCTCTTCATTAGTTACACTGACTCCTCTCTTCATGAGTTACACTGACTACTCTCTTCATGAGTTACACTGGCTCCTCTCTTCATGAGTTACACTGACTCCTCTCTTCGTTAGTTACACTGACTCCTCTCTTCATGAGTTACACTGACTCCTCTCTTCATGAGTTACACTGACTCCTCTCTTCATGAGTTACACTGACTCTCTCTTCATGAGTTACACTGACTCCTCTCTTCATGAGTTACACTGACTCCTCTCTTCATTAGTTACACTGACTCCTCTCTTCATTAGTTACACTGACTCCTCTCTTCGTTAGTTACACTGACTCCTCTCTTCATGAGTTACACTGACTCCTCTCTTCATTAGTTACACTGACTCCTCTCTTCATGAGGTTACACTGACTCCTCTCTTCATGAGTTACACTGGCTCCTCTCTTCATTAGTTACACTGGCTCCTCTCTTCATGAGGTTACACTGACTCCTCTCTTCATGAGTTACACTGACTCCTCTCTTCATTAGTTACACTGACTCCTCTCTTCATTAGTAACACTGACTCCTCTCTTCATTAGTTACACTGACTCCTCTCTTCATGAGTTACACTGACTCCTCTCTTCATGAGTTACACTGACTCCTCTCTTCATTAGTTACACTGACTCCTCTCTTCATGAGTTACACTGACTCCTCTCTTCATGAGTTACACTGACTCCTCTCTTCATTAGTTACACTGACTCCTCTCTTCATTAGTAACACTGACTCCTCTCTTCATGAGTTACACTGACTCCTCTCTTCATGAGTTACACTGACTCTCTTCATGAGTTACACTGACTCTCTTCATTAGTTACACTGACTCCTCTCTTCATGAGTTACACTGACTCCTCTCTTCATGAGTTACACTGACTCTCTTCATGAGGTTACACTGACTCCTCTCTTCATGAGTTACACTGACTCCTCTCTTCATGAGTTACACTGACTCCTCTCTTCATTAGTTACACTGACTCCTCTCTTCGTTAGTTACACTGACTCCTCTCTTCATGAGTTACACTGACTCTCTTCATGAGGTTACACTGACTCCTCTCTTCATGAGTTACACTGACTCCTCTCTTCATGAGTTACACTGACTCCTCTCTTCATGAGTTACACTGACTCCTCTCTTCGTTAGTTACACTGACTCCTCTCTTCATTAGTTACACTGACTCCTCTCTTCATGAGTTACACTGACTCCTCTCTTCGTTAGTTACACTGACTCCTCTCTTCATTAGTTACACTGACTCCTCTCTTCATTAGTTACACTGACTCCTCTCTTCATTAGTTACACTGACTCCTCTCTTCATTAGTTACACTGACTCCTCTCTTCATGAGTTACACTGACTCCTTTCTTCATTAGTTACACTGACTCCTCTCTTCATTAGTTACACTGACTCCTCTCTTCGTTAGTTACACTGACTCCTCTCTTCATGAGTTACACTGACTCCTCTCTTCGTTAGTTACACTGACTCCTCTCTTCATTAGTTACACTGACTCCTCTCTTCATGAGTTACACTGACTCCTCTCTTCGTTAGTTACACTGACTCCTCTCTTCGTTAGTTACACTGACTCCTCTCTTCATGAGTTACACTGTCTCCACTCTTCATGAGTTACACTGACTCCTCTCTTCATTAGTTACACTGACTCCTCTCTTTATTAGTTACACTGACTCCTCTCTTCATGAGTTACACTGACTCCTCTCTTCATTAGTTACACTGACTCCTCTCTTCGTTAGTTACACTGACTCCTCTCTTCATTAGTTACACTGACTCCTCTCTTCATGAGTTACACTGACTCCTCTCTTCATTAGTTACACTGACTCCTCTCTTCATGAGTTACACTGACTCCTCTCTTCATTAGTTACACTGACTCCTCTCTTCATGAGTTACACTGACTCCTCTCTTCGTTAGTTACAGTGACTCCTCTCTTCATGAGTTACACTGACTCCTCTCTTCGTTAGTTACACTGACTCCTCTCTTCATTAGTTACACTGACTCCTCTCTTCATGAGTTACACTGACTCCTCTCTTCATTAGTTACACTGACTCCTCTCTTCGTTAGTTACACTGACTCCTCTCTTCATGAGTTACACTGACTCCTCTCTTCGTTAGTTACACTGACTCCTCTCTTCATGAGTTACACTGACTCCTCTCTTCATTAGTTACACTGACTCCTCTTCGTTAGTTACACTGACTCCTCTCTTCATTAGTTACACTGACTCCTCTCTTCATTAGTTACACTGACTCCTCTTCGTTAGTTACACTGACTCCTCTCTTCATTAGTTACACTGACTCCTCTCTTCATTAGTTACACTGACTTCTCTCTTCATTAGTTACACTGACTCCTCTCTTCATTAGTTACACTGACTCCTCTCTTCATGAGTTACACTGACTCCTCTCTTCATTAGTTACACTGACTCCTCTCTTCATGAGTTACACTGACTCCTCTCTTCATTAGTTACACTGACTCCTCTCTTCATTAGTTACACTGACTCTCTTCATTAGTTACACTGACTCCTCTCTTCATTAGTTACACTGACTCCTCTCTTCATTAGTTACACTGACTCCTCTCTTCATGAGTTACACTGACTCCTCTCTTCATTAGTTACACTGACTCCTCTCTTCATGAGTTACACTGACTCCTCTCTTCGTTAGTTACACTGACTCCTCTCTTCATGAGTTACACTGACTCCTCTCTTCATTAGTTACACTGACTCCTCTCTTCATGAGTTACACTGACTCCTCTCTTCATGAGTTACACTGACTCCTCTCTTCATGAGTAACACTGACTCCTCTCTTCATTAGTTACACTGACTCCTCTCTTCATGAGTTACACTGACTCCTCTCTTCATTAGTTACACTGACTCCTCTCTTCATGAGTTACACTGACTCCTCTCTTCATGAGTTACACTGACTCCTCTCTTCATGAGTTACACTGACTCCTCTCTTCATTAGTTACACTGACTCCTCTCTTCATGAGTTACACTGACTCCTCTCTTCATGAGTTACACTGACTCCTCTCTTCATTAGTTACACTGACTCCTCTCTTCATGAGTTACACTGACTCCTCTCTTCGTTAGTTACACTGACTCCTCTCTTCGTTAGTTACACTGACTCCTCTCTTCGTTAGTTACACTGACTCCTCTCTTCGTTAGTTACACTGGCTCCTCTCTTCGTTAGTTACACTGACTCCTCTCTTCATTAGTTACACTGACTCCTCTCTTCATGAGTTACACTGACTCCTCTCTTCATGAGTTACACTGACTCCTCTCTTCATGAGTTACACTGACTCCTCTCTTCATTAGTTACACTGGCTCCTCTCTTCGTTAGTTACACTGACTCCTCTCTTCATTAGTTACACTGACTCCTCTCTTCATGAGTTACACTGACTCCTCTCTTCGTTAGTTACACTGACTCCTCTCTTCATGAGTTACACTGACTCCTCTCTTCGTTAGTTACACTGACTCCTCTCTTCATTAGTTACACTGACTCTCTTCATTAGTTACACTGACTCCTTTCTTCATTAGTTACACTGACTCCTCTCTTCATTAGTTACACTGGCTCCTCTCTTCATGAGTTACACTGACTCCTCTCTTCGTTAGTTACACTGACTCCTCTCTTCGTTAGTTACACTGACTCCTCTCTTCATGAGTTACACTGTCTCCACTCTTCATGAGTTACACTGACTCCTCTCTTCATTAGTTACACTGACTCCTCTCTTCATTAGTTACACTGACTCCTCTCTTCATGAGTTACACTGACTCCTCTCTTCATTAGTTACACTGACTCCTCTCTTCGTTAGTTACACTGACTCCTCTCTTCATTAGTTACACTGACTCCTCTCTTCATGAGTTACACTGACTCCTCTCTTCATTAGTTACACTGGCTCCTCTCTTCGTTAGTTACACTGACTCCTCTCTTCATTAGTTACACTGTCTCCACTCTTCATGAGTTACACTGACTCCTCTCTTCATTAGTTACACTGACTCCTCTCTTCATTAGTTACACTGACTCCTCTCTTCATGAGTTACACTGACTCCTCTCTTCATTAGTTACACTGACTCCTCTCTTCATGAGTTACACTGACTCCTCTCTTCATGAGTTACACTGACTCCTCTCTTCATTAGTTACACTGACTCCTCTCTTCATGAGTTACACTGACTCCTCTCTTCGTTAGTTACACTGACTCCTCTCTTCGTTAGTTACACTGACTCCTCTCTTCGTTAGTTACACTGGCTCCTCTCTTCGTTAGTTACACTGACTCCTCTCTTCATTAGTTACACTGACTCCTCTCTTCATGAGTTACACTGACTCCTCTCTTCATGAGTTACACTGACTCCTCTCTTCATGAGTTACACTGACTCCTCTCTTCATGAGTTACACTGACTCCTCTCTTCATTAGTTACACTGGCTCCTCTCTTCGTTAGTTACACTGACTCCTCTCTTCATTAGTTACACTGACTCCTCTCTTCATGAGTTACACTGACTCCTCTCTTCATTAGTTACACTGACTCCTCTCTTCATTAGTTACACTGACTCTCTTCATTAGTTACACTGACTCCTCTCTTCATGAGTTACACTGACTCCTCTCTTCGTTAGTTACACTGACTCCTCTCTTCATGAGTTACACTGACTCCTCTCTTCGTTAGTTACACTGACTCCTCTCTTCATTAGTTACACTGACTCTCTTCATTTGTTACACTGACTCCTTTCTTCATTAGTTACACTGACTCCTCTCTTCGTTAGTTACACTGACTCCTCTCTTCATGAGTTACACTGACTCCTCTCTTCGTTAGTTACACTGACTCCTCTCTTCATTAGTTACACTGACTCCTCTCTTCATGAGTTACACTGACTCCTCTCTTCGTTAGTTACACTGACTCCTCTCTTCGTTAGTTACACTGACTCCTCTCTTCATGAGTTACACTGTCTCCACTCTTCATGAGTTACACTGACTCTCTTCGTTAGTTACACTGACTCCTCTCTTCATTAGTTACACTGACTCCTCTCTTCATTAGTTACACTGACTCCTCTCTTCATTAGTTACACTGACTCCTCTCTTCATTAGTTACACTGACTCCTCTCTTCATGAGTTACACTGACTCCTCTCTTCATGAGTTACACTGACTCCTCTCTTCGTTAGTTACACTGACTCTCTTCGTTAGTTACACTGACTGTAAAGTCTTGAAAACAGTAATGTCCTAAGATTTGAAATTAAACTTTTCGATAACGCTAAAAGCTAAAAGCTAATAACTCAATAATAGCTCAGTTAATCATAATACAATCCATCAGAGTTTTGTCCCAAGTCAGAGAAATCATATTTATTTATTTTATAACTCTAAATAAACCCTATAATATTTTTACAGTGAGTGTATTTTGTCGCGAGTCCCATTCCCGTCGTGTAACTCACTTTAAATCCAGACAAAACCATAAACATCGGGCGTTTATTCTTCCAAGCAGTTTGTAATATATTACACTTTTACAACTTGTTTGAAACTTTTTTGAAGTTTTTATTATTAAACATACATTAATCGGTCTTTTTTGTCAAATATATATCATAAAGTAAAGCCTGCAGTCAATACAGGACATCGGCTCTTTAACGGTAAATACAGCGGTAAAACGCCGCCAAAAACAACAAAAAACACAAAGAAAACCTCCTGTAACAATATTACAACATGTTCCGGGGTTTAATACTAAAGAATGAACTTTGACCCCAAATAAAAAATGTCACAGTTTTAAAAAAAAATTAATTAAATTCAAAAGTGAATCTGAAAATTTTTAATAAAGCAAAGAAAACCTATGTTTCTGGTTTAGACCTGGTTTAGACCTGGTTTAGACCTGGTTTAGACCTGGTTTAGTCCTGGTTTAGTCCTGGTTTAGTCCTGGTTTAGACCCGGTTTAGACCCGGTTTAGTCCCGGTTTAGACCCGGTTTAGACCCGGTTTAGTCCCGGTTTAGACCCGGTTTAGTCCTGGTTTAGACCCGGTTTAGACCCGGTTAAGACCCGGTTTAGACCCGGTTTAGTCCCGGTTTAGACCCGGTTTAGTCCTGGTTTAGACCCGGTTTAGACCCGGTTAAGACCCGGTTTAGACCCGGTTTAGACCTGGTTTAGTCCTGGTTTAGTCGGTTTAGACCGGTTTAGACCCGGTTTAGTCCTGGTTTAGACCGGTTAAGACCGGTTTAGACCGGTTTAGACCTGGTTTAGACCTGGTTTAGTCCTGGTTTAGTCGGTTTAGACCGGTTTAGACCGGTTTAGACCGGTTTAGTCCTGGTTTAGACCGGTTAAGACCGGTTAAGACCTGGTTTAGTCCTGGTTTAGACCGGTTTAGACCCGGTTTAGTCGGTTTAGACCGGTTTAGACCGGTTTAGTCCCGGTTTAGACCGGTTTAGTCCTGGTTTAGACCCGGTTTAGACCGGTTAAGACCGGTTTAGACCGGTTTAGACCCAGTTTAGACCTGGTTTAGTCCTGGTTTAGACCGGTTTAGACCGGTTAAGACCGGTTTAGACCGGTTTAGACCCGGTTTAGACCTGGTTTAGTCCTGGTTTAGACCGGTTTAGACCGGTTAAGACCGGTTTAGACCGGTTTAGACCTGGTTTAGACCTGGTTTAGTCCTGGTTTAGTCCCGGTTAAGACCCGGTTTAGACCTGGTTTAGTCCTGGTTTAGACCCGGTTTAGACCCGGTTTAGTCCCGGTTTAGACCCGGTTTAGACCCGGTTTAGTCCCGGTTTAGACCCGGTTTAGTCCTGGTTTAGACCCGGTTTAGACCCGGTTAAGACCCGGTTTAGACCCGGTTTAGACCTGGTTTAGTCCTGGTTTAGTCCCGGTTTAGACCCGGTTTAGACCCGGTTTAGTCCTGGTTTAGACCCGGTTAAGACCCGGTTAAGACCCGGTTTAGACCTGGTTTAGACCTGGTTTAGACCTGGTTTAGACCTGGTTTTGCTTCAGAAACATTAATATTTCATAAAATGAGGTTTTAAATTGTTAATTTCCTTTAGAAAAGTATCTGTAGTGTTTAAAATACTGCTGAACAGTTCCTGGCATTATTTAAACGACACTAAAACTATTAAAACTGAGGCATATTTGGCAAAAGTGAAGCTGAACATCTCGACTAAAAAAGACAAAGAAACTCAAAGAGATACACGGAGATTATAGAATGACATCGGGATAATAATAATGTTTAAAAAGAATAAAGTTTGAGATGTTCGTATGGTTTCCAGCCATAAACACTAAAACGTACAATAAAACACTAAAAACAGGAAGAATAAATAACGAAACAGAGAACTGAGGATTTAGTGTTTTTTTAGGTTTCGGCAGGTCTTTCATTCTTCCCAGACGTCTGAAAGTCAAGACTAATGCAAAATAAACACTGACTCAACACAAAGCTCAGGTCTGAACAGAAACAGTGTTCTCAGCCCTGGATACTTCAGGGTTTGTGGGAAAGAGTGACGTTTAACAGATACATTTAAAGGCTTTTGAATTGTCAGAGTACGACTCGGATGAAACGGTCCAGTACTCAGCCCTGGTTTACTCTAGCTGTAGTTCTGGGTTAGTTCTGGGTTTTGTAGTTTTTTATACCGTTGTGTTGAGTAAAAGGACAGCCCTGTTTATGGATGTACTTTTCTGTTTCCATTCCAAAAGTCTTTCTGTTGCTAAATTAAACTAAAATGAATAATAATCCCTTTTTCCACTTGAACATAAAAGTCCTGCATTTGTCCACCAGGGGGAGCGCAGAGTCTGCTTATGAAGTCAAACATCCACCAAATCTTTTCAACCTAAACCTCATTTTCAGATCCAGTGAATCAATTAAGCCACTTTTCTTTGAATTTGAAAACCACTAAATCCAAATGCCCTGAGGCTTTAGTGTTTTAATGGATTTCAGACTAAATGAAAATACTTGTGAGTGAAGTCGATGGAGGGAACATGCAACAGTAACATAAAAGAATAAAAACGGATATAAGGCCTGAGTGTGAACATGCAACACTCTGGAACCCAGCTCAGAAAAGTCTTCTTGTCTTTGTCATGTGACCAGAGGACCGGCCTCTGATTGGTTCTGTTTCACTTGAACTTCCTCTTTCCTTTTGAAAAAATGTCCTCTTCTTCTGTTGGAGCTGCTCTGGACGCTCTGCTCTGTTCAAATCCACCTAAAACCTATTCAAATCCACCTAAAACCTGTTCAAATCCATCTAAAACCTGTATAAATCTAAATAAAACCTGTTCAAATCCACCTAAAACCTGTTCAAATCATCTAAAACCTGTTCAAATCCACCTAAAACCTGTTCAAATCATCTAAAACCTGTTCAAATCCACCTAAAACCTGTTCAAATCCATCTAAAACCTGTTCAAATCCACCTAAAACCTGTTCAAATCCACCTAAAACCTGTTCAAATCCATCTAAAACCTGTATAAATCTAAATAAAACCTGTTCAAACCTAAATAAAACCTGTTCAAATCATCTAAAACCTGTTCAAATCCACCTAAAACCTGTTCAAATCCACCTAAAACCTGTTCAAATCCACCTAAAACCTGTTCAAATCCACCTAAAACCTGTTAAAATCATCTAAAACCTGTTCAAATCCACCTAAAACCTGTTCAAATCCATCTAAAACCTGTATAAATCTAAATAAAACCTGTTCAAATCCACCTAAAACCTGTTCAAATCATCTAAAACCTGTTCAAATCCACCTAAAACCTGTTCAAATCCATCTAAAACCTGTTCAAATCCACCTAAAACCTGTTCAAATCCACCTAAAACCTGTTCAAATCCACCTAAAACCTGTTCAAATCCATCTAAAACCTGTATAAATCTAAATAAAACCTGTTCAAATCCACCTAAAACCTGTTCAAATCTAAATAAAACCTGTTCAAATCCAACTAAAACCTGTTCAAATCCATCCAAAACCTGTTCAAATCCATCTAAATCATGTTCAAATCCATCTAAAACCTGTTCAAATCCATCTAAAACCTGTTCAGATCCATCTAAAACCTGTTCAAGACCAACTAAAACTTGTTTAAGACCATCTGAAACCAGTTCAGAGTCATCTAAAACCAAGTCCAAGACTCAGACATGTTACTGAATCTACAGCACAGACTGATCTTTGAATAAACAGTCATTATTTTAACACTAATATGATTATTTTATTCTTTTGGGTAAATGTTTGTCCTAGTTTTGTTTTGAAAAGTAAAATGTTACCCAATGGAACTTTATTTTTAAAACTCCACAGATAAAAAAATTCAAGCAGAGCGTCCAAACCCAGCACCGACCATTTCCTTTCTGCTCCACTTCCTGTGTCTTTCTGACATCACTTCCTTCTTCTCTTCGTTTAATCCAACCTTCATCTTTTTTTCTCATTCCATGTAGTTTTCTACATCCACTTTCTCTAAGTAATCTGACGCTATTTCCTTATTATTCTACTCATTCCTCATTTACAAATCCACTTTTCTCTCCCCATTTCTTTCCAAACACAGATTAATCTCATCGGCGTAAACTCCCGTTGCTACTTCAGGGTTGAAAAGCAAATAAATCCTTAGTTTTTGTCCCATCTTTTTCCAAAGTACCCTTTAAAGTAGCACTAAACATGTGTAAACATTAATAAAGGACTTAAAGATAACTGCCTCTGTTTTTGTGGCAGCGGTGGTTTTCCTCTGGTTTTGGCTCCAGGACGTGAACAGTGCTCCCTCTTCTTCTCCTGTTGTAGTTCCTAATGTTGCGCTTTAGGGGGCGCTGTTGGGACGCTTCTCCTTTCGCTCTGTTTGTCCCTCCCAGCTGAGAGAGTGCCCAGTGGTTGCCGTAGCGACGTGACAAAAGGAGGCGGGACGTGTGGTGGTAACTCAGCGGGTTTTTGTTTATTTGGTGATGTTGCCATCTTCAGGTCAAATGGTGGAAGTGCGGTCCGCGCCATCTGAAAACAAACCAATACATATAAAAGAACCTGTTAAAACCAACTAAAACCTGTTCAAATCCATCTAAAACCTGTTAAAATTCATCTAAAACCTGTTAAAATCCATCTAAAACCTATTGAAATTCATCTAAAACCATTTGAAATCCATCTAATACCTGTCCAAATCCAACTAAAACATGTTAAAACCAACTAAAACCGGTTAAAAAAATCCAACTAAAACCAGTTAAAATCCAACAAAAAATCAGTTAAAATCCAACTAAAACCTGTGCAATTCCATCTCAAACCTGTTCAAGACCAACTAAAACTTCAGCCACTCAAACTAAGCTTAAACTTTGGTTAAATCCTAAAACCTAATAAACTAAATGAACTAAAACAAGGACCAAACTGTAACTATACACTTTGAAGTTGTACATTTAAACCCCAATAGACTTTGTAATAAACTATTAGAAACAAACTGGATAGAAATAAACGCCTATAACATTTGAAATGTTTCCTGTTTTAAATATCTTATGTCCGTTCAGACTTTAGTATTATGTCTCAGTAGAGTTACCTCCCAGAGCGTGTTCGGTCATACTGAGGCACAGAGACTCCAGACGGTTGTTGATGTCAGGCTCCATCGCTGCCACCTGCAGGTCTGAGGAGGAACCAGCATTTATTTACATTTACATTTACATTTATTCATTTATTCATTTAGCAGACGCTTTTATCCAAAGCGACTTACATTGTTCTACAGTAATTACCAGTGTTACAGTCACTGGAGGCAAGGTGGGTTAAGTGTCTTGCCCAAGGACACAACAACAGTATGAACTGTGGGGAGAGTGGGAATCGAACCAACTACCTTCCGATTGAAAGACGACTGATTTATGATTTTAACTCAAACAAAACACATTCATCTCACTGCCACCTGCTGGTCAAAACCAGGACTAAACCAGGTCTAAACCAGGTCAAAACCAGGACTAAACCAGGTCTAAACCAGGTCTAAACCAGGTCAAAACCAGGTCAAAACCAGGACTAAACCAGGACTAAACCAGGTCAAAACCAGGACTAAACCAGGTCTAAACCAGGTCAAAACCAGGTCAAAACCAGGTCAAAACCAGGACTAAACCAGGACTAAACCAGGTCTAAACCAGGTCAAAACCAGGTCAAAACCAGGTCAAAACCAGGACTAAACCAGGTCTAAACCAGGTCTAAACCAGGTCAAAACCAGGTCAAAACCAGGTCAAAACCAGGACTAAACCAGGTCAAAACCAGGACTAAACCAGGTCTAAACCAGGTCAAAACCAGGACTAAACCAGGTCTAAACCAGGTCAAAACCAGGACTAAACCAGGTCTAAACCAGGTCAAAACCAGGACTAAACCAGGTCAAAACCAGGTCAAAACCAGGTCTAAACCAGGTCAAAACCAGGTCTAAACCAGGTCAAAACCAGGACTAAACCAGGTCTAAACCAGGTCAAAACCAGGTCAAAACCAGGTCAAAACCAGGACTAAACCAGGACTAAACCAGGTCTAAACCAGGTCAAAACCAGGTCAAAACCAGGTCAAAACCAGGTCAAAACCAGGACTAAACCAGGACTAAACCAGGTCTAAACCAGGTCAAAACCAGGTCAAAACCAGGACTAAACCAGGTCTAAACCAGGTCAAAACCAGGACTAAACCAGGACAAAACCAGGACAAAACCAGGTCAAAACCAGGTCAAAACCAGGACTATACCAGGTCTAAACCAGGTCAAAACCAGGACTATACCAGGTCTAAACCAGGTCTAAACCAGGTCTAAACCAGTATTAAACCAGGACTAAACAATGTCTAAACCAAGTCTAAACCAGTACTAAACCAGGTCTAAACCAGGACTAAACCAGGTCTAAACCAGGTCTAAACCAGGTCTAAACCAGGTCAAAACCAGGACTATACCAGGTCTAAACCAGGTCAAAACCAGGACTAAACCAGGTCAAAACCAGGACTAAACCAGGTCTAAACCAGGTCAAAACCAGGACTATACCAGGTCTAAACCAGGTCTAAACCAGGTCTAAACCAGTATTAAACCAGGACTAAACAATGTCTAAACCAAGTCTAAACCAAGTCTAAACCAGTACTAAACCAGTACTAAACCAGGTCTAAACCAGTACTAAACCAGGTCAAAACCAGGACTAAACCAGGTCTAAACCAGGTCAAAACCAGGACTATACCAGGTCTAAACCAAGTCTAAACCAGTACTAAACCAGGTCTAAACCAGGACTAAACCAGGTCTAAACCAGGTCTGAACCAGGTTTAAACCAGGTCTGAACCAGGTCTAAACCAGGACTAAACCAGTGTGTGCACATGTGTGTGTGTGTGTGTACCTGTGTGTGTATGTGTGTACCTGTGTGTGTACGTGTGTGTGTATGTGTGTGTATGTGTGTACCTGTGTGTGTACCTTTATGTGTACCTGTGTGTGTACCTGTGTGTGTATCTGTGTACCTGTATGTGTATGTGTGTACCTGTGTGTGTACCTGTGTGTGTATGTGTGTGTATGTGTGTACCTGTGTGTGTACCTTTATGTGTACCTGTGTGTGTACCTGTGTGTGTATGTGTGTACCTGTATGTGTATGTGTGTACCTGTGTGTGTACCTTTATGTGTACCTGTGTGTGTACCTGTGTGTGTATGTGTGTACCTGTGTGTGTATGTGTGTACCTGTATGTGTATGTGTGTACCTGTGTGTGTACCTGTGTGTGTATGTGTGTACCTGTGTGTGTACCTGTATGTGTATGTGTGTACCTGTGTGTGTACCTGTATGTGTATGTGCGTACCTGTGTGTGTACCTGTATGTTTATGTGTGTACCTGTGTGTGTATGTGTGTACCTGTGTGTGTACCTGTATGTGTGTACCTGTGTATGTGTGTACCTGTGTGTGTGTGTGTACCTGTGTGTGTGTGTGTGTACCTGTGTGTGTATGTGTGTACCTGTGTGTGTGTGTACCTGTGTGTGTGTGTGTACCTGTGTGTGTGTGTACCTGTGTGTGTATGTGTGTACCTGCGTGTGTATGTGTGTACCTGTGTGTGTGTGTACCTGTGTGTGTATGTGTGTACCTGCGTGTGTATGTGCGTACCTGCGTGTGTATGTGCGTACCTGCGTGTGTATGTGCGTACCTGCGTGTGTATGTGCGTACCTGCGTGTGTATGTGTGTACCTGTGTGTACCTGTGTGTGTATGTGTGTACCTGTGTGTGTATGTGCGTACCTGTGTGTGTATGTGCGTACCTGTGTGTGTATGTGTGTACCTGTGTGTACCTGTGTGTACCTGTGTGTGTATGTGTGTACCTGTGTGTGTATGTGCGTACCTGCGTGTGTATGTGTGTACCTGTGTGTGTGTGTACCTGTGTATATGTGCGTACCTGCTTGTGTATGTGTGTACCTGTGTGTGTATGTGTGCACCTGTGTGTGTGTGTACCTGTGTGTGTGTGTGTACCTGTGTGTGTGTGTACATGTGTGTGTGTGTGTGTGTGTGTACCTGTGTGTGTATGTGTGTACCTGTGTGTGTGTGTGTGTGTATACCTGTGTGTGTGTGTGTACCTTTGTGTGTGTGTGTGTACCTGTTTTTGTATGTGTGTACCTGTGTGTGTGTGTACCTGTGTGTGTACCTGTGTGTGTGTACCTGTGTGTGTGTGTGTGTGTGTGTATGTGCGTACCTGCGTGTGTATGTGTGTATGTGTGTACCTGTGTGTGTGTGTGTGTTTGTGTATGTGTGTACCTGTGTGTGTGTACCTGTGTGTGTATGTGTACCTGCGTGTGTATGTGTGTACCTGTGTGTGTGTGTGTGTGTGTGTGTACCTGTGTGTGTATGTGTGTACCTGTGTGTGTATGTGTGTACCTGTGTGTGTGTGTGTACCTGTGTGTGTATGTGTGTACCTGTGTGTGTATGTGTGTACCTGCGTGTGTATGTGTGTACCTGTGTGTGTGTGTACCTGTGTGTGTATGTGTGTACCTGCGTGTGTATGTGTGTACCTGCGTGTGTATGTGCGTACCTGCGTGTGTATGTGCGTACCTGCGTGTGTATGTGCGTACCTGCGTGTGTATGTGTGTACCTGTGTGTACCTGTGTGTGTATGTGTGTACCTGTGTGTGTATGTGCGTACCTGTGTGTGTATGTGCGTACCTGTGTGTGTATGTGTGTACCTGTGTGTGCCTGTGTGTACCTGTGTGTGTGTGTGTACCTGCGTGTGTATGTGTGTACCTGCGTGTGTATGTGTGTACCTGTGTGTGTGTATGTACCTGTGTGTGTATGTGTGTACCTGCGTGTGTATGTGTGTACCTGTGTGTGTGTGTACCTGTGTGTGTGTGTGTGTACCTGCGTGTGTGTGTGTGTGTGTGTACCTGTGTGTGTATGTGTGTACCTGTGTGTGTGTGTGTGTGTACCTGCGTGTGTATGTGTGTACCTGTGTGTGTGTGTGTGTGTGTGTGTGTGTGTGTGTGTGTGTGTGTGTGTACCTGTGTGTACCTGTGTGGTGGAACAGGGCCATGGTCTGAGGCGTGGTGTGGACGGGCAGAGACCGAGTCCTCTGAACAGAGCTGTGAGTCCGACTGGGCATGCTGTTACTGCCGCCAGGGTTTGCAAACCACAGGCCCTGGGAACAAACAAAAGAAAATAATAGACATATTTACATTACAAATA
Source organism: Neodontobutis hainanensis (assembly GCA_024349245.1). Classification (NCBI taxonomy): domain Eukaryota; kingdom Metazoa; phylum Chordata; class Actinopteri; order Gobiiformes; family Odontobutidae; genus Neodontobutis; species Neodontobutis hainanensis. The sequence goes on along the minus strand of JALDNG010000002.1, from coordinate 18,987,344 downwards.
CATTTTAGTGAAATGCCACCCTGGATTACAAATGTTAGAACCTGTTTTATTTTATTATTTTATTTTTTTTATATATTTTTATTGGATACTACAAACAGGATCATTTACACAAAACAAATCTACTCAGTCTACAGGAAAGTGTTTCTGGTTCTAGAGACACGAGAAGGAAAGGACAGACCATCTTCAGAAACACAAAAAACAAACAGAAACTAACTCAAAAACCATGACAAGACTAAAGAGTTTTATCATCCCGTGAAGTGAGGTTCTGGTCTGGACTTTGTAGGTTTTCGCAGCAGAGGGCTGTATCTGCAGAAAAGCAGTGAGAACAGAGCCCAGGCATTTCCTGTTTTTACATCCACTCAAGAAATACTGAAGAATAATTGTCTACTTATAATACCTTTTATGAATATTTAATTATATTATAGTTGTAGTTCAGCTTGGTATTTAAAATACTGAGAATGTTTCCCCTTTTAAAATGTAAAAGTCTGCAGCTTCACTGAGCTGTAATGTGTCAGGAGAGGGGACGGGCCTTTTCCTCAAATATTACATTTGCATTTTTAAGCTAATAATAAGTGAATATTTCTTTATTTAATTGAATTCTATTGAGACAACTTTTAAAACATATCTCTGCAGCGTATTGAGGAAAATATTGAGAAATATACCAGCTGTTGTTTTCTTTTTCTGTTATTTTCTTTGCTACTCCACTGAGACGAAGAACAAAAAATATAGGGTTTTTTTTGTCCTGTCTCAAATATTGTTTGTGTTTAATTTGAATTAATAAAACTACAGTAGTAATACAACAGCTCACCTGAAATAGAGCATGTTGGTAAAGGCTTGTCTGGGTCTCCAGGGTAACGCTTGGAGGGAGGAGTTTGTGAAGCTCTGACAAACAGTTGCTACATAAAAATAGCTCTGTGTCTGTGAGCTCTGTGTCTGTGACCTCTGTGTCTGTGACCTTTGTGTCTGTGACCTCTGTGTCTGTGAGCTCTGTGTCTGTGACCTTTGTGTCTGTGAGCTCTGTGTCTGTGACCTTTGTGTCTGTGACCTCTGTGTCTGTGAGCTTTGTGTCTGTGACCTCTGTGTCTGTGACCTCTGTGTCTGTGACCTCTGTGTCTGTGACCTCTGTGTCTGTGAGCTTTGTGTCTGTGACCTCTGTGTCTGTGAGCTCTGTGTCTGTGAGCTCTGTGTCTGTGAGCTCTGTGTCTGTGAGCTTTGTGTCTGTGAGCTCTGTGTCTGTGACCTTTGTGTCTGTGACCTCTGTGTCTGTGAGCTTTGTGTCTGTGACCTCTGTGTCTGTGAGCTCTGTGTCTGTGAGCTCTGTGTCTGTGAGCTCTGTGTCTGTGAGCTTTGTGTCTGTGAGCTCTGTGTCTGTGACCTTTGTGTCTGTGACCTCTGTGTCTGTGAGCTTTGTGTCTGTGAGCTCTGTGTCTGTGAGCTCTGTGTCTGTGAGCTCTGTGTCTGTGAGCTCTGTGTCTGTGAACTGTAAATAGCGCAATAGATTGATATATTGACTATCGCAACAGGTGTACTTAGTTCTGGTTTAGTCCTGGTCTCTCACCTGAGTCGGTCCCGGTTTAGTCCTGGTCTCTCACCTGAGTCGGTCCCGGTTTAGGCCTGGTCTCTCACCTGAGTCGGTCCCGGTTTAGGCCTGGTCTCTCACCTGAGTCGGTCCCGGTTTAGGCCTGGTCTCTCACCTGAGTCGGTCCCGGTTTAGTCCTGGTCTCTCACCTGAGTCGGTCCCGGTTTAGTCCTGGTCTCTCACCTGAGTCGGTCCCGGTTTAGTCCTGGTCTCTCACCTGAGTCGGTCCCGGTTTAGGCCTGGTCTCTCACCTGAGTCGGTCCCGGTTTAGTCCTGGTCTCTCACCTGAGTCGGTCCCGGTTTAGGCCTGGTCTCTCACCTGAGTCGGTCCCGGTTTAGGCCTGGTCTCTCACCTGAGTCGGTCCCGGTTTAGTCCTGGTCTCTCACCTGAGTCGGTCCCGGTTTAGTCCTGGTCTCTCACCTGAGTCGGTCCCGGTTTAGGCCTGGTCTCTCACGTGAGTCGGTCCCGGTATAGTCCTGGTCTCTCACCTGAGTCGGTCCCGGTTTAGGCCTGGTCTCTCACCTGAGTCGGTCCCGGTTTAGTCCTGGTCTCTCACCTGTCGTCCTTGCTTGGGCCCAGTGGGTGTGCTGCTGCCGCTCCGAGCTGTGGGCCCCAGGAGACCCCCGCTGCCCATCAGCCCCAGCCGGGCCCCTGGGAGACTCCTGGAGGGCATCTGGAACTGCCTCAGGCCTCGTCGGACGGAGGCTCCGGCCCCGACCCCCAGAGATCCAGAGGGCAGAGAGTTGGACTGACCGAACCCACGACTGCTGCTGCTGCTGGACACAGAGGAGAGAGGGATTTATGAGGTTGTTTCCATTCTAGTATTATTTATTTATCATCCCTGTGGGGCATGTTTTGTTTTTGGTGGGGGAAACCAGAGTACCCGCCAAGGAGAACCGCCATCAGGAAATTCTGCCTATATACAATAAATGTAGTGGGGAACAAGTGGCAGAGCGGTTAGCACTCCTGCCTCACAGCAAGAAGGTTGTGAGTTCAAGACCCGGCCGACTCCGGTCTTTCTGTGAGGAGTCCTCCACGTGTTACCGTGGGTTTTCTCCGGGTACTCCGGCTTCCTCCCACCGTCCAAACACATGCACGTACAGGTTAATTAAACTCTAAAGTGTCCCGAGTGAATGAATGTGAGCAAGAGGACCCTCTCGAAAACCAGATGATTCATCTCAAGGGATTAATTAATTAATCCTCACGAAAAATGTGAATAAATAAATAAATAAATAAATAAATTTGAGCGTAACTGCTCTCCATACCTGTGAACGTCCCACTGTAGGCATACCTGTCCTGCGAGAGGGAGGGGGTGACTATAGTAACAGATGCTGAAAAACTGTTAACTGTAAAAGAAATAAAGAAACAAAAAACGCCTGTAACCTATTCTCTGAGCCGCTTGGTCTCTTTTAAATTCTGGACGTTTGGACTGACCACCGCACCGACCCAACGGGAATACTCCCGAGTGTCCCGATTACCACTTGGCTTTGGTATACTAAAGCTCATAGCTCTTTACATCGGCCGACAGCCTTGTTTCATTTAACAATTTAGTGTTAGTTAATGTTGCTTTTATTCAAGATTCACTTTGCAAAAACTGTTATTGCACAAGGTGCCTCCTTTTTGCAAATGCTTTCGGTAAACTTATGTTCTGTAAAACCGACTGTTCTGTGAGCAGTTCTATCTGAGTCCGGTTACTGAAAACTGTTTCAGCTTCAGTTCAATGTCAGCTCGTTTTCCTCGGGGCAGGAAAAGGTACTCAGGACCAACCAATCAGAATTGCAACAGAAACGACGTTAACTTAACGACAATCTACAAAGAAGTAAACAAAACAACATCTTCTTTAACAAGAACGCTCTTAGCGCTGTTGAAATTTTAAACACGTAATGTTGTCTAGATTATTTCAAACTGATTGAAGAGCAAAGGCAAACAAACTCTGGGATGTCCCGCCCGCCATCATGACTGTTTTGAACAAAGGACTTGGGCCTAAACGACTCTGACCGACTGTGTCAGTCTGGTTTGGGAGCTGCTCTGTTGCAGCAGCTGGAGAAAACACGTCCAGAGGAAACACTGTCTGTGTCGAGCTCGCAGCCTCCATAAGGACTCCTCTCATCCGGCCATAGACTGTTCTCTGTGTTGTACTCTACTGATCCCTCTGCCGCTCATATACTACATACACATATATATGTTCTATTTCGATTGTACTTGTAAATGTGTAATGACAATAAAGTCTAATCGAAGTGTGACGGAAGGCGATTGGTCGGTACAGAACATATCTGAGGAAGAGCCTGTGGAATACACAGAGAGCTCGTGGCAGGCGGCTTCAGAGGAGAATATTATTGAGTACCTCCGCTGCGGCCGGTAACCTGCGAGGTCCAGCAGCGTTTTTCGGGGAATGGAGCGGAACAGCCTCTGGACCTGCTGCTTCCAGGACAACAGCCTCTTCTTCTGCGTCTCTGTAAACGACTGAGCCCAAAAGAAATCTGTGATTAAACATCAAACAGCCTCACTTACTTCAGAAAACTCAATATTCAACTTTGAGGAGCTATATGTAACCTACATCTAAAATTAACTATTTGTGGTTAAAGCTTTTGTAATCCCGTCTATTCACACGTGGCTTTCTCGACCAATCACGTGCCTGGCAGCGCCATACAAGCCCTGTTCACTTCCTCCTTGGCAGAGTTGCACAGGTAACGTCATTCAATTGCTTGTTCCCGATTATTTTATGTCCTTTGTGTGCCAACACTCAGCTTTTTCCACTGAGGCTGGTTCAAACCGGGGATTTGGTGAGTGTTTCATTTTCTTATGTAGTGTTAGCACCGTCCTGCGTCGCGGGGCATTGATATGCTAATGGAGTTTATTCATGTAATCATTGTAAAGACTGTGAGGACAGATTGTGGTTGGCTAAAACTTTTCTTGAGAGATTTAATGTACTTAACTGGTCAAACAGTACTAGGTTAAAGTGAATCTTTGACTCTTCTAATCTGTATTTGTGCCAACTGACTTCATGTAGTAATTTCATTGTGTACACCGATATATTTAAAGACCCTCTAAAAGCTAGCTAGAGATAAATTGTGAGCTTGGTTTTGCTAAAAGAGGCCCTGATCGGACTTTCTCTCGTTGAGTTCACATACATTCAATCTGTTGCATATGGACATTGAAATTCATGGACTATTTTATTCACGTACGGACAATAAAAGTAATTTACTGTGAATTGTGGATTGGTCTATTGCTGCTGTTGGTTAGGGTTAAAAACTGTAAATGTCTGAATGCACTAAAGAAGAATAATATTCATAACAAACCTAACGTCAATCAGATAAACGTATGTATTTACAATAGATCCACAGAATAGATTTATTAAGATTGTGTAATAAATACCTCGTGAATGAGGCACTTGTCGATGAGCTGCAGGTAGAAGCTGATGTTCTCCTCGTCAGACCTCGACACCAGCAGCTGCGTGCACACTGACACAGAAACAGGACTAACATCAGCTTTTCTGGAGGTTTGAGAGAAAATGACCCTTAACCTTTTCTTTTCCATGAAACTGAAAAAAACTGATCCAAATCTAAATCCAAAGACAGTTCCAGCTCAAAAAGCTCAGACAGATATTCTGAGACTTCATTTAAAGAGTTATACAAGTCTGGACTAATCTCTAATGGTCAAAACTGGGGTTTGGTCAAGACTAAGTAGGACTTTTGAACATTATTTGAAAGGCACTCTCTGTCTCACGGATGTGTTTGATTTTGTAATGAAGCTGAAGTTTGATCAGCAGCATCACTCTGTGGAGCCCGTCTCAGAACAAACATGTCTGACCTTTGCCCATGACGCGGGTGAACTGTCCCGGCAGGTCTCCTTCTGCGATCACGCTGCTCCCAGACTCCGCCTCCCCTCCGGCCCCGCCCACGCTCAGGTGCGAGCCCGGGGCGGGGCTCTTCTCCTGCCGCTCCTCCGCTCCGCCGAACGGCCTGATGGGAGTCAGGATCATCTGGTGCAGCTCCTGGAGCGGCCCGCGCAGGTTTCCTCCTTCGATCACGTCCTGGAGAGAAAACACGATCAAAGATAAACAACCACTTTTGAAATATATGCTGGAGTTCTTCATGTTTCCACTGTCAGCTGCTACAGAGGGGGATCTAAAACACAAAAACAAATGGCAATAGTTTTATCTCAGAGCCATCACAGAATGGACTCAAAATGATTCAAAACCTTTGAAAAGAAGCGGTGTGTGACCTGGTGCTTTTCCTTGCATTACTGCTTTATATTTAGATTAAATAAGAAGGCCTTAAACATGACACTTACAGACATAGCTCCCCCTAAAGCACATCCCTCAGAGTTGAACCAGGTTTGTGCACTTCCCTGCACGAGCTTTACAGAACCTCAACATGCTCCGTCCCATACTTTTTCACTATATGTTACACCATTGGGACAAATCATCAGAAGTTATGGAGTGAGCTTCCACTGTTATGCCGATGATACACAGCTGTATCTACCAATAAAAGTGAATAATACTGACATCATGCGTCTAGAGGCCTGCCTCGTTTCAATTAAAACATGGATGTCTCAAAACTTCCTCCATTTGAACTCGGATAAAACAGAGCTCTTGTTAATTGGTCCTGCCAGTCATCGGCACAAGTTCAACAATCTTACTGTCTCAATCAACAACTGTGTGTTGGAGCAACACTGTGAGGAACCTCGGTGTCATTTTTGACTCCACACTATCTCTGCAGCAGCACATTAGTGAGGTCACTAAACTGGGCTTTTTTCACTTGAGGAATATCTCAAAAACTCCCTCCTGCCTCTCTTTAGCTGATGCTGAAATTCTCTTTCATGCATTTGTCACATCCAGGCTGGACTACTGCGTTATTCTCTGGACTGCCGAGGAAAAGTACTCAGATTACAAATGGTCCAAAATACAGCCGCCAGACTTTTAACAAAGACCAGGAAGTTTGATCACATGACTCCGGTCCTGGCTTCATTACACTTCCTCATGTTAGAGCTGATTTCAAAGTTCTCTTGTTAACCTATAAAATCCTTTGTGGACGTGCGCCCTCTGACCTCTCTGACCTTATCACCTGGTATACTCCAGCTCGTACCCTTCGCTCTCGGGACGCTGGCCTCCTTCAACTTCCTCGAATAAAGAAGAAGTCTGCTACAGAGCCTTTTCTTATAGAGCCACATTTTTGTGGAATGTGCTCCCGGTGGAAGTGCGGCGATCTGACTCTGTTGAGATTTTCAAAAACTCAAAACATACTTATTTCACCAAACGTATGGAGACTGATGATCATAGTGTTAGGTTTACACTGGTCTGTAGCTGTAGGTAACACTCAACCGCTCATATTATTATTACATCTGCATATTTTCAGTAGTATTTAGCACTTTTGTTTTTCTCCTTTCTACCTCCTCCTCGGGTGGACTCTGACCTGCTGCTGATGTGAACCCGATGCCTGTCCGTCCTGAGAGTGGATCCCTTCTGTGGTTCTCCCTGAGGTTTCATTTGGAGTTGTTCCTCCCCCTGATGGAGGGTCTAAGGACAGAGGGTGTTGTCTAGTGCACTCTGTGAAGCCCTTTGAGGCGGCTGTGGTTGTGATATTGGGCTTTACAAAAATAAATGTCTTGTCTTGTCTCAACAATCAAGACTACACTAAATGAATGAAAACATGTCAGTGTAGATGTTTACTGTGTTTTTAAAGTTCAGAGGAAGATGTCTCTTAGATAATTCTTCAGATGTGACTGAGCTCTGGGCCACATTAGAAGAAAAGAGTGAAAAGAGTGTCACTGAACAGAGCTAAAACCACCGCAGGTCAACAGCAAACACACATCAATTCTGTCCCCAGTAGAGGGCGCTGTACTGGCGTCGATCTGTTCTTCTTTCTTGGATCAGTAGTTTTTAATTTTCCGTTTGGTTCGAGGTAAAGACCAAATATTCTGACTATGCCAAAAAACAAAAACAACTAATGTCCGGCAGGTCTCATCGGCGTAATGCAATTTTACTTTTCCAGGGGGCACTATCGCGCCTACACTGGACCTACAAAATAAAATGTTTTTCAGAGGACCTGAATGTTGGGCCGAATTTAGTGAGTTTTCAAAACTGTTTTAAAAAAAGGAAAAAAATGATTAATAATTCCCTTTAAGTTTATTTTTAAAGTTTAACTTTCTTCATGAAACCAACAGCGTTCCGTTTAGGCTAGATCTGATTAAAATTAGAAGCCAACATCGTGGATAATCGTGTCCTGCTTCGTCTGACGTGAGCAGAAACAAATAGCAGCTGTAATAATATCTGGTCACGCCTCAGGCTCAGCTGCTCTGACCCGTGGGGGAGGGTCCGAGCGCTTCTGGGTGCCCTTGAGCCAAAGGGGAAAGGGGCGGGGCTTATTAACTTCAGAAACTCCTCCTTCCCCTGCCGCTTCCTGGATTAGCTGTTCCTTCTGCGGGACACAGAGTCGGGACAGAGGCTTCGCAAACAGAGGTGTCAGGAGATAAACTGCTCTGTCTGGACCAGTCCTAAAGTCCCTGACCTCTGATGGGACAGGTTTAGTGCTTTACAAGGCTTTTCTTTTGCCAAGCTCACAGGAAGTGTTGAGTTGAGTTTGGAAATGAAAACTAGTGGATATTGTCTGGTATTAGTCCCAAAGTGTGACTTTAGTCCTAATAATCAGCTCAGTCCTGGAAAAACACAGCGTGATCTGACTGCTCTGGTCACATGACCCTCCCGGTAATATTCAGTGTCTGACCTTCTCGAGGCTCCGCAGCAGGTTCTGTCGCTCCTTCAGTTTCTGGATACTGATGACGATCTTGTGTCTCGCTCCTTTGGTCACTTTCTGAAACAGGAAACACCTCACCGTCAAAATAAAACCTGTCAAAACACTGCTGCTCATTTATAAATGCCCGGTGCGTTTGTCTCTGAATAATGGACAGTCTTTTACGGGACTCTCACTCATAAAACATACTGTTCCCTGTGGTGGACTCGGTTTGTATCAGCACAAACTCCAATTGTGTGGGTTTTCAATGTAAGCCTATCTTGTGTTGTGGCTCCATATCTACATTTCCCAGTGACCCAGGTGTAAACACGTATATCTGCTCTGAACTCAGACTGAGTCTGTGTCCTCTTAGACGTGCTTTTTCTTCTGATATAAAACCTACCGACTCGACCCTGTGACCCTGAGAGGCACCTGCAGGAAGGGCTTCCCGTTGAGTTAAATTTAGCCGTTTCCTTCCAGAAAGCACCCCTGATGAGTCTGAGTGAAAACACAGAGCTCACCGAGTTTCCGTTTAACGTCTTCTTCTGAGACTCTTTTCTTTGTCCTCAACATCCTCCGTCTTATACTGAGCTCAGCAGAGGAACTACAAAACACCAAACTGAGGTTTAGAGCCTAGCGTTATCTTAGCTGCAAGTACCTCGCGGTAAGACATTCTGTATTTATCCGTGTTTCACGTTGCCTCCCTTTTCTTTTGGGAGCTGTTTTCCTGTTAAAGGACACATTCAGCTGAAATACACTTTAAGTCTAGCGCGGTCCTGACCTGGGCCTCGAGCTGCTCCTCCGTCAGAGACATCATCTCGTCGTAGGTCATGGTGGAGAACAGAGCGGCGTATTTGTGCAGACGCAGACTCTTGAGCCACGTGGGGACGTCTGAAAAACACACCAGCACTTGAAACAGAAGAGACAGTGGGAAAGGTCAATCCAACAAACACATATTAATAAAACTTTTCTTTTGTTCTCAGACAAAGAGCATTCTGGGATCTAAGTCCAGCCAGGTTCTGTGTTTCTGTGTTAATACTAATGAAGCTGTAAACAATCAGCTGACCTCTGACCTCTCGTGTGACACGTCTGACCAAATGGACTGATCGATATAAATACACTGTTCACTGGAGCTGCTCAGTGCTTTGTTGAGCCCAGGAACAAAGTGTAGTCGAGGCCAGACTCAGAAGACCCTCTGATGAGGCCCTGTGTCGGACCCACGTCGAGGGCAGGGTCCAAAGGGTCTTATTCTTCATTATTTTTTGTTACTTTTTGTTATTTCGTAAATGAATGTTTTAGTTGTAATCGTATCAGACACATTTACACCATGCTTCTGTTAAACGTCTGTCTTTAGTAAAACTGAAAGAACAGAAACCTGCTGCTCACATTTAGACCAAGGCCTTCCTTTTCCTCGTGTTCCTTTGACTTTAGACTTTAGACTGAAGTTTGTGGAAAGAATTTTTATTTTATTCATCTATATATTTTAAATTTGTGCAAATTTCCCCAATTCAGGCGTGTGTTCAGGTGTGTGTGTCCAGGTGTGTGTGTTCAGGTGTGTGTGTCCAGGTGTGTGTGTTCAGGTGTGTGTGTTCAGGTGTGTGTGTTCAGGTGTGTGCTCATGTGTGTGTTCGTGTGTGTGTTCAGGTGTGTGTTCAGGTGTGTGTTCAGGTGTGTGTTCAGGTCTGTGTGTATTCAGGTGTGTGTGTTCAGGTCTGTGTGTATTCATGTGTGTGTGTTCAGGTGTGTGTGTTCAGGTCTGTGTGTTCAGGTCTGTGTGTTCAGGTGTGTGTGTTCAGGTGTGTGTGTTCAGGTGTGTGTGTTCAGGTGTGTGTGTTCAGGTGTGTGTGTTCAGGTGTGTGTGTTCAGGTGTGTGTTCAGGTGTGTGTTCAGGTGTGTGTTCAGGTCTGTGTGTTCAGGTGTGTGTTTAGGTGTGTGTTCAGGTGTGTGCTCAGGTGTGTGTTGAGTGAGAAGTGAGAAGTGTAGGAGGTGTTGGGACTCACAGTGTCGATACTGACCCCTCATGCCGCTGCCCTCTTCGTGGAAAGACCCTCGGTGCAGAGAGGGCCCCAGGGCTGAGTCCTCCAGGTGCTCGCTGCCGCCGCTGCCCGAGGAGGCCACGCTGCTCTGGGGCGACAGCGGGGCGTGGTCCTGGGCCGAGGGAGGGGCCCTGGAGCTGCGCAGGTCCTCCTGGGACAGCCACACGTGGCCCAGGCCCTGGGGGTTAGCGCCGCTCATCGGAGGAGTCAGAGAGACGGAGCGCTTCAGAGGAGAGTGCTGCGGACCGCCGCCGGAGGACACTGGGACAAAGAGAGGACAGAGAGGCTTGTTTGGGTTTCAAAGAGCAAAATATAATATAAAGTTAAGGCAACAGTAAATGATCCTGTTCATATTAAAGAGCCCACTGCATTAACCTGTGCTCCATGTCTGTTCTGTACCGACTACTTAGACTCCGCCTCCTGCTGGTCAGCTGACTCCACTGAGAGCTGCCGCAGGAGCGTCATGAGACAGACGCCGACCGATGACAGATGAACCTGTTTAATGCCCACAGCCTCGTTCTGAGCGGACACTACTCCTACAGTAATCCTGTTGCTCTGAGCTGAAGTGCTGCTTGTATCAAAAGTTGAGCTCAGTGCAGTTTAAACCCGCCGTAGGCCTACTGCATTTATCTGTGACACTAGAACCAGACTTGAAAAATAAGGCAATTCTAAGAAAAAAATACTTCCTCCAGTTCATCATGTGAAGGAAAAGTTTGTGCTGATTAAAAAAATATTGTTGAATATTCCTGAAATGATGTGAGCAAAAGAACAGCTTCAGTCACTACAGAGCTCCTCCTACGAGTCTCTCCTGGACCCAGCTCTGGAGCCTGGATCAGAATAAACCCCGACAGAGGCTTTGTGTGTCGCCGTTCAGACGCTCTGCTCATGCAGCGCTATCTATAGGACGGCCCGCTCCGGTTAAAATAGAGCCCAGCTAGCATTACTGCCCTAAATATTAGCTGTTTTCCTTAAATACAGACACCACAAAAGCCGCCTTAAATGGGAACGTCCTCGGACTCAGACGTCCTCTGACAGGTCACAGGAGAGCGGGACGTGTTTATGGGCCTTTTGTTTAAAAAGGACAAGGAACTGAGAGGTTGCATCAGTGAAGCAGTAAACCTGTCGTAAACTTTCTTTTATTCTTATGTTTTCTGTGGGATTTATTATTTCTGTTCTTTAAATGCACTTGTTATACACTTTACGTCCTGCTTCTTCCTCAGAGTCAGAGATGTTACTGATGCAGAGTTTTCTCATCTGACAGCGCCCCCTGTAGGTGCCCGGCATCCGACTGATCCACGAAGGACAAGAAAAAAAAACAGCTCCTGACTCGTCACATCAGTGACGAAGAAGCAGAACTAAACTGGAAGTGTCTTGAAAAGTGATATATAAATAAAATGTATTATTAATAAATTACAGAGCGTTGCTCAGACGCACAGTGATGACCAGCTCCTCGTCCAAAACAGCCTCAATGCAGCGTTTAAAGCAGGTTCCTGTCTGTTCTCCGCTGGGACACATTTTACGATTACACTGAAGGTTTGGAGGAGTGTCCGACAGCTACAGCAGATACAGCTGCAGGTCGGGACACACACCACTGCAACATTAACTCACTGAAAACACAGTTGTCACTTGTGAACACTGAACAGGTTGTGCTGCTGTTGGAGGCTGTTTGAGTAGAACTGAGAGAAGCTGTATTTATAAACCTCAGCTGTTTGTGCTTCTGCTCTGGAAATATCCGCTCAGTTCAGTCTGAGGTTTACACAGCGCTCTCCGACAGGACACGCCCCCAGCTGCAACAAACCACAGCTCCTGGGTCTTAGGTCCTCTTAAACCTGTTCAAATCCAACGAAAACCTGTTTAAATCCAACTAAAACCTGTTCAATTTCAACTAAAACCTGTTCAATTTCAACTAAAACCTGTTCAATTTCAACTAAAACCTGTTCAAATCCAACTAAAACCTGTTCAAATCCAACTAAAACCTGTTCAAATCCAACGAAAACCTGTTCAATTTCAACTAAAACCTGTTCAAATTCAACTAAAACCTGTTCAAATCCAATGAAAACCTGTTCAAATCCATCTAAAACCTGTTCAATTTCAACTAAAACCTGTTCAAATCCAACGAAAACCTGTTCAAATTCAACTAAAACCTGTTCAATTTCAACTAAAACCTGTTCAAATCCATCTAAAACCTGTTCAAATCCAACTAAAACCTGTTCAATTTCAACTAAAACCTGTTCAAATCCAACTAAAACCTGTTCAATTTCAAATAAAACCTGTTCAAATCCAACTAAAACCTGTTCAATTTCAAATAAAACCTGTTCAATTTCAACTAAAACCTGTTCAAATCCAACGAAAACCTGTTCAAATCCAACAAAAACCTGTTCAAATCCAACGAAAACCTGTTCAAATCCAACTAAAACCTGTTCAAATCCAACTAAAACCTGTTCAATTTCAACTAAAACCTGTTCAATTTCAACTAAAACCTGTTCAAATCCAACGAAAACCTGTTCAAATCCAACGAAAACCTGTTCAATTTCAACTAAAACCTGTTCAATTTCAACTAAAACCTGTTCAAATCCAACGAAAACCTGTTCAAATCCAACGAAAACCTGTTCAAATCCAACGAAAACCTGTTCAAATCCAACGAAAACCTGTTCAAATTCAACTAAAACCTGTTCAATTTCAACTAAAACCTGTTCAAATCCATCTAAAACCTGTTCAAATCCAACTAAAACCTGTTCAATTTCAACTAAAACCTGTTCAAATCCAACTAAAACCTGTTCAATTTCAAATAAAACCTGTTCAAATCCAACTAAAACCTGTTCAAATTCAACTCAAACCTGTTCACATCCAACTAAAACCTGTTCAATTTCAAATAAAACCTGTTCAATTTCAACTAAAACCTGTTCAAATCCAACGAAAACCTGTTCAAATCCAACGAAAACCTGTTCAAATCCAACGAAAACCTGTTCAAATCCAACTAAAACCTGTTCAAATCCAACTAAAACCTGTTCAATTTCAACTAAAACCTGTTCAATTTCAACTAAAACCTGTTCAAATCCAACGAAAACCTGTTCAAATCCAACGAAAACCTGTTCAAATTCAACTAAAACCTGTTCAATTTCAACTAAAACCTGTTCAAATCCAACGAAAACCTGTTCAAATTCAACTAAAACCTGTTCAATTTCAACTAAAACCTGTTCAAATCCATCTAAAACCTGTTCAAATCCAACGAAAACCTGTTCAATTTCAACTAAAACCTGTTCAATTTCAACTAAAACCTGTTCAAATCCAACGAAAACCTGTTCAATTTCAAATAAAACCTGTTCAAATCCAACTAAAACCTGTTCAATTTCAAATAAAACCTGTTCAATTTCAACTAAAACCTGTTCAAATCCAACGAAAACCTGTTCAAATCCAACGAAAACCTGTTCAAATCCAACTAAAACCTGTTCAAATCCAACTAAAACCTGTTCAATTTCAACTAAAACCTGTTCAATTTCAACTAAAACCTGTTCAAATCCAACGAAAACCTGTTCAAATCCAACGAAAACCTGTTCAAATTCAACTAAAACCTGTTCAATTTCAACTAAAACCTGTTCAAATCCAACGAAAACCTGTTCAAATCCAACTAAAACCTGTTCAAATCCAACGAAAACCTGTTCAATTTCAACTAAAACCTGTTCAAATCTAACTAAAACCTGTTCAAATCCAACTAAAACCTGTTCAAGTCCAACTAAAACCTGTTCTAATCTGACTAAACCTGTCTGAAGCCAATGAAAACCTGTTGTTTCTCTAAACCCACACTTTAAATCCCCACCAGCCCGTCTCTTGACTTACGTGTGTTCCCCGGAGCCGTCCCGGTGCCCACCGCATTGATGGAGGTGGGGACGGAGGAGGAGGGGTACAGCAGCAGGTTTCCGTTCTCCGGGCCCTGCTGCTGCTGGGACCAGGGGCCGCTGTGCTGCCACCCGTTCAGCCGGTCCTCGGAGCCGTACCGGGGGAACTGGCTCTGACCGAGAGGCGGCCGCTCCAGAGAGTCCGCCCTGGCCGCTGCCCGCTCCTCCAGGTGGTTGAGCCAGAGCGCCAGGGCGGAGCGGTCCTCCAGAGACGTGGCCGGGTGGATGAGGGCGTAGGACAGCAGCTGCCGGGACTCCTCCAGGTTGTGTCCGTGCTCGATAGTCTGCGCCAAGATTCGAGGCAGCAGACGCATGTACTCGCCTTTAGCTACATCGTTTCCTGGTTTGAGCAGCGGCAGGTGAGTCAGGACCAATGAGATGACCCGCTCCTTAGGCTCGCTCTGCCATTGGCTGATCACCACTGCAAGGAAAAACAGACATAAGGGTTAGAAAAAACATCACTGTCAATCTGAAACCTGTTCAAATCCATCTGAAACCTGTTCAAATCCATCTAAAACCTGTTCAAATCCATCTGAAACCTGTTCAAATCCATCTGAAACCTGTTCAAATCCATCTGAAACCTGTTCAAATACATCTAAAACCTGTTCAAATACATCTAAAACCTGTTCAAATCCATCTGAAACCTGTTCAAATCCATCTGAAACCTGTCAAATCCATCTGAAACCTGTTCAAATCCATCTGAAACCTGTTCAAATACATCTAAAACCTGTTCAAATCCATCTGAAACCTGTTCAAAACCATCTAAACCCGGTTCAAATCCATCTGAAACCTGTCAAATCCATCTAAAACCTGTTCAAATCCATCTGAAACCTGTTCAAAACCATCTAAACCCGGTTCAAATCCATCTGAAACCTGTCAAATCCATCTGAAACCTGTTCAAATCCATCTAAACCCAGTTCAAATCCATCTAAAACCTGTTCAAATCCATCTATAACCTGTTCAAATCCATCTAAAACCTGTTCAAATCCATCTGAAACCTGTTCAAATCCATCTGAAACCTGTTCAAATCCATCTGAAACCTGTTCAAAACCATCTAAACCCGGTTCAAATCCATCTGAAACCTGTCAAATCCATCTGAAACCGGTTCAAATCCATCTGAAACCTATTCAAATCCATCTGAAACCTATTCAAATCCATCTGAAACCTATTCAAATCCATCTGAAACCTGTTCAAATCCATCTAAAACCGATTTAAATCCATCTAAAACCGGTTCAAATCCATCTGAAACCTGTTCAAATCCATCTGAAACCTGTTCAAAACCATCTAAACCCGGTTCAAATCCATCTGAAACCTGTCAAATCCATCTGAAACCGGTTCAAATCCATCTGAAACCGGTTCAAATCCATCTGAAACCGGTTCAAATCCATCTAATACCTATTCAAATCCATCTGAAACCTATTCAAATCCATCTGAAACCTGTTCAAATCCATCTAAAACCGGTTTAAATCCATCTAAAACCGGTTCAAATCCATCTAAAACCGGTTCAAATCCATCTGAAACCTGTTCAAAACCATCTAAACCCGGTTCAAATCCATCTGAAACCTGTCAAATCCATCTGAAACCTGTTCAAATCCATCTATAACCTGTTCAAATCCATCTAAAACCTGTTCAAATCCATCTGAAACCTGTTCAAAACCATCTAAACCCAGTTCAAATCCATCTAAAACCTGTTCAAATCCATCTATAACCTGTTCAAATCCATCTAAAACCTGTTCAAATCCATCTGAAACCTGTTCAAAACCATCTAAACCCGGTTCAAATCCATCTGAAACCTGTCAAATCCATCTGAAACCGGTTCAAATCCATCTGAAACCTATTCAAATCCATCTGAAACCTATTCAAATCCATCTGAAACCTGTTCAAAACCATCTAAACCCGGTTCAAATCCATCTGAAACCTGTCAAATCCATCTGAAACCGGTTCAAATCCATCTGAAACCGGTTCAAATCCATCTGAAACCTATTCAAATCCATCTGAAACCTATTCAAATCCATCTGAAACCTGTTCAAATCCATCTAAAACCGGTTTAAATCCATCTAAAACCGGTTCAAATCCATCTGAAACCTGTTCAAATCCATCTGAAACCTGTTCAAATCCATCTGAAACCTGTTCAAATCCATCTGAAACCTGTTCAAATCCATCTGAAACCGGTTCAAATCCATCTAAAACCGGTTCAAATCCATCTAAAACCTGTTAAAATCCATCTAAAACCTGTTCAAATCCATCTAAACCTGTTCAAATCCATCTAAAACCTGTTCAAATCCATCTAAAACCTGTTCAAATCCATCTGAAACCTGTTCAAATCCATCTGAAACCTGTTCAAATACATCTAAAACCTGTTCAAATCCATCTGAAACCTGTTCAAATCCATCTGAAACCTGATCAAATCCATCTAAAACCTGTTCAAATCCATCTGAAACCTGTTCAAATCCATCTGAAACCTGTTCAAATCCATCTAAAACCTGTTCAAATCCATCTGAAACCTGTTCAAAACCATCTAAACCCGGTTCAAATACATCTAAAACCTGTTCAAATCCATCTGAAACCTGTTCAAATCCATCTGAAACCTGTTCAAATCCATCTGAAACCTGATCAAATCCATCTAAAACCTGTTCAAATCCATCTGAAACCTGTTCAAATCCATCTGAAACCTGTTCAAATCCATCTAAAACCTGTTCAAATCCATCTGAAACCTGTTCAAATCCATCTGAAACCTGTCAAATCCATCTGAAACCGGTTCAAATCCATCTGAAACCGGTTCAAATCCATCTGAAACCTATTCAAATCCATCTGAAACCTATTCAAATCCATCTGAAACCTGTTCAAATCCATCTAAAACCGGTTTAAATCCATCTAAAACCGGTTCAAATCCATCTGAAACCTGTTCAAATCCATCTGAAACCTGTTCAAATCCATCTGAAACCTGTTCAAATCCATCTAAACCCGGTTCAAATCCATCTGAAACCTGTCAAATCCATCTGAAACCGGTTCAAATCCATCTGAAACCTATTCAAATCCATCTGAAACCTGTTCAAATCCATCTAAAACCGGTTTAAATCCATCTAAAACCGGTTCAAATCCATCTGAAACCTGTTCAAATCCATCTGAAACCTGTTCAAATCCATCTGAAACCTGTTCAAATCCATCTGAAACCTGTTCAAATCCATCTAAAACCTGTTCAAATCCATCTAAAACCTGTTCAAATCCATCTAAAACCTGTTCAAATCCATCTAAACCTGTTCAAATCCATCTAAAACCTGTTCAAATCCATCTAAAACCTGTTCAAATCCATCTGAAACCTGTTCAAATACATCTAAAACCTGTTCAAATACATCTGAAACCTGTTCAAGTCAATCTGAAACCTGTTCAAATCCATCTGAAACCTGTTCAAGTCAATCTAAAACCTGTTCAAATCCATCTGAAACCTGTTCAAGTCAATCTAAAACCTGTTCAAATCCATCTGAAACCTGTTCAAATCCATCTGAAACCTGATCAAATCCATCTGAAACCTGTTCAAAACCATCTAAACCCGGTTCAAATCCATCTGAAACCTGTTCAAATCCATCTGAAACCTGTTCAAATCCATCTAAAACCTGTTCAAATCCATCTAAAACCGATTTAAGTCCATCTGAAACCTGTTCAAATCCATCTGAAACCTGTTCAAATCCATCTGAAACCTGTTCAAATCCATCTGAAACCTGTTCAAATCCATCTAAAACCTGTTCAAATCCATCTAAACCTGTTCAAATCCATCAAAAACCTGTTTAAATCCATCTAAAACTGGTTCAAATCCATTTAAAACCTGTTCAAATTCATCACAAACCTTTTTAAATCCATCTAAAACCGGTTCAAATCCATTTAAAACCTGTTCAAATCCATCTAAAACCTGTTCAAATCCATCAAAAAACTGTTCAAATCCACCTAAAACCTGTTCAAATCCATCTAAAACCTGTTCAAATCCATCAAAAAACTGTTCAAATCCACCTAAAACCTGTTCAAATCCATCTAAAACCTGTTCAAATCTGACTTGGACCTGAACCCAAAGGAAAGTGATGCCGCTGCAGATTCACATGAAAACGTTACGACACAATCAGAGTTGATTTGGAGCCACGCAGCGTCAGGGAAAGTCTGAAGTTGGATTTAACAAGTTTAAACAAGTCTGAAAGCAGATGTTAGCGACCCAAACGAGTAGGCTCCTGTGTATTTGAGAGTTGTTAGTGTGCGGACTTTCAGATGTGAGTGCCTGTTTTTCTTTAACCTCAGAGCCCCCCTCGTTTGGTTTAGGGCTTGTGTTTAAAGCTCATAAAAACGTCATTCAAGAAAGAATCTGAGTGAATCCAGCAGATTAAACCGGTGAACTTTTCCAGTGGCTCCAGGGCTCGTGTGAGTCACAGGGAGTTTCGATGATGTCACCGCTCAGTCGTTCGAATGAGGCAATCCCTTTTCCCCTCTCAGAGTTCACCAGTCACTCCGCACACACACTTACAACTCCAACAACAGCCGAGTTTCACCAGAAACACCAGCCGAGTTTCTCCAGAAACACCAGCCGAGTTTCACCAGAAACACCAGCCGAGTTTCTCCAGAAACACCAGCCGAGTTTCTCCAGAAACACCAGCCGAGTTTCTCCAGAAACACCAGCCGAGTTTCACCAGAAACAACAGCCGAGTTTCTCCAGAAACACCAGCCGAATTTCACCAGAAACACCAGCCGAGTTTCACCAGAAACACCAGCCGAGTTTCACCAGAAACAACAGCCGAGTTTCACCAGAAACACCAGCCGAGTTTCACCAGAAACACCAGCCGAGTTTCTCCAGAAACACCAGCCGAGTTTCTCCAGAAACACCAGCCGAGTTTCTCCAGAAACACCAGCCGAGTTTCACCAGAAACACCAGCCGATTTTCTCCAGAAACACCAGCCGAGTTTCACCAGAAACACCAGCCGAGTTTCTCCAGAAACACCAGCCGAGTTTCACCAGAAACACCAGCCGAGTTTCACCAGAAACACCAGCCGAGTTTCTCCAGAAACACCAGCCGAGTTTCACCAGAAACACCAGCCGAGTTTCACCAGAAACACCAGCCGAGTTTCACCAGAAACACCAGCCGAGTTTCACCAGAAACACCAGCCGAGTTTCACCAGAAACTCCAGCCGAGTTTCACCAGAAACAACAGCCGAGTTTCACCAGAAACACCAGCCGAGTTTCACCAGAAACACCAGCCGAGTTTCTCCAGAAACACCAGCCGAGTTTCTCCAGAAACACCAGCCGAGTTTCTCCAGAAACACCAGCCGAGTTTCACCAGAAACACCAGCCGAGTTTCTCCAGAAACACCAGCCGAGTTTCACCAGAAACACCAGCCGAGTTTCACCAGAAACACCAGCCGAGTTTCTCCAGAAACACCAGCCGAGTTTCACCAGAAACACCAGCCGAGTTTCTCTTCTCGAAGAGGAGCCCAGACGTCGCTGCAGCAGGAATGTGGGAAACAACGAGAAAGAATCATAAAGCCTCAAAGCCACATGGACCGTTCTGAAGGAAAACTAAAACCAGCAAACACAGGACAAAACTCTGAGCTAAACCAGGTCTAAACCAGGTTAGAGTCAAGAGTAAACCAGGTTAAAGAGTAAACAGGTTAAAGAGAAGACTAAACCAGGTTAAAGAGTAAACAGGTTAAAGAGTAAACAGGTTAAAGAGAAGACTAAACCAGGTTAAAGACTAAACCAGGTTAAAGACTAAACCAGGTTAAAGACTATACCAAGTTAAAGAGAAGACTAAACCAGGTTAAAGAGTAAACCAGGTTAAATACTAAACAGGTTAAAGACTAAACCAGGTTAAAGAGTAAACAGGTTAAAGAGTAAACCAGGTTAAAGAGTAAACAGGTTAAAGAGTAAACAGGTTAAAGAGTAAACAGGTAACCTTAAGGAAGGAAAGTGCAGTGAAAGACATAAGATACAAAATAAAATAAAAAAGATGAGTCAGATTGAAATAATGACAAAAGGAAAGTCCAGACTCAGAGTGGGGTTTGAGGCTGACTCAGCTTTTTTACTGAAAGATAAAAATAAAGACCATAAAAATAAAACAAGAATTACAGGTTGTTACACCTGTCTGCTCTGTCTGCTCTGTTTGCTCTGCTCTGTCTGCTCTGCTCTGTCTGCTCTGCTCTGTCTGCTCTGTTTGCTCTGCTCTGTCTGCTCTGCTCTGTCTGCTCTGCTCTGTCTGCTCTGTCTGCTCTGCTCTGTCTGCTCTGTCTGCTCTGCTCTGCTCTGTCTGCTCTGTCTGCTCTGCTCTGTCTGCACTGTGCTGTCTGCACTGTCTGCTCTGTCTGCTCTGCTCTGTCTGCTCTGTGCTGTCTGCTTGGCTCTGTCTGCTCTGTCTGCGCTGTCTGCTCTGTGCTGTCTGCTTGGCTCTGTCTGCACTGTGCTGTCTGCTTGGCTCTGTCTGCTCTGTGCTGTCTGCTTGGCTCTGTCTGCTCTGTCTGCTCTGCGCTGTCTGCTCTGCTCTGTCTGCTCTGCTCTGTCTGCTCTGCTCTGTCTGCACTGTGCTGTCTGCTCTGTGCTGTCTGCTTGGCTCTGTCTGCTCTGTGCTGTCTGCTTGGCTCTGTCTGCTCTGCTCTGTCTGTTCTGTGCTGTCTGCTCCGTGCTGTCTGCTCCGTGCTGTCTGCTCTGTGCTGTCTGCTCTGTGCTGTCTGCTCTGTGCTGTCTCTGTCTGCTCTGCTCTGTCTGCACTGTCTGTGCTGTCTGTTCTGTGCTGTCTGTTCTGTGCTGTCTGTTCTGTGCTGTCTGTTCTGTGCTGTCTGCGCTGCTCTGTCCCTCAATGAGCTTCCGTCTCCAGAAAGATCTTAAAAATATATAAACAAATTAATAGAAAATAAAACGTGTTCCACTGAGGAAGCAGAGGCCGAGGGCTCAGAGGTGGACTCGTCCATCACCCAAGCTGAAGTCACTGAGGAGGTTGGGAAGCTCCTCGGTGACAAGGCACCGGGAGTGGATGATGGATGGATAAATAAAATATAAATCCATTATGTAATTTAGTATTAAAGCTGAGCATTACGCTGGACTGGGATAAAACGTTTTTTTTCTCCCCATTTCTTCTGAATGGATTTTGTTGAGAGTCTGCTGCGTCAGTGCTGCTGGTAGTACATGTTTCTGTGAGTATTTTTAGCTCCAGAGCCGTCATGTGTCACTGAAGCGTCGACTGAGCGGCTCTTGTGTTCACTCACAGCGAACACTGTTGACCCAACACTGGCCTGAAGCTTCAGCTGCACTTCTGACGGAGGACTGAGGTGTGACAAAGAACAAGTACTGGACATAAATACCTAAAACCTGTGTTTAACATGAAACAGATACTTACTAAACAGTAAGTATTCAGCCGGGACATAGAGAGGGAATACAAAATAGCCGCAGCCCACATTTACAGAACCAAGCAAAGATGTCTGGTAAAAATAAACCTGAAATCAGTTTATGAGCACAAGACCTTCTCTGCTGTAAAAGGAAAAGACAGACTGGAAATGGACTTCCTAATGCCATCACAGAACCAGCTGCCAAACCTCTTCTGATCTTACATCTGCTGCTGTGAATAAAGTCAGGTACCACACTGTCACTGAGAGGAGTTTCTGTCGTTTTCCGTTGTGTCTTTACGAGTCTAAGAGAAGGATCAGAGACAGAGCTGTGAACGAAGGAAACGCTCCAGCTCAGCTCTGAGGAATGTGCTGCATACCTCAGAAGAAGAATTCCCCGCTCCGAGTCAGACTTAACCCTTAAGAGCCACTCTAGACCAGCTCTAGACCGGCTCTGGACCTGCTCTGGACCGGCCCTGGACCTGCTCCAGCCCTGGACCAGCTCTGGACCTGCTCCAGCCCTGGACCGGCCCTGGACCTGCTCCAGCCCTCCTCTAGACCAGATCTGGACCTGCTCTGGACCGGCCCTGGACCTGCTCCAGCCCTGGACCAGCTCTGGACCTGCTCCAGCCCTGGACCGGCCCTGGACCTGCTCCAGCCCTCCTCTAGACCAGATCTGGACCTGCTCTGGACCGGCCCTGGACCGGCTCTGGACCTGCTCCAGCCCTGGACCGGCCCTGGACCTGCTCCGGCCCTGCTCTGGACCGGCCCTGGACCTGCTCCGGCCCTGCTCTGGACCTGCTCCGGCCCGGCTCTGGACCGGCTCTGGACCTGCTCCAGCCCTCCTCTGGACCGGCCCTGGACCGGCCCTGGACCTGCTCCGGCCCTGCTCTGGACCGGCCCTGGACCTGCTCCGGCCCTGGAACCGGCTCTGGACCTGCTCCGGCCCTGGACCGGCCCTGGACCGGCTCTGGACCTGCTCCAGCCCTCCTCTGGACCGGCTCCGGCCCGGCTCTGGACCGGCTCTGGACCTGCTCCAGCCCTCCTCTGGACCGGCCCTGGACCGGCTCTGGACCTGCTCCAGCCCTCCTCTGGACCGGCCCTGGACCGGCTCTGGACCTGCTCCGGCCCTGGACCGGCTCTGGACCTGCTTCGGAGCAGGTGGCCTTTTTAAACCTGGCTCGTTGTAGCGTTGAATGCTAATAGACCTGGTTCCGTATTCATCGAGTCATTAATAAATATGAACAGTAACACATCGTCTTAGCAAGTGGTAAAACAACAGACCAAGAACAATCGTTCATAAATATGAACCTGCGACTCCTGAAGGCACGTGAAAAGCTACAGTAAACCTTTTACAGCATGACAGCACCATCACTGACGAAGACCCAACATGAACATATGTCCTCGTTGGGCTATAAATGAGTCTAAACACTGTTCTTCGTGTTGTTCTGTTTACGTGTGTCCGACGATTATCCAGGTGTGTTGCCCCCTTCAGGCGGAGTCAGGTTTTATAATTGGGTTTGTTCTCCTGTAACCACACGGACTGAGGGTAAAGGAGGTGTGGCAGAAATGTGACATGATGATGTCATAGAGTAACTGTGAGATAGACAGGAAATGACAGGACGCGACATGAAGACTACAGCAACCAGAAACAAGGGTTTATCTGACACAGAACAAGCTCCTGGTTTAGATCTGGTTTAGTCCTGGTTTAGATCAGGTTTAGACCCGGTGATGGATTCTCCAGACAGATGTGTGGTTGAGGAATTGTGTTACTCTGTGGATTCCAGACCCAGACCTGGACTAGACCCACATTCCAGTCCGAGGCGGTCTTCAGGAATGTGTCCATGACGCTGTTGTACAGAGGCCCGGGAAGTCCTGTTCAGTCCGGTCTCTGAGAAATACACAGATGAGACTACTGAGGACCAAACCAGGACTACTAAACAGGTCTAAACCAGGTCTGAGCCAGGTCTGAGCCAGGTCTAAACCAGATCTAAACCAGGTCTAAACCAGGTCCTACTCCCATGGGGCCGGGACTTCCCTAAAAAGAGATTTCTAATCTCAGTGGGACTAAACTGGATAAATAGGTTTAATAAAACTGGACATAATAAAGTTTGCAGACAGGAACTGGTTTTTTGAGCAGATCTCAGGGACTGACCCCTCGAGCCTCGAACTGCCCTGAACTGGACTGAAAAGCACTGATGTGTCCTTTTTCTCGACATGACTCAGGAGCCTTGGACAGAGACTCTTTTATGCGTCTGGAGTCAGTGGAGTCACAGACAGCTCCAGTGTGGCTCTGGAACAAGGCTCCTTCAGAAAGAAGTGTGTCAGAGCTGCTCTGGTCTGTGCAGCGCTCGGTGGAGTGCCTCAGGGGGCTCCTTTACTCCGGGAATTACGGTAGAGTGGAGCCAGCCCCCGTAATTCTACAGGAGACATCACATTTCATTAGGTAACGGCAGATCTGTGAGTGAAAGTCAACAGAGCGTGTTCCACAAGGACTGTAAACATGTCCTGGTAAAGACAAGAAGCCGGATACCTGTCGGAGTAAACACATGGTCCGAGCTCCTCTGTGTAAGTCTGTGACCTGTGCATCGTCTCTTTAGAACCTGATGAGACACCTGTCCCTCTGAGCCCAGGGAGCACTTATTGTGTCTAAAGGTAAAAGAGCTGATCTTTCTTTTCTTTTGATTTGGACTACTCATTACAATAAAATGTTGTATATTATTTTATTTATTTTTTAACAGGTCATGTGACAAAAACTAGGGTCTTCCTTTTATATGCTATGTTCTAAAATACCAGCTGGATCAGGATGAGATCTGATGCGTGCAGTTTCTTACAGAAACTGGACCGGGGTGTTTTAAGAAAGTTTTTTATTTCTTAATATTTTGTAAATTAGTAAACTTTGTCACTTTGTCAAAGAACATTTAAATATCACAACTTATATTATCTCAATGTTCCTAGGGCCTTTGGCATCTATGTTATGAAAGTCTGCTTGAACTCTGTTTCATACAGACAACACAACAGCAGCTGATGTAGGTGGTGCAGGTGATGCAGGTCGGTGTAGGTGGTGCAGGTAATGCAGGTGGTGCAGGTGGTGTAGGTGATGCAGGTGGTGTAGGTGGTGCAGGTGATGCATGTGGTGCATGTGGTGCAGGTGATGCACGTGGTGCAGGTGGTGTAGGTGATGCATGTGGTGCAGGTGGTGTAGGTGATGCAGGTGGTGCAGGTGGTGTAGGTGATGCATGTGGTGCAGGTGATGTAGGTGGTGCAGGTGGTGTAGGTGATGTAGGTGATGCATGTGGTGCAGGTGATGTAGGTGATGCAGGTGATGCAGGTGGTGCAGGTGATGTAGGTGATGCAGGTGATGCAGGTGGTGCAGGTGGTGTAGGTGATGCAGGTGGTGTAGGTGATGCAGGTGGTGTAGGTGATGCAGGTGGTGTAGGTGATGCAGGTGATGCAGGTGATGCAGGTGATGCAGGTGGTGTAGGTGGTGTAGGTGGTGCAGGTGGTGCAGGTGGTGTAGGTGATGCAGGTGATGCAGGTGGTGTAGGTGGTGTAGGTGGTGCAGGTGGTGTAGGTGATGCAGGTGGTGCAGGTGATGTAGGTGGTGCAGGTGGTGTAGGTGATGCAGGTGGTGCAGGTGGTGTAGGTGATGCAGGTGGTGTAGGTGATGCAGGTGGTGTAGGTGATGCAGGTGATGTAGGTGGTGTAGGTGATGTAGGTGGTGTAGGTGATGCAGGTGGTGTAGGTGATGCAGGTGGTGTAGGTGATGCAGGTGGTGCAGGTGATGTAGGTGGTGCAGGTGATGTAGGTGGTGTAGGTGATGCAGGTGGTGCAGGTGATGATGATGAAGGGGCTCCAGCGGTCCGTACAGACAATAATATTTGTCTGAAGAGTCGTCAGTGCAGTCACAGAGAGTTTAGTGTGTTTCCCTGAGTCTGTGTTTGATGACGTCACCGACTGCAGCGTCTCCACGGAAACAGGGGCCCCGGCAACGGAGACTGAGACAACCCATGTGCAGCACAGAGCAAGCAGGGCGTCCTCTGTTACTGCGGCAACATCACACGGTGTCACTTACAAGATCCGGACCAGGACCAGGACCAGGACAAGACCAGGCCCAGGAAAAGACAAGGACAAGACCAGGACCAGGACAAGACCAGGCCCAGGACATGACCAGGCCCAGGAAAAGACAAGGACAAGACCAGGACCAGGACAAGACCAGGCCCAGGACATGACCAGGCCCAGGACATGACCAGGCCAAGGAAAAGACCAGAACCAGAACAAGACCGGGACCAGGAAAAGACAAGGACAAGACCAGGACCAGGACAAGACCAGGCCCAGGACATGACCAGGCCCAGGACATGACCAGGCCAAGGAAAAGACCAGAACCAGAACAAGACCGGGACCAGGAAAAGACAAGGACAAGACCAGGACCAGGACAAGACCAGGCCCAGGACATGACCAGGCCAAGGAAAAGACCAGAACCAGAACAAGACCGGGACCAGGAAAAGACAAGGACAGGACCAGGACCAGGACAAGGACAAGGGCAAGACCCAGATTAAAGCACTTTTTATGGGAACTATTTTTCTAAAGACCAGACAAAAAATGATCCTTATTCCATTTGCGTGTTCGTTCAAATAAAAGTTTTTGTCTTTAAGGGTAAACTCTGAACCTGACAATTAGCCACGAGTTGTTTTAAACACTCTTCTCCAAACAGTCATCAACTCAGCGCTTAATACTTTAGAAGTCCTCGCAGACACCAACACACGTTGTCGGCCTCAGGTGTGTGTGCAGGTGGGATGTACCTGGGTTGTCGGCCTCAGGTGTGTGTGCAGGTGGGATGTACCTGGGTTGTCGGCCTCAGGTGTGTGTGCAGGTGGGATGTACCTGGGTTGTCGGCCTCAGGTGTGTGTGCAGGTGGGATGTACCTGGGTTGTCGGCCTCAGGTGTGTGTGCAGGTGGGATGTACCTGGGTTGTCGGCCTCAGGTGTGTGTGCAGGTGGGATGTACCTGGGTTGTCGGCCTCAGGTGTGTGTGCAGGTGGGATGTACCTGGGTTGTCGGCCTCAGGTGTGTGTGCAGGTGGGATGTACCTGGGTTGTCGGCCTCAGGTGTGTGTGCAGGTGGGATGTACCTGGGTTGTCGGCCTCAGGTGTGTGTGCAGGTGGGATGTACCTGGGTTGTCGGCCTCAGGTGTGTGTGCAGGTGGGATGTACCTGGGTTGTCGGCCTCAGGTGTGTGTGCAGGTGGGATGTACCTGGGTTGTTGGCCTCAGTCTCCAGTGTGTGCAGGTGGGATGTACCTGGGTTGTCGGCCTCAGGTGTGTGTGCAGGTGGGATGTACCTGGGTTGTCGGCCTCAGGTGTGTGTGCAGGTGGGATGTACCTGGGTTGTCGGCCTCAGGTGTGTGTGCAGGTGGGATGTACCTGGGTTGTCGGCCTCAGGTGTGTGTGCAGGTGGGATGTACCTGGGTTGTCGGCCTCAGGTGTGTGTGCAGGTGGGATGTACCTGGGTTGTTGGCCTCAGTCTCCAGTGTGTGCAGCTCGGTGCAGTCGGACAGAGAGTGCTCCAGACACAGCTGCAGGAAGCGGGCCTGAGTGCGGCTGACCCTCTTCAGCAGCGACAGCAGGGCCACCGTCTGCTCACACTCGTTCCAGCCCTTAAACCAGCCGGCCAGCACGCCCACCTGGTCACGAAACATCATCGTCCGGCAACGGGACTCCAGCTGCAGCCGAGGGAAAAATGTCCCAGAGAGGATCCAGCGGAGTCACGGAAAACTGGACTGAGCGCTTTGAAAAGTGAATGTATTTGTAAAAAGAATCTAAAGAAATCTTCTTTAGTTGATGCACAACTCCACAAGAGTCAGAAAACTGTAAAATCCAAAGGTTTACGATTAACGCCTCTCCTCAAATTCAACAAACATCACAAAAGAAAAAAAACATAGAAATCCTTGAAATTCTGCCAAAAAGCACTTTAATCCTGTGAGAAGTTCCACAGTGTACCAGCTTTGACCAATTTTAAAAGATCTAAGTGTCTGATTAGCACCAGAAGCTTATTATAGTTTACTTTTTATAAAAATATAAATGCTTAAACGCAGTAAATCTTTTTAATTGCTATTTATAAAAAAACGGAATTGAATTGTGAATAAAAAAGTGCATAGAGTAAAAGTATGTGAGTAAATAATGACGTTTTGACTTGAGAGGATTTGAAAATTATTTGGAAAAAACTATTTAAAAAATCTAAAGTGCATAGTGAGAAAAAAATCTGAGTGAAGCACAAAGAACTGGGAAAACATTCATTTAAAGCTGCTTCTGGAAAATTCTACACAACACTGTGGAAATCAATGTCAGTAAAAGAATCCAAGATGGCCGCCCATAGGAAACACAGGGGATTGTGGGTAATATTCCATCAGTGAGTCGCTCCTGAAGAGACAGTTCTGAGATGAGTCAGCGTTTGTCCAGCTCCATGTTTCTTCTTCAGGAACATCAGACCTGAGCAGAGAACAGGGTTAGTCCTGGTTTAGTCCTGGTTTAGTCCTGGTTTAGTCCTGCTTTAGTCCTGCTTTAGTCCTGCTTTAGTCCTGCTTTAGTCCTGCTTTAGACCTGCTTTAGTCCTGCTTTAGTCCTGCTTTAGTCCTGCTTTAGTCCTGCTTTAGTCCTGCTTTAGACCTGCTTTAGTCCTGCTTTAGTCCTGCTTTAGTCCTGGTTTTGACCTGGTTTAGACCTGGTTTAGACCAGGTTCAGTCCTGGTTTAGTCCTGGTTTAGACCTGGTTTTGACCAGGTTTAGTCCTGGTTTAGACCAGGTTTAGTCCTGGTTTAGACCTGGTTTGGTCTTTTTTCAGACCTGGTTTTGACCTGGTTTTGACCTGGTTTAGACCTGGTTTAGACCTGGTTTAGACCTGCTTTAGACCTGCTTTAGACCTGCTTTAGACCTGCTTTAGACCTGCTTTAGACCTGCTTTAGACCTGCTTTAGACCTGCTTTAGACCTGCTTTAGACCTGGTTTAGACCTGGTTTAGACCTGGTTTAGACCTGGTTTAGTCCTGCTTTAGTCCTGCTTTAGTCCTGCTTTAGTCCTGCTTTAGTCCTGCTTTAGTCCTGCTTTAGACCTGGTTTGGTCTTTTTTCAGACCTGGTTTTGACCTGGTTTTGACCTGGTTTAGACCTGGTTTAGACCTGGTTTAGACCTGGTTTAGACCTGCTTTAGACCTGCTTTAGACCTGCTTTAGACCTGCTTTAGACCTGCTTTAGACCTGCTTTAGACCTGCTTTAGACCTGCTTTAGACCTGCTTTAGACCTGCTTTAGACCTGCTTTAGACCTGCTTTAGACCTGGTTCAGACCTGGTTTTGACCTGGTTTTGACCTGGTTTTGACCTGGTTTTGTCCTGGTTTTGTCCTGGTTTTGTCCTGGTTTAGACCTGGTTTAGACCTGGTTTAGTCCTGGTTTAGTCCTGGTTTAGTCCTGGTTTAGTCCTGGTTTAGTCCTGGTTTAGACCTGGTTTAGACCTGGTTTAGTCCTGGTTTAGACCTGGTTTAGTCCTGGTTTAGTCCTGGTTTAGTCCTGGTTTAGTCCTGGTTTAGTCCTGGTTTAGTCCTGGTTTAGTCCTGGATTAGATCTGGTTTAGTCCTGGATTAGATCTGGTTTAGTCCTGGATTAGATCTGGTTTAGGTCAGGATAAGTCCTGGTTCAGTCCTGGTTTATAGACTCATGTCCAGAAACACATCTATGCTATTGAGACCGTGTCAAGACCAAGACCAGGTCCAGATTCATGGAGGTCAGTGATTGGTGAAGGAGACAGAGTAAGTCCAGTCCTAGACCAGGTCTAGGGTGGTGTGATTGAGAGAACAGCCCAGTGTCCTGTCTCTGAGAGCTCCACACATGGGCCGTCCCCTCAGGCCTGTGGCATCCACCGCCGGGACAAAAATAAACAAGACTGGTCCACCCAGTCCTAAAAATACTGCTCTCCACCAGGCCCTGAATATTCCAACTACAGCAGGACGAGAAAACAGGATCTAAACCAGGTCTAAACCAGGTCAAAACCAGGTCTAAACCAGGACTGAACCTGGTCTAAACCAGGACTGAACCTGGTCTAAACCAGGACTGAACCTGGTCTAAACCAGGACTGAACCTGGTCTAAACCAGGTCTAAACCTGGTCTAAACCAGGTCTAAACCTGGTCTAAACCAGGACTAAACCAGGTCTAAACCAGGACTAAACCAGGTCTAAACCAGGACTAAACCTGGTCTAAACCAAGACTAAACCAGGTCTAAACCAGGACTGAACCTGGTCTAAACCAGGACTAAACCAGGTCTAAACCAGGACTAAACCAGGTCTAAACCAGGACTAAACCTGGTCTAAACCAAGACTAAACCAGGTCTAAACCAGGTCTAAACCTGGTCTAAACCAGGACTAAACCAGGTCTAAACCAGGACTGAACCTGGTCTAAACCAGGTCTAAACCTGGTCTAAACCAGGTCTAAGCCTGGTCTAAACCAGGACTAAACCAGGTCTAAACCAGGACTAAACCAGGTCTAAACCAGGTCTAAACCAAGTCTAAACCAGGACTAAACCTGGTCTAAACCAAGACTAAACCTGGTCAAAACCAGGTCTAAACCAGGTCTAAACCAGGTCTAAACCAGGTCAAAACCAGGACTAAACCAGGTCTAAACCAGGTCTAAACCAGGTCAAAACCAGGTCTAAACCAAGTCAAAACCAGGTCAAAACCAGGTCAAAACCAGGTCTAAACCAGGTCTAAACCTGGACTAAACCAGGACTGAACCTGGTCTAAACCAGGTCAAAACCAGGTCTAAACCAAGTCTAAACCAGGACTAAACCTGGTCAAAACCAGGTCTAAACCAGGACTAAACCAGGACTGAACCTGGTCTAAACCAGGACTGAACCTGGTCTAAACCAGGACTAAACCAGGACTGAACCTGGTCTAAACCAGGACTAAACCTGGTCTAAACCAGGACTAAACCAGGACTAAACCAGGTCAAAACCAGGTCTAAACCTGGTCAAAACCAGGTCTAAACCAGGTCTAAACCAGGACTAAACCAGGACTAAACCTGGTCTAAACCAGGTCTAAACCAGGTCTAAACCAGGTCAAAACCAGGACTAAACCAAGTCAAAACCAGGTCTAAACCAAGTCAAAACCAGGTCTAAACCAAGTCAAAACCAGGTCTAAACCAAGTCAAAACCAGGTCAAAACCAGGTCTAAACCAGGTCTAAACCTGGTCAAAACCAGGTCTAAACCTGGTCTAAACCTGGTCTAAACCTGGTCTAAACCAGGTCTAAACCAGGTCTAAACCAGGACTAAACCAGGACTAAACCAGGACTAAACCAGGTCTAAACCAGGTCTAAACCAGGTCTAAACCAGGTCTAAACCAGGCCAAAACCAGGTCTAAACCAGGTCTAAACCAGGACTGAACCTGGTCTAAACCAGGTCAAAACCAAGTCTAAACCAGGACTAAACCAGGACTGAACCAGGTCAAAACCAGGTCTAAACCAAGTCTAAACCAGGACTAAACCTGGTCTAAACCAGGTCAAAACCAGGTCTAAACCAGGACTGAACCTGGTCTAAACCAGGACTGAACCTGGTCTAAACCAGGTCTAAACCAGGTCTAAACCTGGTCTAAACCAGGTCTAAACCTGGTCTAAACCAGGACTAAACCAGGTCTAAACCAGGACTAAACCAGGTCTAAACCAGGTCTAAACCAAGTCTAAACCAGGACTAAACCTGGTCTAAACCAAGACTAAACCTGGTCAAAACCAGGTCTAAACCAGGTCTAAACCAGGTCAAAACCAGGACTAAACCAGGTCTAAACCAGGTCTAAACCAGGTCAAAACCAGGTCTAAACCAAGTCAAAACCAGGTCAAAACCAGGTCAAAACCAGGTCTAAACCAGGACTAAACCAGGTCTAAACCAGGTCTAAACCAAGTCAAAACCAGGTCTAAACCTGGTCTAAACCAGGACTAAACCAGGTCTAAACCAGGACTAAACCAGGTCTAAACCAGGTCTAAACCAAGTCTAAACCAGGACTAAACCTGGTCTAAACCAAGACTAAACCTGGTCAAAACCAGGTCTAAACCAGGTCTAAACCAGGTCTAAACCAGGTCAAAACCAGGACTAAACCAGGTCTAAACCAGGTCTAAACCAGGTCAAAACCAGGTCTAAACCAAGTCAAAACCAGGTCAAAACCAGGTCAAAACCAGGTCTAAACCAGGTCTAAACCTGGACTAAACCAGGACTGAACCTGGTCTAAACCAGGTCAAAACCAGGTCTAAACCAAGTCTAAACCAGGACTAAACCTGGTCAAAACCAGGTCTAAACCAAGTCAAAACCAGGTCAAAACCAGGTCAAAACCAGGTCAAAACCAGGTCAAAACCAGGTCTAAACCAGGACTAAACCAGGACTGAACCTGGTCTAAACCAGGACTGAACCTAGTCTAAACCAGGACTAAACCAGGACTGAACCTGGTCTAAACCAGGACTAAACCTGGTCTAAACCAGGACTAAACCAGGACTAAACCAGGTCAAAACCAGGTCAAAACCAGGTCAAAACCAGGTCAAAACCAGGTCAAAACCAAGTCAAAACCAGGTCAAAACCAGGTCAAAACCAGGTCTAAACCAGGACTAAACCAAGTCTAAACCAGGACTAAACCTGGTCTAAACCAGGTCAAAACCAGGTCTAAACCAGGACTAAACCAGGTCTAAACCAGGACTAAACCTGGTCTAAACCAGGTCAAAACCAGGTCTAAACCAGGACTGAACCTGGTCTAAACCAGGACTGAACCTGGTCTAAACCAGGTCTAAACCAGGTCTAAACCTGGTCTAAACCTGGTCTAAACCAGGTCTAAACCTGGTCTAAACCAGGACTAAACCAGGTCTAAACCAGGTCTAAACCAAGTCTAAACCAGGACTAAACCTGGTCTAAACCAAGACTAAACCTGGTCAAAACCAGGTCTAAACCAGGTCTAAACCAGGTCTAAACCAGGTCAAAACCAGGACTAAACCAGGTCTAAACCAGGTCTAAACCAGGTCAAAACCAGGTCTAAACCAAGTCAAAACCAGGTCAAAACCAGGTCTAAACCAGGTCTAAACCAGGTCTAAACCAAGTCAAAACCAGGTCTAAACCTGGTCTAAACCAGGACTAAACCAGGTCTAAACCAGGACTAAACCAGGTCTAAACCAGGTCTAAACCAAGTCTAAACCAGGACTAAACCTGGTCTAAACCAAGACTAAACCTGGTCAAAACCAGGTCTAAACCAGGTCTAAACCAGGTCTAAACCAGGTCAAAACCAGGACTAAACCAGGTCTAAACCAGGTCTAAACCAGGTCAAAACCAGGTCTAAACCAAGTCAAAACCAGGTCAAAACCAGGTCAAAACCAGGTCTAAACCAGGTCTAAACCTGGACTAAACCAGGACTGAACCTGGTCTAAACCAGGTCAAAACCAGGTCTAAACCAAGTCTAAACCAGGACTAAACCTGGTCAAAACCAGGTCTAAACCAGGACTAAACCAGGACTGAACCTGGTCTAAACCAGGACTGAACCTGGTCTAAACCAGGACTAAACCAGGACTGAACCTGGTCTAAACCAGGACTAAACCTGGTCTAAACCAGGACTAAACCAGGACTAAACCAGGTCAAAACCAGGACTAAACCAGGTCAAAACCAGGTCAAAACCAGGTCAAAACCAAGTCAAAACCAGGTCAAAACCAGGTCAAAACCAGGTCTAAACCTGGACTAAACCAGGACTGAACCTGGTCTAAACCAGGTCTAAACCAGGACTAAACCAGGACTGAACCTGGTCTAAACCAGGTCTAAACCTGGTCAAAACCAGGTCTAAACCTGGTCAAAACCAGGTCTAAACCAGGTCAAAACCAGGTCTAAACCAGGTCAAAACCAGGTCTAAACCAGGACTAAACCTTGTCTAAACCAGGTCAAAACCAGGACTAAACCAGGTCTAAAGCAGGTCAAAACCAAGTCAAAACCAAGTCAAAACCAGGACTAAACCGGGACTAAACCGGGACTAAACCGGGACTAAACCAGGACTAAACCAGGACTAAACCAGGACTAAACCTGGTCTAAACCTGGTCTAAACCTGGTCTAAACCAGGACTAAACCAGGTCAAAACCAGGTCTAAACCAGGACTAAACCAGGACTGAACCTGGTCTAAACCAGGTCAAAACCAGGACTAAACCAGGTCTAAACCAGGTCTAAACCAGGTCAAAACCAAGTCAAAACCAGGTCTAAACCAGGTCAAAACCAGGTCTAAACCAGGACTAAACCAGGACTAAACCAGGACTAAACCAGGTCAAAACCAGGACTAAACCAGCACTAAACCAGCACTAAACCAGGTCTAAACCAGGTCAAAACCAGGACTAAACCAGGTCAAAACCAGGACTAAACCAGGTCTAAACCTGGTCTAAACCTGGTCTAAACCTGGTCTAAACCAGGTCTAAACCAGGACTGAACCTGGTCTAAACCAGGTCTAAACCAGGTCTAAACCAGGTCAAAACCAGGACTAAACCAGGACTAAACCAGGTCAAAACCAGGACTAAAGCAGGTCTAAAGCAGGTCTAAACCAGGTCAAAACCAGGTCAAAACCAGGTCAAAACCAGGTCAAAACCAGGACTAAACCTGGTCTAAACCAGGTCTAAACCAGGACTGAACCTGGTCTAAACCAGGTCAAAACCAGGTCTAAACCAGGTCTAAACCAGGTCAAAACCAGGACTAAACCTGGTCTAAACCTGGTCTAAACCAGGTCTGAACCAGGTCTGAACCAGGTCTGAACCAGGTCTGAACCAGGTCAAAACCAGGTCTAAACCAGGTCTAAACCAGGACTAAACCAGGTCTGAACAAAGTCCAAACCAGGTCTAAACCAGGTCTAAACCAGGACTAAAGCAGGTCTAAACCAGGACTAAAGCGGGTCTAAAGCAGGTCTAAAGCAGGTCTAAAGCAGGTCTAAAGCAGGTCTAAAGCAGGTCTAAAGCAGGACTAAACCAAGACTAAATCAGGACTAAACCAGGACTAAACCAGGTCTAAACCAGGTCTAAACCAGGTCAAAACCAGGTCTAAACCAGGACTAAACCAGGACTAAACCTGGTCTAAACCTGGTCTAAACCAGGTCAAAACCAGGACTAAACCAGGTCTAAAGCAGGTCAAAACCAAGTCAAAACCAAGTCAAAACCAGGACTAAACCGGGACTAAACCAGGACTAAACCAGGACTAAACCAGGACTAAACCAGGTCAAAACCAGGACTAAACCAGGTCTAAACCAGGTCTAAACCAGGTCTAAACCAGGTCAAAACCAGGACTAAACCAGGTCAAAACCAGGACTAAACCAGGTCTAAACCTGGTCTAAACCTGGTCTAAACCAGGTCTAAACCAGGACTGAACCTGGTCTAAACCAGGTCTAAACCAGGTCTAAACCAGGTCAAAACCAGGTCTAAACCAGGACTAAACCAGGACTAAACCAGGACTAAACCAGGTCAAAACCAGGTCTAAAGCAGGTCTAAAGCAGGTCTAAAGCAGGTCTAAACCAGGTCAAAACCAGGTCAAAACCAGGACTAAACCAGGTCTAAACCTGGTCTAAACCAGGACTAAACCAGGACTGAACCTGGTCTAAACCAGGTCAAAACCAGGTCTAAACCAGGTCTAAACCAGGTCTAAACCAGGTCTAAACCAGGTCAAAACCAGGTCAAAACCAGGACTAAACCAGGACTAAACCAGGACTAAACCAGGTCTAAACCAGGTCTGAACAAAGTCCAAACCAGGTCTAAACCAGGTCTGAACAAAGTCCAAACCAGGTCTAAACCAGGTCTAAACCAGGTCTAAACCAGGACTAAACCAGGACTAAAGCAGGTCTAAAGCAGGTCTAAAGCAGGTCTAAACCAGCTCTAAACCAGCTCTAAAGCAGGTCTAAACCAAGACTAAACCAGGACTAAACCAAGACTAAACCAGGACTAAATCAGGACTAAATCAGGACTAAACCAGGTCTAAACAAAGACCAAACCAGGAGTAAACCAGACCTGGTCTAGATCTGGCTAAGACCTGGTTAAGACCTGGTTTTGTCCTGGATCAGAGTTTAACACTGATTTAGTGAAAGTTGATCCAGAGACTTTAGACAAACATTTAACTTCGACAAAAAGCATAAAAACTCTCAGGTTATGTTTTATTGCGAAATTAAAAATATTGTGGAGCTGGTGAAAAAACAATTGGACTAAAACTCCGGAATAAACCAGTAACTCCTAAAGCAGTTAATAAACATTTAATCTGTTTTAAGAGAAAAGTCCCGCGGTCAAACTGAGGCTAAAGACGCGTTTCGAGACCAGACCCTCCCAGTCTTTTTCCGGAGGAACCAGAAACTGCTCTGCCCCAAAAGAGCAGCCTCTGAGCGGCGCAGACACTCAAGAAACACCGCTGACGAGTCCTGTCCAAACCGGTCACTGGGACTCATCTGCAGACGGTCTTTTCCTGTTGTTTACTGCAGGAAATACCTTAAACTTTACATTATATTAAACCCGTAACGAACCGCGCAGAGGCGTTGAGCAGGGTTTTGTTGAACGAGGCGCAAAACGGTTCATGATAAAAAAAGTGTCTGGGAATTAGCATGATGAAGTTTTCCGGTAGAAATGTGGAGTAAAAAGGTTTGTTGTTGAGGAAAAGCCGTCCCGAGCCGCAGTGTGGGTCTTACCTCCAGCGGCGCAGTGCTCGGACCCTCTGCGGGAGACAGGCTCATGTTTTCGGGGAGCGGCGCCCTTCACTCCCGCTCTGAGGGGTGGTCCATCTTTGACTCTAACTTTCCCTCCGTCTCTCCCGAACAAACCCGTCCTGCTGGGGGCTGGAAGTGACCGTCAAAGCACCGGTGTTCGAGGAGACACACATCCGGCCAGACTTTTTAAAATAAAAGCACCATTAGACAAATGGAATAAATGAAAAGGGCGGTAAGTAGGTATTTTACAAACGAGTTACTACGAGTCAGACCTTATAATAAAGAGAAACGAAAAAAGGAACAAAACTATTAGGAAAAACGATTAAAATAGTATTGTAAGTAGTTAAACAGGACTAAAAATAACTGAACAAAGGCATAGGTTCAAAATATGAATGAATTAGGTAACACTTTGGAAATAAGGAAAATCGGTCCCTTGACACAAAAAGAGTTGGGAAACACTGATGTAAAATTATTAAGTTGTGCTCAC
This sequence comes from Neodontobutis hainanensis, assembly GCA_024349245.1. Classification (NCBI taxonomy): domain Eukaryota; kingdom Metazoa; phylum Chordata; class Actinopteri; order Gobiiformes; family Odontobutidae; genus Neodontobutis; species Neodontobutis hainanensis. The sequence continues at coordinate 18,950,560 of JALDNG010000002.1, read as the reverse complement.
AGATTATTGACACGGTTTTATTTTAGTACTTTTTTATTTTTTGTAAAAAAAATATGACCATATTCCCATATTAGAGGTATTACTGTATTCACTTATGGTAAATTAGGCTCTCAAATGCAAAAGTCAAACATTAATAATTAATGTCTAAATACTAAAAAGAACATTATGTTCAGTAAAGACTTTGTTAAAGACGTATAAATTAAGCATGTTTTATTTTAACATGTGTCCTACCCTCTCACTGACAGCACTGGTCTGTGTCCTACCCACAGATTGTAAATAAACATGAATGTAATCCGCCCATTGGTCCCTATTTACCAATATTGTCGTTGTGAAAGGGCAATACAATGGCGGTTACATCCGGGATTTTCAGCTTTAACTCCAGAGTAAAACAATCGTTTTCAGATAGCGTAAACGGACATTAATCAAAAAATCACCCCCCAGAGTTGTCACGTAGTAAAAACTTTGCTCTAGAGACTGGAGCCATCTTTAGTTCCAGGATGTAAACATGATTTTTACTCTTGTAAAGTCGCCATTGGGTTTCTCCTTATATTTCCCCTTTTGGAGCCTGTCCTCTGGTGGACGGCGGTATATCACCGTATTTCGCCGTATTTCGCCGTATGGAACCGCCCTTACTCAAGGAACGTTTAGGAGGTTACATGAGAGACGCTTGGTCCTACCCCCTCACTGTCTGTGTCCTACCCCCTCACTGTCTGTGTCCTACCCCCTCACTGTCTGTGTCCTACCCCCTCACTGTCTGTGTCCTACCCATTGACGGTATAAGGGCTGGACATAGCAAGCCCGCTTCCGGGTCTGTGCCTAATAGGAAGTAGGGGTTGGCTTCCATCAAGCATGACCCCTATTGACATCCATTGAAAAATCGGCGGCAATTACGAAGTGTCTATTTTTCTCACAGTCATCATTCTAACGCTGCCGCCTTTCTTTGAGCACAATCTTACTATTCCCGTAATCGCTATATTGATATTTGTCACATACCTCATGATATTAAGATTAATAACTGACCTATCAGATGCCTCCATTCTGATCTGTCGGATCGCGGGGGCGTGGCTGATCTCGCTCCGGCATTTTGTAGTTTTAAGCTGCTCTCGGTAAAATATATACCGGATATAAATGAACAGAAGAGAGACCCGTGGAGGCCTAACTATTTTAAATAGGGGAAGTTTAAGCTTTTTGCTACACCCAAAGATTGTTTTTGGTTAGTCTTTGTTTTCCGAAACTTTTTAAGCCAGTATGTGTTTGTTTTTTGTTAATTAGTTTGTTAGTTGCTGCTGTTCATGAATGGAGACCTGCTGTTAGCTAAACGCTAACGCTAGCTGTGTTTGACTAACTCAGTTAATTTAAATCACTTTTTCATCGTACAAGTGCACTAAATGAACCACGTTCCAGTTTCAAGGTGAGTACATTTTTGTATGTCTTAAAATACTGCTCAGAATATATACATTTGTTATACGTTTGTTAGCTGACCCAAAGGTGGCTGCTAAAGGCCTAATTTACTGCTCCACCGTTTTTACGATAGCTTAATATGATACACTGGACCAAATTTGGTTAATATATTTATGATATACGGTCATATCTAACCATCAATTTGTAAGGCATTAAACATACTGCTCTTATAGTTTTTAGTAAGATAAGGATAAATGTCTCTGACTGAATAATTACTGTGTAGTTTGCAAACCCAGTAAATGCCATAATATAATCATAATAATATAAGCAAAAATTAGAAGTGGGCTTAATGTACTCTTTTACAAAGATCTGGGTTGTGTCATTTTGGTAAATACATTTGACACGTGCCTGTTTTATTAAAATAGATATTGTTCTCTCTCAGATAGATATGTGTTTTTTTTTCTGTTATTAACAGTACATCTCATGTTCAGAGGTGATCAGGCCCAACAGCAAGACTTGTTTCCTCTACAGTTACCTGTCTGCTGCTGCTTTTCTGTCGGTCCAGTCCAGTCAGGTCCAGTACTGTCCAGTTATCGGTCTGCTGCTCTGTTCTTGGACAGTGTGTGTGTGTGTGTGCTCCTGGACAGTTGACATAGCCCAGCCTCGTCTTCCTCAGCTTCATCCTACATCACATCCTGGTCCATCTTAAACTTCACTGTCTGTGTCCCACCCCCTCACTGTCTATGTCCCACCCCCTCACTGTCTATGTCCCACCCCGTCACTGACAGCACAGGTCTGTGTACTACCCCCTCAATCACTGACAGCACACAGAGCTAAAGTGTGTTTGTGCCAAAGTTCACTTAAAGTAGGATATGATTTCACCTCCCCTGTAGCCTTTAGCTTATGTAGCACTAACCGCCCCTGTAGCCTTTAGCTTATGTAGCACTAACCGCCCCTGTAGCCTTTAGCTTATGTAGCACTAACCGCCCCTGTAGCCTTTAGCTTATGTAGCACTAACCGCCCCTGTAGCCTTTAGCTTATGTAGCACTAACCGCCCCTGTAGCCTTTAGCTTATGTAGCACTAACCGCCCCTGTAGCCTTTAGCTTATGTAGCACTAACCGCCCCTGTAGCCTTTAGCTTATGTAGCACTAACCCCCTGTAGCCTTTAGCTTATGTAGCACTAGCCGCCCCTGTAGCCTTTAGCTTATGTAGCACTAACCGCCCCTGTAGCCTTTAGCTAATGTAGCACTAACCGCCCCTGTAGCCTTTAGCTTATGTAGCACTAACCGCCCCTGTAGCCTTTAGCTTATGTAGCACTAACCGCCCCTGTAGCCTTTAGCTTATGTAGCACTAGCCGCCCCTGTAGCCTTTAGCTTATGTAGCACTAACCGCCCCTGTAGCCTTTAGCTAATGTAGCACTAACCGCCCCTGTAGCCTTTAGCATATGTAGCGCTAACCGCCCCTGTAGCCTTTAGCTTATGTAGCACTAACCTCCCCTGTAGCCTTTAGCTTATGTAGCACTAACCGCCGCTGTAGCCTTTAGCTTATGTAGCACTAACCTCCCCTGTAGCCTTTAGCTTATGTAGCACTAACCACCGCTGTAGCCTTTAGCTTATGTAGCACTAACCGCCGCTGTAGCCTTTAGCTTATGTAGCACTAACCGCCCCTGTAGCCTTTAGCTTATGTAGCACTAACCGCCCCTGTAGCCTTTAGCTTATGTAGCACTAACCGCCCCTGTAGCCTTTAGCTTATGTAGCACTAACCGCCGCTGTAGCCTTTAGCTTATGTAGGAGTTGGCCTAGATACAGCTACACAAGGGTCTACATAAATGTATTTATGTGTGTATCACCTCCGTCTACAGCAGGGGTGTCCAAACTTTTTGCAAAGAGGGCCACATTTGATGCAAGGAAATCTTTAAGGGCCAACTTTTCTGAAGTCATTCCTATTCCAGTACAGGCTTAAATTGGATTTGAACAGGTTTTAATTGGATTTGAACAGGTATTAGTTGGCTCTGAACCGGTTTAAGTTGTACTTGAATCTGTTGCTGCTGATATTTGGGACATAAACAATTGATTTTATCTCTGAAGCTGAGGGTCACATAACCTTTCACCTTGTACCATGATTGGCCCCCGGACTTTGAACATGTCTGGTCTACAGCTTGGACTTTTTATGTTGAAGTGCTGAGTCTGTCTCCGGCTAAAGAGCAGGAGCTTGTCTCTGGGCTTTTATGTTGAAGGGCTGAGTGTGTCTCCGGCTAAAGAGCAGGAGCCTGTCTCTGGGCTTTTATGTTGAAGGGCTGAGTGTGTCTCCGGCTAAAGAGCAGGAGCCTGTCTCTGGGCTTTTATGTTGAAGGGCTGAGTGTGTCTCCGGCTAAAGAGCAGGAGCTTGTCTCAGGAAGGCTCTGCTGTTTCCAACAGAGAGGTTTCCACATGTGAATAATTAACATTAGCATTACGTCAGGGGCTCGGCACCAGAGAAGCACTAAAATACACCAAGAGGCGCAGAGGGGGGCTGGAGGCGGGGCTCCGGAGGGAGATTCAAACTTACTCTGGACTTTATTTAAATGTAAACAAGTTACAATCAATTTAATAGTTATGAATGAAAAGTATCACTTAAAACAGACAGGCCAGTATTAAACGAATAGTAAACTATTATTTTATGTACTACATATGTACCATTGTGTGCTGTCATCCTGCTTAGTCTGATGTGCAGCTACTGTTGTTAGGTTGTAAATTATAGTTACCTGATGTAACTACAGTTCTACGAGTGTGTGCGAAGCCCACCCACGGGCTTTGCTATTGGTTACCTATCTGGCGCCAGCCAGCCCTCTGAGAAAGTTCAAAGCAATCTGCCAACGTACAGGCACAGCCTCAGGGGCTATAAACCCCCTCGCCCAACGCTCTCCCTTCTTCAAACCAGCTCAAAAGAGGGAAGCTGTCCAGCTGGGCCTGAGAGTATGTGGGCTACGCACACACTCGTAGAACTGTAGTTACATGCAACCCCTCAGGTTGAGTGCGCCCTGACCAAGGCTGGGGAAGCCCCCACAAATCCAATGTGCCAAGCGCTGGGCCAACAACGGGGTCCCACGCCCCCTGGCCCCGAAGCACACAAATAAGCGGTCTGATGCCCGAAAGCCCGCTACGAGCTCCACATAGCAGCGCAAAGCCCTGACCAGACACAGCATGAGTAACCCTCTGAGGTGGGGCAGAGAGCTCTAATCCTGATCACCCCGGGACAACCTGTCTGCCCCTGCGTTGAGTGTCCCGGGCACATGCCGCGCCTTTAGGGAGGCCAGGTGTGTGTCTGCCCACATTAGGATCTCTGCTGCCCTCCGATGAAGGAGGGTCGACCTGGTCCCTCCCTGCCTGTTCAGGTAGGCCACAACTGTCGTGTTGTCCGACCTGACCATCACATGCTTCAAGCTGGGAGCGAAGTGCCGAAGCACCCTTTGCACCGCTACCATCTCCAGTACATTGTTATGGGATAGCGTTGACTCCCAGGCCCCGCCCACTGCGAGCCGGCCCAAGGTCCCACCCCATCCGGTGAGTGAAGCGTCCAAGACGGTCTGTGTGTCGGTCTGTCGGTCCCGCGTGGGTTGCAATCGGAGCCGAGGAAACCAGCGTTGGAGCCGTCTCATATGAAGGAGCCCCGTGCGTACCACCAGGTGAGCCGCAGCCATCTTGCCAAGTAGGGACCGGACCAGATAAGACGGTCCGATGGAGCCACCAACAGCTACTGGGCCATACTCCTGAGCGCCACCTGTCTCTCCACGAACCCCAGCTTCAAGATGTGACGCAGTACTCTGTCCGTCTGCTCCACATTTACATTTACATTTATTCATTTAGCTGACGCTTTTATCCAAAGCGACTTATATTGTTCTACAGTAATTACCAGTGTTACACCTTGGAGGCAAGGTGGGTTAAGTGTCTTGCCCAAGGACACAACAACAGTATGAACTGTGGTGAGAGTGGGAATAGAACCACCTACTTTCCGGTTGAAGGACAACCGCTCTAACTACTGAGCTACTGCCGCCCCACTGAGCTACTGCCGCCACGGCCTCCTGGCGTGAGGGAGCAAGGATGAGCCGGTTGTCTATGTAAATTAGGATCCTGAGACCCTGACGACGGAGCGGCTCCAGTGCTGCCGCCTGGGAGTAGCCGAACGGGAGACGGTTGAACTGAAAACACCGATTTCCGATTGCAAACCTGATAAATTTTCTGTGCCTCGGCAGGATGGAGACATGAAAATAGACGTCCGTCAGGTCGATTGAGGTCATTCAATCCCCCGGGCGGACACTCTCCAGGAGGTGTCTGATTGTTAACATGCAAAACCTCCTGGTGGCCACATACTCGTTCAGGATGGGCAGGTCCAGGATCGGCCTCACTCCCCCGTTTCTTTTTGGTACCAAGAAATAGGGGGAGTAAAACTCTGTCTCCACCTCCCTTTGGTCCAGCTCCGAAACTGCGCCACAATGTAGGAGAGAAGAGACCTCCTCTTGGAGGGCCGTCGTTGGGCACAAGCCCACAGCCCCCATAGGGATCTGGAAGGGATGATCCAGAAGCATGCTTTTTTAATGAGAAGTAGCGCGCCCTGCGGCCTTTATTAACATGATTCTCATTACATGAGGAGAGCACGTTGAAAACTTCCTCTTCTCCCGGAGTTTTCCCGCCCTGCGCTACAAGACGCTGGGACAGGGTCAGCAGTGGTAATGGGGGGGCGGACCCTCACTCGCTCCCGGGGTCTCGCGGATACCTGTCGCCGGTCAGCACAACGGTGCCACATGTCGTGCCGCTCGCGTCTCGGCTGGAGATGTGGAGCAAGCTGCTGGGAGGTTTTGGAGGCTGACTCCAGTCGGTCTACCAGAGACTGTAGGCCTATGTCAGGGCCAAACAGGGATGAGGTGAGAGCGGCAGAACGAGAATGCGTCTCTGCTCCTGTTCCTTCAAGGAAGACAGAGCCGCAGGTGTCTCGCGCCGAGCTGTGCCGCGCTCATGAGACCCCGGGAGCGAAAGCTTGGGACAACCTCAGGAGAGCAGGCGCTGTGGTCTGGACCTCGTCTATTTCCTCGGGCGTGTGTGCAGACCGCTCATGTGTGAGTCTGTCCAAGGAGCCCGCCAGGAAGGCCCTGAGCGGCGTTAGCGCAGCACCGTACCTGTCCCTCTCAGGTGTTAAAGCCGGCTTACCGCTCGGCCAGGGAGTAGATGACGGGAGCAGGCACATTCTCACGCCGTCTTCAATGGGACGCCGGAGATCTCGTTCTAGCCCAGACGGCCCCGGGTGGGGCCCCTCGCCGAGAGCGGGCTCTGCCATCGCTGGGCATGTCTCCTGGTGTTGACATGTGTCTGTGATTAATATATAACACTTATAGACTTATAGACTAAACTAATAGACTGTTTATTAAACGTCCCTCTTTAATGAGGAATGTCCCACCTTTTCAGCCCCTGTCCCATGTCCCAACAAATATCTGTAAAAACAGTATGTTCCAGTTCTGAGTTTTTACAAACAATCACTGCACATACTCCAAGACAATTACCCACAGACTTTTGTCACTTCATTTCCTGTGCCATGTTTATTTACCCTTAAACGACAAGTGCATTCAACCTTCTTCAGCCTTTGCTTCATTGGGATTGTGTGCACTCAGAGGACGTGTTCTACAAAGGTCATGGTTCTTTGTGACTTATTATCGCAGTGCACCAATGTAATTCTTATTTTGTGAACCAGTGGTGTATTTGAAAAGGGTCCCAGTTTTTAAGTTTGGAAATATGATCACCCTAATTCAGAGCAGAATGTACATTTACAGATGTGTTACTGGTAAACACTGTATTTTTCCCACAACTTCATGGACAGGACTGGAACAGCACTAAACCCCCCAGGATTCAACACACTTATATAAATGTACAAATATGTCACGCTCCAGTGTGTGCTTCTAGGAGACAGAACGCCCGGTCTCAGCTGGATGTGAGTCTGCCCTGCTCCAGCAGGTGGTGCTGTTGTCTCAGACCTCAGACCATTGAGCTGTGAGAGTCCATCATGTGTTGGCTTTAGATGAAGTGTTAGTTAGTGTTAGAGTTCACTCTGAAACGGTTCACCTGAATGTCTATGGCTCTTGGGTAATCACCAGAACAGATCTTCTCCTTGTTCTGGTTCTGGAGTCGTCCACAGCAAACGCTGCAGGCTCAGAGTCTCAATTATTTGTAAATTTTAAGAGCTTCAAACATGCTTTTAGATTCTGCATGTCTCTGTCCTGCTAACATAAACATGAATATTTGTGAAAAAAGATTAAAGGAATAGTAATAATGTAATAGAAAACTGAGTCCACTTTAACCTTTAACCTTCTTTTCAAGATGTCCAGGATGACAGAACCTTCACAGACATGACTATTTGTGGAAAAATACATTTATATTTACTGTATTTGGTATAAAGCTGTTCTAAAGTACTCTAAAAAGGCTAGGCTGAGAGAAGATGACAATTTACAACATTTTCGTTCCTGTATAAAATGTTGAGCTTATGTGCTTTGAGTTTAGTCCTCAGCTGTTATTCCTCCTAACCTTAACCTAACCCCACCGAGCTGCCGAGCTCTGATACGACAGTGTTATAGCACTCCAAAACACTTCCCTCTGTCCAGGAACTGTTTAAGTTAATATTTGTTGTGATTTCACTACTTTCATGTTTTCTATAGAAGCTTATGTTTTCAGTGTCAGATTAGCTCCACTTCTTTGTCTGATTCTCTTGTAAAGGTTCTAGTGCTGAGCCTGTTGTTTTTGTTCCTGTAAGAAAAGGTGAGAGTGTGTAGATGCGTCCTCGTGGCCTGCTCATCTGAGTTTATGGGACACCGGTGTGGCCCTGAACCTTACAGCCTGCTTTAATCTCTGGAGAACTGAAGGAGGAGACGGTGCTGTAGGCTGAGCCAGAAAGCGCGTTGTGGTCAGAATAAATAAATATGAGTAGCGTTTGTGACTATTACTGTCACATTCACAATTAAAAAAAAAAAAAATCCTAAAGTAAACCTCTCTTTGTGTTTCTAATCGTTAACGTTACGATTATAGTAATATTATAAATTATAATAGTAATATTTTAGTAAATAATAATGACAATAATATCTGTTGAGTGTATTTATTCAGTCATCGAGTGGGAGGCAGATTTGGGCACAACACCGGTCACGTCCCTCACGTCTGTCACGTCGCTGACGGTAAACGCGGAAGTGAGCTTTAGACTCCGCCCCCACAGGCTCGCGCTGATGTTTCCGACTGTAGCGGACGTGAGTGAAGTTCCTCCGGGGCACTGAGACTGAGGCACGACATGAATCTAGCGGTGGTCCACGCGCTGCTCCTGCTGCAGGTGTATTCCGCGGGCGCCAGGTGTTTCTGTCAGGTTAGAGCGCGCGCGAGGCTCTGTGGAGGGGAGCACGAGGCTCGGAGACAGGAAGAGGTCACGTAAGGTTTCAGCTCTGAGTTAGATTAGGCTCATGACTTGTCACAGTTTGATTCAAAAGGTTCATAAATATTATTATATAATTTTATTATATAAAAGTAAAACACTGACGCCTCGGTCCTGTTCTTTTTCATATTCTCTCTGTGTTGTTCATTGATTGTAACTGTTTATATTGCTTAAAAATACAAACCCGGTTCCAAAAAAGTTGGGACACTGTACAAATTGTGAATAAAAACAGAATGCAATGATGTGGAAGTTTCAAACGTAAATATTTTATTCAAAATACAACATAGATAACATACTGTTTAAACTGAGAAATGTATAATTTAAAGGGAAAATAAAATTTCATGGCATCAACATCTCTCACAAAAATTGGGACAAGTCCAACGTGTGTGCCTCTGTGTGGCCCCTCTTCTTTTTGGGACTGAGACAAGCTGCTCAGGTTTAGGATCAGGACTGTCCCGTTCTTGTCGAATACAGGTTCAACTGTCTCAGGTCTTTGTCTCATCTTCCTCTTTCTGATGCTCCAGATGTTTTCTGTGGGTCAAAGATCTGTTCATGCCAGAACCAGGTCCTCCTCCTTCGCAGCCGTGATGTTGAACCTGATGCAGGACGTGTCTGACACTGTCCTGTTGGAAAAGGTCTTCCCTGAAAGACACGTCTGGATGGAACATGTGATGTTCTAGAACCTCTTTGATAGGGTCTTTCCAGATGTGTTCTGCCCCTGCCACATGCACTCATGCCCCCGTCCCATCAGAGATCTTCTGAACTCAGAACTTGGGTTGCAACTTGGGTTGTCCTTGTCCTCTTTAGTCCGGACGACATATCGTCCCAGTTTTCCAAAAAGAAGTCCCACAGTCCATTTTAAATGAGGCTTGGCTCCAGAGAAAACACCTGAGCTTCTGGATCAGGTTTAGTGGAGGTGGAAGATATTAAAACTTTCACAGCAGTGCATTCTGTTTTAATCATAATTTGTACAGTGTCCCAACTTTTTTGGAATCCGGTTTGTGTATTGTCTTGTCTTTTATTTAGAAATTCAAAAGCCTAACCAGACTTTAGGACTTCGAGCTGTTTATGTTGGAACAGAGCTTTGTGTTTAATACTGTCAAAAAAAGACTTGTATAAATAAAGTTATGTAGACCGAACAGTACCTGGTTACGGTTAAGGCAAGTTTCTAGGGTTTATTAAAAAGTCAAAGTAATAAATACATTGTTAGACGTTTTATTCGTCGACCGTTGATCTAATTTTTTATTATTTATGTTGAGGGTGTATTTGTCACAGTTTTAATGGAGACAACAAACAGAGCCACGAGGTGTCTGTGGTGTTGGGCTGCTTCCAGAGACAGACGCAGTAGAAGTAAAGCAGACCCAGATCAGTGTAATACCGAACAACATGGACCAGCCCCTGCTTTGAGCTTTTGATCAACAGAGAGCTCTAGTGTTTGTTCAGCCGTCGTCTCTCTGGTGGATGACGGGTGCGTCGTCTCTCGGGTGGATGACGGGTGCGTCGTCTCTCGGGTGGATGACGGGTGCGTCGTCTCTCTGGTGGATGACGGGTGCGTCGTCTCTCGGGTGGATGACGGGTGCGTCGTCTCTCGGGTGGATGACGGGTGCGTCGTCTCTCGGGTGGATGACGGGTGCGCTGCCTCTCGGTGGATGACGGGTGCGCTGCCTTCTCGGTGGATGACGGGTGCGCTGCCTCTCGGTGGATGACGGGTGCGCGTCTCTCGGGTGGATGACGGGTGCGTCGTCTCTCGGGTGGATGACGGGTGCGTCGTCTCTCGGGTGGATGACGGGTGCGTCGTCTCTCGGGTGGATGACGGGTGCGTCGTCTCTCGGGTGGATGACGGGTGCGTCGTCTCTCGGGTGACGACAGGTGTGTTGTTTCTCAGGTGACAGGTGAGCTGGATGATTGCACCTGTGACGTGGAAACGATCGACCGCTTCAACAACGATGAGCTGTTTCCTAAACTCCAGACTCTACTGCAGTCGGACTATTTCAGGTTTTATAAGGTAACACTCACTTTCAGTTCATCAGACTTTATCAAGTTCAAGGTCCAGAACTTAATAATCCTCTTTGTGACATTGACTCAGTCACTCAAAGTCCTGTTATAGACCTCCGTCAGTCCAAATTTAGTCCAGGTTTTAGTCCAGGTTTTAGTCCAGGTTTTAGTCCAGGTTTTAGTCCAGGTTTTAGTCCAGGTTTCAGTCCAGGTTTTAGTCCAGGTTTCAGTCCAGGTTTCAGCCCAGGTTTCAGTCCAGGTTTCAGCCCAGGTTTCAGTCCAGGTTTCAGTCCAGGTTTTAGTCAGGTGGAAGGTGGAAGGGCAGGTGGAAGGGCAGGTGGAAGGGCAGGTGGAAGGACAGGTGGAAGGGCAGGTGGAAGGGCAGGTGGAAGGGCAGGTGGAAGGGCAGGTGGAAGGGCAGGTGGAAGGGCAGGTGGAAGGGCAGGTGGAAGGACAGGTGGAAGGGCAGGTGGAAGGGCAGGTGTGGTGATGTACAGGTACTTTTGAATATGTGCGCTAAATGAATATATTTGAAAGATCAGATTAACACTGTTTGTGGTGAAGAATAAATGAGGCTGTTAAAGTGTCTGTTCCTGTCCACTTATTAGAATATGCTTTACCTTAGGTTTTATACAAAAGCATTTACCAACAATGTTAAATAAATGTACTAATATGTGTTTATTCACAGATGCTGGGTATAAAAGCCTAAATGATGGTGTTTCTGTTGGTTTTTGTGTTATAAAGGTGAATTTGAACAAGCCCTGTCCGTTCTGGACGTCGGTCAGTCACTGTGGCCTCAGGGACTGCGCCGTCAGACCCTGTTCTGCCGTGAGTTACTTACACTTAGGCATGTTGGTGATATCGCGATAGCTCCCGGGGTCTTGTGACGTCTCAAACAGTGGTATAGAACTACACAGACCATAATGCTCAGCGCCCAACCAGTGAGCGTGAACACAGAGGAGAGAGAAAACCACAACTTGACGCCACAAAAGGTTTTGAGCTAGTGTCATAAACTAGATAAAGAACCACCTCAGAACCAAAGAGCTCACGATGTATCTGCGAAAATACTGCTAACGGCCGTTTTTAGTAGCGGAGGATTCAGAAGGTTTTTAGTAGCAGAGGTTAGTTTATACGATGGAGTGGAGTCAAAGTATAAAACCCAGTCACAAATGTTAGTCCAACTGTTGTCTACAATGACACTAAAGCGAATGTGTTAAACACAAAAGTGAATGTGTTAAACAGGAAGAGCGAATGTGTTAAACAGGAAGAGCGAATGTTAAACAGGAAGAGCGAATGTGTTAAACAGGAAGAGCGAATGTGTTAAACAGGAAGAGCGAATGTGTTAAACAGGAAGAGCGAATGTTAAACAGGAAGAGCGAATGTGTTAAACAGGAAGAGCGAATGTTAAACAGGAAGAGCGAATGTTAAACAGGAAGAGCGAATGTTAAACAGGAAGAGCGAATGTGTTAAACAGGAAGAGCGAATGTGTTAAACAGGAAGAGCGAATGTGTTAAACAGGAAGAGCGAATGTGTTAAACAGGAAGAGCGAATGTTAAACAGGAAGAGCGAATGTGTTAAACAGGAAGAGCGAATGTTAAACAGGAAGAGCGAATGTGTTAAACAGGAAGAGCGAATGTGTTAAACAGGAAGAGCGAATGTTAAACAGGAAGAGCGAATGTTAAACACGAAGAGCGAATGTGTTAAACACGAAGAGCGAATGTTAAACACGAAGAGCGAATGTTAAACACGAAGAGCGAATGTGTTAAACAGGAAGAGCGAATGTGTTAAACAGGAAGAGCGAATGTGTTAAACAGGAAGAGCGAATGTTAAACACGAAGAGCGAATGTGTTAAACACGAAGAGCGAATGTTAAACACGAAGAGCGAATGTTAAACACGAAGAGCGAATGTGTTAAACAGGAAGAGCGAATGTGTTAAACAGGAAGAGCGAATGTTAAACAGGAAGAGCGAATGTTAAACAGGAAGAGCGAATGTTAAACAGGAAGAGCGAATGTTAAACAGGAAGAGCGAATGTTAAACAGGAAGAGCGAATGTTAAACAGGAAGAGCGAATGTTAAACAGGAAGAGCGAATGTGTTAAACAGGAAGAGCGAATGTGTTAAACAGGAAGAGCGAATGTTTTTTTTTTTTTTTTTTTTTTTTTTTTTTTTTATTGAAAATATCAAGATTTACAAACAAACATGGCTGAATAGATCCATTACTTCATAATAGGATACAGAGAAAATATAGCCAGAGGGAACAGCTCTTAATACAAACAGGGAAATATAGTCTTAGTTACAAAACAAAACAAAATAAAACAAAAAGGGTAATTTATAAAGGAAATAAATAAAAGATAAATAAATAAACATTCCATTAAACAAATTTATATATGTAAATGGTATTATACTATAAGGGGATAATTAAGTCTTCGTTCAGCTATTTATCTCAGTTGGGAAGTATTTTAGGGTTTCATATATTTCTTGTCCTTTAGGATTTTTCAGAGTCTTTAAGGATTTTATATAAAGTTTAAATTCATTTAAAAAGACAATAAACTTGGGAGATGTTTTTACAATTCGACATTTGTGGATGAAAAATTTTGCTAGACATACAATTGTATTGGTACAGAGCTCATCACCCTTGCTTTTTAACATCAATCCAAATGTTATGTCGTCCCTGGATATAGAAGTTGGGAATGAAGGCATCTGTTGCTTAATCCATTTATGTATATCACACCAAAATATCTGTATCACATTACATGAGAAGAAAATATGGTCCGTAGTTTCGATATCATTTTCACAGAATGTACATAAATTATCGTCTATACCAAATCGAATTCTCAGTAATTCTTTAGCAGGGTAAATGTTGTTCATTACTTTGAAGTGTGTTTCTTTCACTTTGGGAGGTATAGGGAGTGTTGGATACATTGTTCTTAGTTTAGTAATTGAAACTTTATCAAATTTATTTAGGATATTGTTTTTATTTTGCTTATCAGGGTAAAGGTATTCTGAAAAACAATTTCTAATAAAATGGTTAGTGCATTTTTTATCCAGAATAAAGATCCCTTGAATTGATAGTGGGGTCAATTGTGGTTGTATTGGATAATATGCTAAAATATTTCTTGTTAGAAAGACGAATGCTTGGGGTAGTGCTCTATGTAATTTAGTAAAGTCTAATTTTAAAGGTTTGAAATTGTGTTTAGTGCAAAATTGCTCATAATTAAGAAATTGTCCGTTGGTATCCATTAAGTCAGCTATGGACCATATGTTCCTCTCATACCAATCTTCAAAGAACAGAGATCTGTTACGGTGCAAAACATATGTGTTGTTCCAGAGTACAGATGTGTGGGGTGAGAAGTTATGTACATACAACATTTTCCAGTACAAGAGTATTTGTTTGTGAAACTCTGATAATGATATAGGTAATTTGTCAACATTAAAGTCCGCTCGAAGTAAAAATTCTAATCCTCCAATTTTTTTGAATAAGGCCTTCGAAATACAATACCAAAAGGAGTTACAGTGTTTGATCCAGGATTTTAACCAATTTATTTTTAAGGTTCCATTAAGGCAGTCAAAATCAATAACTTTTAGACCTCCATCCTTTGTGTCTTTAACCATACTGCTTTTCTTCATATAATGTGGTCTGTTTCTCCAAATGAAGTTTAGGTTGATTTGGTTGATAGATTTAATCAATTTGTTTGGAATGGCGTTAGAATAAGCTGGGTAAATACATCTCGATAAACACTCCATCTTAGTTAGGTAGATTCGACCTAGAATTGATAGGTCCCTCTGTAGCCAAATATTTAGTCTTGATTTGCATTCTTTAATTTTATTTTCTACGTTCAGAAGTTGGCTTTGTTTTTGGTCCCTGGAAAGATAAATCCCCAGGTATTTAATTTCTGATTTAATAGGGATATTACAGATGTATTTCAGTGGAGTGTCGTGTATGGCCAGCAATTCACATTTTTTTAAGTTTAATGTTAGTCCTGATGCTTTGGAGAATTTTTCAATTTTAGCAATAGTTGATGAAATTTGGTATTTATCTTTTAAGAATATTGTTGTGTCGTCTGCTAGTTGGCTAATTATTATGTCTGTGCCAAGTACATTAAGTTTTTTAATATCATTACAATTTTTAATATAGATTGCTAACATTTCTGTGGCTAAAATGAATAGATATGGTGAGATAGGACAACCTTGAGGAATACCCACATTAATTTTGAAGCTTGGGGTGGTACCACTAGGTAATAGGACACAACTACTAATATCTCGATATAATCCCCCAACCAATTCTCTAAATTTGACTCCAAAGCCAAAATGTTCGAGTGCCGAAAGAATAAATGGATGCTCCACAGAGTCAAATGCTTTATAGAAGTCTAGAAAGAGAAGGAAACCATCATCCTCAATTTGGCTTCTATACTCTATGATGTCCATTACCAATCTTATGTTATTATGGATTGACCTTCCTTTTAAGAATCCTGACTGTGTATCTGCAATAAGATCCGAAATCCCTGTTTGAAGACGAGATGTGAAGATGTAAGTTAAGAGTTTGTAGTCTGAATTTCGGAGTGTAATGGGTCTTCTGTTATCTATAATTCTGGGGTCTTTTCCAGGTTTTGGAATTGAGACAATAACCCCATGTCTCATTGTTGGTGGAAGCACACATGTTTCAAATATTTCTGTAAAAACTTGCAACAGAAGGTCTCTTAATTCTACCCAAAAATGTCTGTAAAAATTACTTGTGAGACCGTCAGAACCAGGGGCTTTGTTAAGAGAGAGACGACCAATTACTGTGTCAAGTTCTGTAAGTGTTATTTGATTATCACATGTTTGTTTGAGGCCCTCCTCTACTTTGGGAATATGTTTAGCTATATCCTGAAAAAAAAATTGACAGTCCACATTAGAAAATTTAGAGCTATAGAGCTGGCTATAGAATTTCCAGATTTCTGAAGATATCATTTTTTCATCTGTGATTTCCTTATTATCAATCATCAGAGATTTTATGCTATTTTTTTCTTGTCTCCTTTTTTCAAGACCGCAGGAATACGCCGAATTTTTTTCCCCCTCCTCTATCCATTTAGCTCTGGATCTAATAAAGGCCCCTTGGGCTTTACGATTGTAAATTTCATCTAGTTTAGGTTGGAGGTTTAATACCTTTTGTCTATCGTCTTCAGTTGGGTTTGGCGCATTGCAGTACATATTTAACTGATTAATAATGTTTACTTCTTGTTTTTCACTCTCTTTTTTTATTATTTTACTGAATGAAATGGTAAATTGGCGTATTTTATATTTTAGGAATTCCCACTTTCTGATAGCAGTGTTAGCTCCTCGGAATTAATATTTTCTTTAATTAATAATTTGATTTTTTGGCAGTATTCATTATTTTTTAGCAGACTGGAATTGAACTTCCAATATGTGTGTGGGTGAACATTGTTGTTCTTTGGTTTGACCTGTAATAAAATAACACTATGATCCGTTAGGGGTGCAGCAGAAATATCAGAACTAATATTATAAAGTAGTAAATGATTTGCAATTAACCAGTGATCAATTCTGGATTTATAATTGTAACATGAGCTAAACCAGGAGTATTTAGATATTTCTGGATTTAAGTATCTCCAAATATCAACCAAATTATGTTTTTCGCAAAAGGTTGTGAATATGGTGTTTGGATGACTTGCAGAGTATCTGCAAGGATATTTATCAAAAAATTCATCATGAACTAGGTTTAGATCACCTCCAATTATGACGTTATCAGTTGAGTGTGTTAATTTGAGATTGTCTAAATGTAAACCAATTTGTTCAAGTAGGATTCGGTTTTCTCTGCTAATGTTATAGCCATAAATGTTGACTAAAATGAATTTCAGACCATCAATGTTTATGATTAGAATCAACCAGTGACCAAACTCATCTGCCATATGGGACACAATATGACCTTTGAAGTTATTTAGGAGGATGGCGACACCTGCTGACCTTGAAGTACCATGACTAAAGTAAGCTCCATCTCCCCATTGTTTAGACCAAAATATAACATCATCTACCTTGGAATGTGTTTCCTGCAAGAAAATAATATTTGACTTTTTCCCTTTACAAAATAAAAAAATACTTTTTCTCTTTGTTATATCTCTTAAACCCCTTGCATTAACAGAAAATAGAGAGATGTTACTCTTTAAGCTGAACATAGAACAAAAACAAATGAATAAACCACAGCAATGGATTGCTGAACTTAAAGCAACAGTAGAAGTTTCCTATCAAGAATATACAATAGTAGCAAAACCTTTAGAATACTTTTTCATTCAAACTCACTTGTTTTCGGGGTTCAAAAACCCTTAGTTGTCTCTATGGTGAGACACGTTGCCCATTAATGAAAGCATGGGGACCCCGGAACACTGTTTTTAGACCTGCCTTCCTTGCTTGTTCAACTTTCGGCCACACAGCTCTTCGTGCTTCTCTGTCTTCTTTAGTAAGGTCTTCTGCGAAGCGAATGTTGAGCTCCTTGCAAACGGGGTGAAGTTTGGTGATGCGCCAGAGTTCGTCTCTGAAGTGGCGTCCTGTGAACTGCATGATGATCTGACGCGGGCGGTTGGTGTTATTCGGCCCCAGACGGTGTACCGAATCCAGGATGAAATCCATCTTCTCCCTCCAGTGTGGCAAAATCTTTCCAATGATATCAGAAATGATTTGTCTTGTATTTTCGTCTTTCCCCTCCTGTAAGCCATTTATTCGCAGGTTCCATCTTCTTTTATAACGCTCCAACTCAGCGGCTCTTTTCTCCACTTCTGTTGCTCTTTTTCCCAGTTCTGTGTTCTCCTCTTTGAGTTGTTTCACCTCGACGTGCAGTTTTTGGCATCGCTCTTTACATTCTTTGATTTCGGCAGAGTTAAATTCTACCGCTTTCGCGATGTTGGCTATGGTTAGCGTGTTCTGTTTTAGCTCCGCTTTGAAGTCTTGCATCATGTTTTGAAGAGTGTTAATAGCAGCAAGGACCGCAGCGTTAGAGACGTCTTTAGCATGGCCTCCCACAACCACGCCCTCGTTTGGTTTAGACTTTTTTTGTGGTGCTGGTGTTTTGGAAGGGGATGTTAAAGTGTTTTTGGTTCCTCTGTTGTTAGTTTCCATATCTTCTGGAACACCGTAGTCATGTTCTTGGAGAGGCTTCAATTTAGCATTAGCTTTTGTGCTAGTCATGTTACAGTCTGCAATATCGTTCTCCAAGAGGTACTCAGGGTTACTTACATATTACTGATATGTTATGAGAAGTTCCCCACGCTTGTATATCTGGTAAAACAGGGTTTTCAGTTGAGTTATAAGTTCATTTCTTAATTTTCAAGGCTTTGCTACTCTGAGCTATTCACAGTGCGACTGCTCCCTCCGCCATCACGTCGCCCCCCCAGAGCGAATGTTAAACAGGAAGAGCGAATGTTAAACAGGAAGAGCGAATGTTTAAACAGGAAGAGCGAATGTGTTAAACAGGAAGAGCGAATGTTAAACAGGAAGAGCGAATGTGTTAAACAGAAAGGGCGAATGTTAAACAGGAAGAGCGAATGTGTTAAACAGGAAGAGCGAATGTGTTAAACAGGAAGA
The DNA here is from genome assembly GCA_024349245.1 of Neodontobutis hainanensis. Lineage (NCBI taxonomy): Eukaryota > Metazoa > Chordata > Actinopteri > Gobiiformes > Odontobutidae > Neodontobutis > Neodontobutis hainanensis. The sequence continues at coordinate 18,932,155 of JALDNG010000002.1, read as the reverse complement.
GCGAATGTGTGAGCGAATGTGTTAAACAGGAAGAGCGAATGTGTTAAACAGGAAGAGCGAATGTTAAACAGGAAGAGCGAATGTGTTAAACAGGAAGAGCGAATGTTAAACAGGAAGAGCGAATGTTAAACAGGAAGAGCGAATGTGTTAAACAGGAAGAGCTTGGTCAGTTGTAGGGTGTACTTCGAGCGCCACAGGCCGCTCTGTTTAAACTGACGTCAGTGAAAACTCTAACCCGGGCCTGAGCAGGGCTGGTTGAGTCGACTTGTACAAATATCTGACAAAATTCACATGAATTGTGCATTTCTCAAAAAAATAAATAAAACCTCTTTAGGTAAAGACTTGATTATTGTTCATGACTTCATTTAAAGTAAAGTCACACAAAATCACCATAAATACCACTTTTAACATTCTTCCATCTGTGTCCAACACAGAACGAGGTTCCAGAGGGAATGAGAAGAGACCAACACAACAAGGTAAAATATTCATCCAACTCAAACCTGTTCAAATCCAACTCAAACCTGTTTGAATCCAACTCAAACCTGTTCAAATCCAACTCAAACCTGTTTGAATCCAACTAAAACCTGTTCAGATCCAACTCAAACCTGTTCAGATCCAACTCAAACCTGTTCAGATCCACCTAAAACCTGTTCAGATCCACCTAAAACCTGTTCAGATCCAACTGAAACCTGTTTGAATCCAACTAAAACCTGTTCAGATCCAACTGAAACCTGTTCAGATCCACCTAAAACCTGTTCAGATCCACCTAAAACCTGTTCAGATCCACCTAAAACCTGTTCAAATCCAACTCAAACCTGTTCAGATCCAACACAAACCTGTTCAAATCCAAATAAAATCCTGTTCAAATCCAACTCAAACCTGTTCAAATCCAAATAAAAACCTGTTCAAATCCAACTCAAACCTGTTCAAATCCAACTAAAACTTGTTCAAATCCAAATAAAATCCTGTTCAAATCCATCTAAAACCTGTTCAAATCCATCTAAAACCTGTTCAAATCCAACTCAAACCTGTTCAAATCCAACTCAAACCTGTTCAAATCCAACTCAAACCTGTTCAAATCCAACTCAAACCTGTTCAAATCCAACTCAAACCTGTTCAAATCCAACTCAAACCTGTTCAAATCCAAATAAAAACCTGTTCAAATCCAAATAAAAACCTGTTCAAATCCAACTCAAACCTGTTTGAATCCAACTCAAACCTGTTTGAATCCAACTCAAACCTGTTCTAGTCTGTGCCCTGTGGTTGTGTAAATGAAGACTAGTGCTGAAGTGCTGTAAATGCATTTATAAAACTCAGTAGGAGGTCTTTTGGTGAAGATGAACCTCTGATGTTCAGTAAAGGCTGTTGTGTGCAGTATTTGGCAGAAGCTAACGCAGATGAAGTGGGTGAATGTGAGCGCTCCGAGCGACTGGGGGCAGTGGACGTCTCTCTCAGGTCAGAGGCTTTTGTTTACTGCACTGTAAGGGCTGCTGCTCGGCGCCCTCTAGTGGTCTGACAGTGAACTGTTGTGTCTGCAGTGACGAGACCCGAGAGGCTCTTCTGAATTGGACAAAACACGACGACGAGGCCGAGCGTTTCTGTGTCCTCGACGGTAAAACACACGCTCCACAGGACACTACCCTTTTCCCCTTCCATTTTGTTTCCAGTTATTTTTTTAAACCACTCAACATGATGTTGGTAATACTTTCGCTGATATCTTTCCCTCAGATTGATATTAATAATATGTCTAATTACTAAACATCAACAGTCAAGAGAAAAGTTCAGGTGCTTATATTTTCTTTTTTTTTTTCCAATAAGGGCAAATGTTAGCAACACATTTATTCCACAAATTAAGATCGAAATGATGTCCTCAGGCCTGACTGAACACAACATTATTCTGATAAACTCATCCAGGATTGTCTTGGCTGTGATATAACGTCTCGTCTGATTCACAGAAGAGGTTTAGGTGAAGGTAACTGTGAGCCGTGTGTTTCCAGACGAGTCGTCTCCAGACTCTGAGTACGTGGACCTGCTGCTAAACCCCGAGCGCTACACGGGCTACAAAGGACCTGAGGCCTGGCAAATCTGGAACAGCATCTACGAGGAGAACTGCTTCAAGTACGACTCACCTCCGAGCTCTGCCTTAAACCGTCTTATACCATACGTACAAGATGGATCTGAACAGGTTTTAGATGGCTTTGAACAGGTTTTAGATGGATCTGAACAGGTTTTATGTGAATCTGAACAGGTTTTATGTGGATTTGAACAGGTTTTATGTGGATCTGAACAGGTTTTAGGTGGATTTGAACAGGTTTTAGGTGGATCTGAACAGGTTTTAGATGGATCTGAACAGGTTTTAGGTGGATCTGAACAGGTTTTAGATGGATCTGAACAGGTTTTAGGTGGATCTGAACAGGTTTTAGATGGATTTGAACAGGTTTTAGGTGGATCTGAACAGGTTTTAGGTGGATCTGAACAGGTTTTAGGTGGATCTGAACAGGTTTTAGGTGGATCTGAACAGGTTTTAGGTGGATCTGAACAGGTTTTAGGTGGATCTGAACCGGTTTTAGGTGGATCTGAACCGGTTTTAGGTGGATTTGAACAGGTTTTAGGTGGATCTGAACAGGTTTTAGGTGGATCTGAACAGGTTTTAGGTGGATCTGAACAGGTTTTAGGTGGATCTGAACAGGTTTTAGATGGCTTTGAACAGCTTTTATGTGGATCTAAACAGGTTTTAGGTGGATCTGAACAGGTTTTAGGTGGATCTGAACAGGTTTTAGGTGGATCTGAACAGGTTTTAGGTGGATCTGAACAGGTTTTAGATGGCTTTGAACAGGTTTTATGATGGATCTGAACAGGTTTTATGATGGATCTGAACAGGTTTTATGTGGATCTGAACAGGTTTTATGTGGATCTGAACAGGTTTTATGTGGATCTGAACAGGTTTTATGTGGATCTGAACAGGTTTAGGTGGATTTGAACAGGTTTTAGGTGGTTTTGAACAGGTTTTAGGTGGATTTGAACAGGTTTTAGGTGGATCTGAACAGGTTTTAGATGGATTTGAACAGGTTTTTATGGATCTGAACAGGTTTTAGATGGATTTGACCAGGTTTTAGGTGGATTTGAACATGTTTTAGATGGATTTGAACAGGTTTTATGTGGATCTGAACAGGTTTTAGGTGGATCTGAACAGGTTTTAGGTGGATCTGAACAGGTTTTAGATGGATCTGAACATGTTTTTGTGGATCTGAACAGGTTTTAGATGGATTTGAACAGGTTTTAGTGGATCTGAACAGGTTTTAGATGGATTTGAACAGGTTTTAGGTGGATCTGAACAGGTTTTGGGTGGATCTGAACAGGTTTTAGGTGGATCTGAGCAGGTTTTAGGTGGATCTGAACAGGTTTTAGGTGGATCTGAACAGGTTTTAGGTGGATCTGAACAGGTTTTAGGTGGATCTGAACAGGTTTTAGGTGGATCTGAACAGGTTTTAGATGGATCTGAACAGGTTTTAGATGGATCTGAACAGGTTTTAGATGGCTCTGAACAGGTTTTAGATGGATCTGAACAGGTTTTAGATGGCTTTGAACAGGTTTTAGATGGATCTGAACAGGTTTTAGATGGATCTGAACAGGTTTTATGTGGATCTGAACAGGTTTTAGGTGGATCTGAACAGGTTTTAGGTGGATCTGAACAGGTTTTAGGTGGCTCTGAACAGGTTTTAGATGGATTTGAACAGGTTTTTGTGGATCTGAACAGGTTTTAGATGGATTTGAACAGGCTTTAGGTGGATCTGAATAGGTTTTAGATGGATTTGAACAGGTTTTTGTGGATCTGAACAGGTTTTAGGTGGATCTGAACAGGTTTTAGGTGGATCTGAACAGGTTTTAGATGGATCTGAACAGGTTTTAGGTGGATCTGAACAGGTTTTAGGTGGCTCTGAACAGGTTTTAGATGGATTTGAACAGGTTTTATGTGGATTTGAACAGGTTTTAGGTGGATCTGAACAGGTTTTAGGTGGATCTGAATAGGTTTTAGATGGATTTGAACAGGTTTTTGTGGATCTGAACAGGTTTTAGGTGGATCTGAACAGGTTTTAGGTGGATCTGAACAGGTTTTAGATGGATCTGAACAGGTTTTAGGTGGATCTGAACAGGTTTTAGGTGGCTCTGAACAGGTTTTAGATGGATTTGAACAGGTTTTATGTGGATTTGAACAGGTTTGAGTTGGATTTGAACAGGTTTTAGATGGATTTGAACAGGTTTTAGATGGATTTGAACAGGATTTTATTTGGATTTGAACAAGTTTTAGTTGGATTTGAACAGGTTTTAGGTGAATCTGAACAGGTTTTAGATGGATCTGAACAGGTTTTAGGTGGATCTGAACAGGTTTTTGTGGATCTGAACAGGTTTTTGTGGATCTGAACAGGTTTTAGATGGATTTGAACAGGTTTTTGTGGATCTGAACAGGTTTTAGGTGGATCTGAACAGGTTTTAGGTGGATCTGAACAGGTTTTAGGTGGATCTGAACAGGTTTTAGTGGATCTGAACAGGTTTTAGATGGATTTGAACAGGTTTTAGGTGGATCTGAACAGGTTTTAGGTGGATCTGAACAGGTTTTAGGTGGATCTGAACAGGTTTTAGGTGGATCTGAACAGGTTTTAGGTGGATCTGAACAGGTTTTAGATGGCTCTGAACAGGTTTTAGGTGGCTCTGAACAGGTTTTTGTGGATCTGAACAGGTTTTAGGTGGATTTGAACAGGTTTTAGGTGGATCTGAATAGGTTTTAGATGGATTTGAACAGGTTTTTGTGGATCTGAACAGGTTTTAGGTGGATCTGAACAGGTTTTAGGTGGATCTGAACAGGTTTTTGTGGGTCTGAACAGGTTTTAGATTGATCTGAACAGGTTTTATATGGATCTGAACAGGTTTTATATGGGTTTATGAATTATAGCCAAATATAAAATGATAAAATGAAACGACTGGGTTTAAAGTCACTGATGAAGAGTGTTTCCTGGTGTTGAATCTTCCTCAGACCGTTCTCCGTCAAAAGGCCTCTGAGTGACTTTTACAGCAGCGGCGGTGGTGAAGGTGAGCGCTTGTTCTCGTGTCGTTCTGCAGCATGTTTCCAGGTGTGTGACGTGCATGTGTTTGACTCTGTTGCAGCGAGGTTGTTCTACAGCTGGCTCGAAGGTGAGGACCTGAAACTTTAAATCCGCTCTGTGCTGTTGCTGAGTCGGGACGCTGCTGTGGTGAGTTGCAGGTCAGTGTGTAGAGAAGAGGGCCTTCTATCGCCTGATCTCCGGCCTCCACGCCTCCATCAACATTCACCTGAGCGCCCGGTACCTGCTCAACGGTGAGACCGCCCCTGTCCCAGCTGTCCCTTCTGCTTCCCTCCGGCCCCGTCCCTCGGTAAATAAAATCAAACGCTGCTCTTTGTTTCGTCAGACGTCTGGTTCGAGAAGAAGTGGGGCCCTAACGTCTCTGAGTTCCGTTCCCGGTTCGACTCGGAGCTGACGTCAGGAGAGGGTCCGAAGAGGCTGAGGAACCTGTACTTCCTGTATCTGATCGAGCTGCGGGCGCTGGCCAAAGTCCTGCCCTTCTTCAGTCAGGACTCCTTCAGACTCTACACGGGACAGAGCCAACAGGACCAGAACAACAAGGAGCTGCTGCTGGACGTCCTCGGCCTCGCACGGTCAGCCCTCTCTCGGCCCAAACCCACAGAACCCCTCTGAACTCCTCTGAACTCAAAGGGGAAGGGGTCAGAGAATCGGGCCTGGGCCAAATCAAAATAAAAAACCTCAAAGAGCGGCGTGGCTCTGGGTCTTAGTTTTTCACTTTATTTTGGTGAATAACTGAACCGTGCTGCCCTTGTTTCAGCTCAATGTCTCGTTAAAGTCAGAGACCGGCTTTAGTTCCTGTTTATCAAAATGTGAACCAGACAAAGGCCCACATAACCCTGCCAGAATCAAACGTCCAAACATCTGAGAGCAGCTCGGGGAAACTAAAGACGGTTGTTCAGGTTCACAGTCCGGCCTAGTACTGGTTGACCTCTGCAGGCAGGAGATTGGTTAAAGGAAAAGTAGTTGGCAAAAGAAATAAAAATACTCTTCTGATTTTAGTCTTTTTATTGAATTAAAAGCAGACATTATGGCCGACTCAGCAGCAGCTCCCGGATGTTTGCCGACCTTTAACCTCTGACCTCACCACAGCACACGGTGTAGTCCCTGACACAAGTGTTCAGTTAGAAACAGATGAGTCCGTGTTCTGTCTCTGAACAAAACTGTAATCCTGTTCAAACGAGTGTTCTTAATCTGACAGGTCTTTCCCGCTGCATTTTAACGAGACGTCGCTGTTCACCGGAGACGATAAGGAAGCGGCCAAACTCAAGGTCTGAGCGCTTTAATGTTGTCTGAGGACACCTGGCACGAGTCTAAATGAAGTGTGTGTTTTTCAGGAGGACGTCAGGCTGGCCTTTCTCAACATCTCTCGCATCATGGACTGTGTCGGCTGCTTCAAGTGTCGTCTCTGGGGAAAACTGCAGGTAACCACTGTCAACAAGACCTCAGACAAAAAACACTAATAACAGTTTTCAAATCGTTTAAAACAACAAAATAAGAAAGTTCAGCGAGGTGGACTTAAACATTTACAATGACTCCCTCTGACAAAGGCTTTTGTCAAAAATGAACCGAAAGGATTTTTAAACCTGGTGCATGAACATTCTTTTCCTGTCCCTGCTATGTTCCGACTGTTTTGTTCTAATAAACACGTCTCTGTTCTGACTGTTTTGTTCTAATACACGCGTCTCTGTTCCACTGTTTTGTTCTAATACAAGCGTCTCTGTTCCACTGTTTTGTTCTAATACACACGTCTCTGTTCTGACTGTTTTGTTCTAATACACGCGTCTCTGTTCCGACTGTTTTGTTCTAATACACACGTCTCTGTTCCGACTGTTTTGTTCTAATACACGCGTCTCTGTTCCGACTGTTTTGTTCTAATACACACGTCTCTGTTCCGACTGTTTTGTTCTAATACACGCGTCTCTGTTCCGACTGTTTTGTTCTAATACACACGTCTCTGTTCTGACTGTTTTGTTCTAATACACGCGTCTCTGTTCTGACTGTTTTGTTCTAACACACATGTCTATGTTCCGACTGTTTTGTTCTAATAAACACGTCTCTGACTGTTTTGTTCTAACACACATGTCTCTGTTCCGACTGTTTTGTTCTAACACACGTCTCTGTTCCGACTGTTTTGTTCTAATACACGCGTCTCTGTTCCACTGTTTTGTTCTAATACACGCGTCTCTGTTCCACTGTTTTGTTCTAATACACACGTCTCTGTTCTGACTGTTTTGTTCTAATACACGCGTCTCTGTTCCGACTGTTTTGTTCTAATACACACGTCTCTGTTCCGACTGTTTTGTTCTAATACACGCGTCTCTGTTCCGACTGTTTTGTTCTAATACACGCGTCTCTGTTCCGACTGTTTTGTTCTAATACACATGTCTCTGTTCTGACTGTTTTGTTCTAACACACATGTCTATGTTCCGACTGTTTTGTTCTAACACACATGTCTATGTTCCGACTGTTTTGTTCTAACACACATGTCTATGTTCCGACTGTTTTGTTCTAACACACATGTCTCTGTTCCACTGTTTTGTTCTAACACACGCGTCTCTGTTCCGACTGTTTTGTTCTAATACACATGTCTCTGTTCCGACTGTTTTGTTCTAATACACGCGTCTCTGTTCCGACTGTTTTGTTCTAATAAACGTGTCTCTGACTGTTTTGTTCTAATACACATGTCTCTGTTCCGACTGTTTTGTTCTAATACACATGTCTATGTTCTGACTGTTTTGTTCTAACACACATGTCTCTGTTCCGACTGTTTTGTTCTAACACACATGTCTATGTTCTGACTGTTTTGTTCTAACACACATGTCTATGTTCTGACTGTTTTGTTCTAACACACATGTCTCTGTTCCGACTGTTTTGTTCTAACACACATGTCTATGTTCTGACTGTTTTGTTCTAACACACATGTCTATGTTCCACTGTTTTGTTCTAATACAAGCGTCTCTGTTCCGACTGTTTTGTTCTAATACACGCGTCTCTGTTCCGACTGTTTTGTTCTAATACACACGTCTCTGTTCCGACTGTTTTGTTCTAATACACGCGTCTCTGTTCCGACTGTTTTGTTCTAATACACATGTCTCTGTTCTGACTGTTTTGTTCTAACACACATGTCTATGTTCCGACTGTTTTGTTCTAACACACATGTCTATGTTCCGACTGTTTTGTTCTAACACACATGTCTATGTTCCGACTGTTTTGTTCTAACACACATGTCTCTGTTCCACTGTTTTGTTCTAACACACGCGTCTCTGTTCCGACTGTTTTGTTCTAATACACATGTCTCTGTTCCGACTGTTTTGTTCTAATACACGCGTCTCTGTTCCGACTGTTTTGTTCTAATAAACGTGTCTCTGACTGTTTTGTTCTAATACACATGTCTCTGTTCCGACTGTTTTGTTCTAATACACATGTCTCTGTTCTGACTGTTTTGTTCTAATACACGCGTCTCTGTTCCGACTGTTTTGTTCTAATACACATGTCTATGTTCTGACTGTTTTGTTCTAATACACATGTCTCTGTTCCGACTGTTTTGTTCTAACACACATGTCTATGTTCCGACTGTTTTGTTCTAACACACATGTCTCTGTTCCACTGTTTTGTTCTAACACACATGTCTATGTTCCGACTGTTTTGTTCTAATACACACGTCTCTGTTCCGACTGTTTTGTTCTAATACACATGTCTATGTTCCACTGTTTTGTTCTAATACACACGTCTCTGTTCTGACTGTTTTGTTCTAATACACACGTCTCTGTTCTGACTGTTTTGTTCTAATACACACGTCTCTGTTCTGACTGTTTTGTTCTAATAAACGCTTCTCTGTTTTGTTCTAATACACGCGTCTCTGTTCCGACTGTTTTGTTCTAACACACATGTCTATGTTCTGACTGTTTTGTTCTAACACACATGTCTCTGTTCCGACTGTTTTGTTCTAACACACATGTCTATGTTCTGACTGTTTTGTTCTAACACACATGTCTATGTTCTGACTGTTTTGTTCTAACACACATGTCTCTGTTCCGACTGTTTTGTTCTAACACACATGTCTATGTTCTGACTGTTTTGTTCTAACACACATGTCTATGTTCTGACTGTTTTGTTCTAACACACATGTCTCTGTTCCGACTGTTTTGTTCTAATAAACGTGTCTCTGACTGTTTTGTTTCTGTTCAGACGCAGGGTTTGGGCACAGCTCTGAAGATCCTGTTCTCGGAGCGACAGATCGAAGCCCTGCCGTCCTCGGAGTCTCCGTTCCAGCTCAACAGACAGGAAGTGGTGGCTCTGTTCAACGCTTTCGGACGGTCAGACACGTTCACGTTCTTTCTTTTGTTTTAACATGTTTCGGCAGCAACATTTCAAACAGGATCCTCCTCATGTCAAAGCAGTGAGCGTTTAAAGCCCTGTGTTTCCTTTTCTCTGGAAACTACAAAGTTATCTTAATATCCCTCAAAAATACTGCTTGTGACTTTATCTCGTCGTGTTCAGACTCCTGCTGTCGGGCCTCATTCATGAAGCTACTGAAGTACAAATGTCTGCTTCCACAGATTTATGGTTCTTTTTGACAAACAAATCCTAAGAGCAGCCCCTCAGGCCTGAAAGAACTGCTCTTTTATAATATTATGACATTTATTACATCAAAATAATGTTAAATCTATTGTTTTGTGCCGATAGTAAAGGCTTATGTCCATATAAGGACATTCCTTATATTAATGTATGTTAATGAGGAGCGTGGGACATGGAGTTACGCACACAGCTCAAATAAACCTCGAGAAATCTTCCTCAAAGATTTCTGAAGCTATGAAGCAAAACATTGATGAATAAGACCAGTTGTTGTTTGTGTTGAATGTCTGCAGGATCTCCACGAGCGTCAGAGAACTGAAGAACTTCAGAGAGATGTTGGCCGAGGACACATGATGGCTGAGAGCACTTCTCTAAATACTTTAGTTTCACCTTCTGTCTGCGTCTTTTCAAAGAATTACGAACCAAATTTAAAAGGTTCTACGACTCTTTAAAACATGAAAGTCATAGGAAATACCAAAAAGAGCTCATTCTTTCAGTCCAGAAATTTTATTTGCACTAGACCCTTTGTGGCGCCAGATATTTTTATGTCTTTTCTAACACGTATTTTGAAACATAGAATTATTGTGTAAAAAAATATGTTACAAAATTGTAGTAAAAAGCCTCCAGATCTGTTTTTGAGCTTGAATCCTCTCCCTTTTTGTCCGTTATTTGTGCAGGTTTAGGCAGAAGACATTCCCATTGATTAACATGAACCTTTCCCTCAAGTGCACTTTAATAGTGTCCATGTCCTGGCTTTTTTTTAATCACAGCTTGACAGAAATATCCCGTTACACTTAGGCGTTTCCGTCAAAGAACAGAACGTTTGAGTTTCTGCCACAGTCCAGTTCGAAGTGTTCCAGAGCCTTTTTATCTCATCTCTGTAAATTTATTCTAGAGGCTCTGAACGTTAACCGACATCATGAACCATAATGTTGGATCATAACCGACATGAACCATAATGTTGGATCATAACCGACATCATGAACCATATTGTTGGATCATAACCGACATGAACCATAATGTTGGATCATAACCGACATGAACCATATTGTTGGATCATAACCGACATCATGAACCATATTGTTGGATTATAACCGACATCATGAACCATATCGTTGGATAAACTGGGCAGAACATGTTTTGGTCAGATGTGTTTCTAAAATCCTGCGGACAGCCCTGAGTAAAATCTGAATATCAGGATTTTTCTTGTTTGAATAACGTCAGGATCAAAGACACGCCCCGCTGTGATCAAACAAACTCTGAGTGATTAGTTTAACTTTAAAGACTTCTTTTTAAAATCTTGAAAAGAAAACCTTGCTTCTGTTCTTTTTTCTTTTCTTTAAAAACTCCTGTGGACTAGTTGTATTGTCGCCTCCTTCCTTCAGAGGGCGCTGTTTGTTGAGGTTTTCTTTTTTGTTCACTGAACCGAGACTCGGGCAATTGCACTGTTTTATTTAATTTTTCAGATTAATATAAGGAGATGGATTATTATGTTTCTCCACGTGACACAGAGGCTTCAAAATAAAGTGCTTAAAAAAACTGTGATTTTATTTGATTTTAATGTTTGTTCAAACCAGATACAAATAAAAAATAACCACCTGCTGCAGTAAAATTAAATATAACCTTTTATAAATTATAGTGATTTTCAAAATAAAAGGACTGTAAAAGTCAGAGGAAACATGTTTTTACTGTTTTTGATCTGTTTTTATTCACTTTTACTTTGTGTTCTCACTCATCCAGGTCAGTCTGTTCATGACCAGGACCTGTTCCCAGACCAGGTCCAGACCCAGAGACCAGGTCCAGACTCAGAGCAGGTCCAGACTCAGAGACCAGGTCCAGACTCAGAGACCAGGTCCAGACTCAGACCAGGTCCAGACCCAGACCAGGTCCAGACTCAGACTTGGTCCAGATCCACACCAGGTCCAGATCCACACCAGGTCCAGATCCACACCAGGTCCAGACTCAGAGCAGGTCCAGACTCAGAGCTGGTCCAGACTCAGAGCTGGTCCAGACTCACACCAGGTCCAGACTCAGAGCTGGTCCAGACTCACACCAGGTCCAGACCCAGACCAGGTCCAGACCCAGACCAGGTCCAGACTCACACCAGGTCCAGACTCAGAGCAGGTCCAGATCCACACCAGGTCCAGACTCAGAGCAGGTCCAGATCCACACCAGGTCCAGACCCAGACCAGGTCCAGACTCAGAGCAGGTCCAGATCCACACCAGGTCCAGACTCCGAGCAGGTCCAGACTCAGACCAGGTCCAGACTCAGAGACCAGGTCCAGACTCAGAGCAGGTCCAGATCCACACCAGGTCCAGACTCAGAGCAGGTCCAGACTCAGAGACCAGGTCCAGACTCAGAGCTGGTCCAGATCCACACCAGGTCCAGACCCAGACCAGGTCCAGACTCAGAGCAGGTCCAGATCCACACCAGGTCCAGACTCAGAGCAGGTCCAGATCCACACCAGGTCCAGACCCAGACCAGGTCCAGACTCAGAGCAGGTCCAGATCCACACCAGGTCCAGACTCCGAGCAGGTCCAGACTCAGACCAGGTCCAGACTCAGAGACCAGGTCCAGACTCAGAGCAGGTCCAGATCCACACCAGGTCCAGACTCAGAGCAGGTCCAGACTCAGAGACCAGGTCCAGACTCAGAGCTGGTCCAGACTCACACCAGGTCCAGACTCAGAGACCAGGTCCAGACTCAGAGCAGGTCCAGACTCACACCAGGTCCAGACTCAGAGACCAGGTCCAGACTCAGAGCAGGTCCAGACTCACACCAGGTCCAGACTCAGAGCAGGTCCAGACTCGGAGCAGGTCCAGATCCACACCAGGTCCAGACTCAGAGCAGGTCCAGATCCACACCAGGTCCAGACTCAGAGCAGGTCCAGATCCACACCAGGTCCAGATCCACACCAGGTCCAGACTCAGAGCAGGTCCAGACTCAGAGCAGGTCCAGACTCAGAGCTGGTCCAGACTCACACCAGGTCCAGACTCAGAGCAGGTCCAGACTCAGAGCTGGTCCAGACTCACACCAGGTCCAGACCCAGACCAGGTCCAGACCCAGACCAGGTCCAGACTCACACCAGGTACAGACTCAGAGCAGGTCCAGATCCACACCAGGTCCAGACTCAGAGCAGGTCCAGATCCACACCAGGTCCAGACCCAGACCAGGTCCAGACTCAGACTTGGTCCAGATCCACACCAGGTCCAGACTCAGACCTGGTCCAGATCCACACCAGGTCCAGATCCACACCAGGTCCAGATCCACACCAGGTCCAGACTCAGACCTGGTCCAGATCCACACCAGGTCCAGACCAGGTCCAGACTCGTGGAGGTCAGACAGTGAAGGGTTAACAGAATAAAGAGGATGAATGGATTGTGACGAGCAGCATCTGATTACACACGTGTACGCGCCCCGGGAGCGCGCACGGCGGGGAGGGAGGACAGACGTGATCCTCGAGCTGCAGCTGCTCCAAGAACCACAACAACGTCTCACTTTACGGCTCCGAAACCGCGTCTAAACTTCGTAAATCTTCGTCAGACTCCGCGGAGCGTCAAAGGAGCGTTTAAAGGAGGTGTAAGCGGCTCTAACGCGACAGCAGCGGACCGACTGCGTCAAGACGAGTTTTTCAAAGGAAGGAGGCGAGGGATTAAGGGAAAAGAAAGGACGCAGATCGTGGTCGTGTTCCTCGCGCTCAGGGGAAAGCCAGGTAAGACACACCTGAGGGGCTGTAACCCTCAGAGGTCACCTTTATGTTGGAGTTTTCAGTTCCTTCATGTCTCCTGCTGCTCCAGAGGCGGACTGGAATCAGAGCTTGAAACAGATGAGAGCAGTAAAGACTTTATGGCCCCAGACAATCCGACCTCAGCTGCTTCAGAGCTTTGTCCAATCACAGCTCACATCAAGAAAAAGGCTCACTCCCATTGGTCGGCACTGATGTCAATAAGGAAGGAATGTCTGTGATTAAACAGAAAGTATACATTCAGCGCTGGACAGTCTTTATGAATATTAGTTTGTTAGAAAAATGAATCCAGGGTTTCCTTTGTCATTGAAGTGTGTTTCGACCAATGAGGTGGCAGCTCTGACAGGGGGCGTGTCTCCTGTTGTTGTGATTGGATGAAACTGCTCAGACCATGATCCAGAGTTTCATTCACAGACCTTTTGCAGAGGCTCTCAGCAGAAGTGCTCAGGGTTAGTGTGGCTTTGGACAGGTTTAATGGGCTTTACGTTGGACTGGAACTGGTTTTAAACGGCCTCTATTCACTAATTTAATAAACCTGGTAGAATTAAGGCAATAAAAGAGCTTTGAACTTTAAATGGTAAACACCGTTATTTTTAGTTGTCATTTAAACAGGCGGTACATTGTTTATTGGAAAAGCATTCATTTAGAAAAAAAAAAAAGGTTTTTAACAGATGAGAACGTTCTCAATAAAGAAGTGCTTCAATTGGTTGAACCCGGCTTGTCATGTGACGTTCCAGGAAGTTTAAGAGCCGTCAGTGAAGTGTATTTTCAGCTGAATGTCTTTAACAGAAACATGTCAAAAAGAAAAGAAACAGAGAAAAAGAAGGCCACGTAAAACAAACAAATACTCAGTTTAACGAGATAACGGTTGTTGCAGCTAAACTGACGCTCGCCTCTAAAATTTCCCAAAAATACATTCCACATTTGCATTTTTAACCTTGAATAATTTTAGAACTCTGAGCCTCTGCAGAATGTGTGTGTGCAGAGAATATTCCACTTCCAAACATGAAAAAAAAGTGTAAAAAGCTGATAAACACAGGCTGACGCTGAGGCCAGGGCTCGGTCTCGGGTCTGACCTGCTCCAGTCGGTCTACAGTGTGGTATTTCACCCTCACACCCAGAATGTGTCAGCGTTTCCTCACAGGGGCTTTATAACTAACACTGCTAACACTAACCCCGCCTCTGTCTCTGTCCTCTCTCTGGTCTCTCCTGGACCTCAGACCCTCGGGACGGGGCTGGACTCTGGACTCTGCAGGTCCGTCTGTTTCTCAGCTGAAGGGTAAGTCCTGTGCTAACACCGCTAACATAACCTTCTCTCTTCTTCTTCAGTGGGGTTTGTGAAAGGAACGGCAGCTTTTCTAAAACCCACTTTAATGATAATATAGTGGATGTGAGGGCGTGATGTCATCAGTGCAAGACTCATTCAGTGTGACCCTGACCCAGTGCATGATGGGAAACCGCTGACCACAGAACCTGACTGGATCCAAGTTCAGTGTTGATCAGAAACTCCACTACAGCCGTTATATTCAGAAATAATTCACAATGGTTTATTTTAAAGTAAAGTCTCAGACCTCTGCTGAGTCCTCGAGCAGAGTTATAACACACAGAGCCTTTATAAGACCTTTATTAGACCAGAGTTATAACACACAGAGCCTTTATAAGACCTTTATTAGACCAGAGTTATAACACACAGAGCCTTTATTAGACCAGAGTTATAACACACAGAGCCTTTATTACAACAGAGTTATAACACACAGAGCCTTTATTAGACCAGAGTTATAACACACAGAGCCTTTATAAGACCTTTATTAGACCAGAGTTATAACACACAGAGCCTTTATAAGACCTTTATTAGACCAGAGTTATAACACACAGAGCCTTTATTACAACAGAGTTATAACACACAGAGCCTTTATTAGACCAGAGTTATAACACACAGAGCCTTTATTAGACCAGAGTTATAACACACAGAGCCTTTATTAGACCTTTATTAGACCAGAGTTATAACACACAGAGCCTTTATAAAAACTTTTTTTAGACCAGAGTTATAATACACAGAGCCTTTATTACAACAGAGTTATAACACACAGAGCCTTTATTAGACCAGAGTTATAACACACAGAGCCTTTATAAGACCTTTATTAGACCAGAGTTATAACACACAGAGCCTTTATTAGACCAGAGTTATAACACACAGAGCCTTTATTAGACCAGAGTTATAACACACAGAGCCTTTATTACAACAGAGTTATAACACACAGAGCCTTTATTAGACCAGAGTTATAACACACAGAGCCTTTATTAGACCAGAGTTATAACACACAGAGCCTTTATTAGACCTTTATTAGACCAGAGTTATAACACACAGAGCCTTTATAAGACCTTTATTAGACCAGAGTTATAACACACAGAGCCTTTATTAGACCAGGGTTATAACACACAGAGCCTTTATTAGACCAGAGTTATAACACACAGAGCCTTTATTAGACCTTTATTAGACCAGAGTTATAACACACAGAGCCTTTATTAGACCAGAGTTATAACACACAGAGCCTTTATTAGACCAGAGTTATAACACACAGAGCCTTTATTAGACCTTTATTAGACCAGAGTTATAACACACAGAGCCTTTATTAGACCTTTATTAGACCAGAGTTATAACACACAGAGCCTTTATTAGACCAGAGTTATAACACACAGAGCCTTTATAAGACCAGAGTTATAACACACAGAGCCTTTATTAGACCAGAGTTATAACACACAGAGCCTTTATTACAACAGAGTTATAACACACAGAGCCTTTATAAGACCAGAGTTATAACACACAGAGCCTTTATAAGACCTTTATAAGACCGAGTGTGTTTGAACGTGCACCTGGGTGAGTGTGCACGTGGGTGTGGGCTGGGTGACCTCATATGACCTATAAAATAATCATTAAAATCTTAAAAACTATAACAACACAAACTTTGCAGCACAAATGATCCTGATGGTTTTGGAGGGGGGCCAACTTCACGGAGGTCCAGGTGAAGGGTCAGTATCGACTCTGAGGTTTCTAAAAGAACCCACAGTTTTATATTTACCTCTGTAAAGCTCTGTAAGTTTTAGACCTGCACTTTCAGGTCAAACATGTCTCAGAACAATAGACCCCCCTCTTTTTGATGATCTTTCAAGGATATAATTCTAAATAAAATGTCCATAAAACTCTTTAAATCTGGACACACTTCAGTCTTCCTCCTTTTGAAGGAGTTTAATCCAGTGTATTGTAGAAACATTGTCAGATCTGTGATAAATAACAGGCAGCTGTTTGTGGAAGTTTTTTTCTGTAAAAATGATGGGGCCAGTTTGGTTTATTTGTGAGATTCTGAGTAAATAACTTTTTACAGTACAGTCGTAAAAACACAGTGTTCTTGAAAAGGATAAAGATAGAAAAGGTTAAAGCAAAAGCATCTGGACCAGGTTTTCAAAGTGGAAGTGTTTTATCTCTGATTCTAAAGAGACCTTTTCAATCGTTTTTTATTTATTTAATAATTTAATGATATACTTTTTTTTTTAAGTCTCTTCACCTTGAAAACATGGTCCAAATGCTTTTGCGTTAACTTTTTAATGACCTGGATGACTGAGAACAGATAAACAATGACCACTAGTATGACGTATTACAGTATTTTCCTTTTATTTTTGTCCAAATATAATGCCTAAAATCCACTGTGTTGCTGCTGTGAAAGTGCTGTTTGTGCAGCTCTGGGCTCGACACTGAGAGGTTAAGACTCTGAGTTAATGACACAGTGGGGTTTTAAGCCGAGGAGCACCGGCTTCTCTATTTGTTCAAAAAAACATTATATTTGCAGATGGTGCTCACAGCACAGGCTCTGATTTCTTTCAAATATTGTCCCCAAGTTATTTATTTTGACCAAAACAAACCTAAGAATGTCACAGCAGGTCTGTCTGTGTGAGCCTCAGGACAGGTCGCCTTTACTGCACTGGTCAGGACCTGGTCTGGACCCGGTCCGGACCTGGTCTCTGTGGGACTCAGAGGAATTAGAGACAGATTGTCAGAGCCTTACATTAATGAGATTAGTCTGACTCCTCCCCCTTTGACCCACTTCTGTTGGACTACGACTCCCATCAGCCCCTGCTCCTCTCTGTCTCACAAAAGCCCAGTGGACAGGTGTCTCCTGCTCACTTCCTCAAGGACATGTTACCTTCACTTCAGACTCTTCAGACTAAACCAAACATTCTAAAATTCTTTCATTAGATTAAACTCTGAAGTTCTCATGTTGTGATGTAAAGTTGGTAAAGGAAGTGTTGCTGGTGTTGAGTCCAGATGAATTTAGTCTGAAAACATCTATCCCAGGACGGAAACCTCTGATCTCTGTGAGTCTTAAACCAGGACTGGACCAGGACCGGACCAGGACTTCAGGAATAGACCAACATCCATCAGAAATCTCATACTTTCATCTTATTCTGTTCTTCTGTGAGCTCTGGACCGGCTGCTTTCACCTTCTGACCTTTGGACCCCAGTCTCTGAAGGTGGGGGCCCTTCTGGTACAGGGGGTCGGTGTGGGACCAGTCCAGTTTATTGTTCAGGTGACCTGGGTGTTCCCTGGTGAGTGTGGGCAGTGAGGGCGAGCACCAGCTCATTTATGTTTCTGCTGCTGAGTTTCATTGTGTTGTCTGTTTATGACTTTTACATGAACTTTTGTCTAACAGTGTCATACCAGTCTCAAATATTCTTTTACACTAGAGCTCCAAACTAAAGACCATACGCTCTTTATCATAAACCAACAGAGCAGGGAGTTCAGGTGGAGCTCAGGTGGAGCTCAGGTGGAGTTAAGGTGGAGCTCAGGTGGAGCTAAGGTGGAGTTCGAGTGAAGCTCAGGTGGAGTTAAGGTGGAGCTCAGGTGGAGTTAAGGTGGAGTTCGAGTGAAGCTCAGGTGGAGTTAAGGTGGAGTTCAGGTGGAGTTAAGGTGGAGTTAAGGTGGAGCTCAGGTGGAGTTAAGGTGGAGCTCAGGTGGAGTTAAGGTGGAGTTAAGGTGGAGCTCAGGTGGAGTTAAGGTGGAGTTCAGGTTGAGTTTGAGTGAAGCTCAGGTGGAGTTAAGGTGGAGTTTAGGTGGAGTTAAGGTGGAGTTATGGTAGAGTAAAGGTGGAGTTAAGGTGGAGTTAAGGTGGAGCTCAGGTGGAGTTAAGGTGGAGTTAAGGTAGAGTTAAGGTGGAGCTCAGGTGGAGTTAAGGTGGAGTTCAGGTGGAGCTCAGGTGAAGTTTAGGTGGAGCTCAGGTGGAGTTAAGGTGGAGTTAAGGTGGAGCTCAGGTGGAGTTAAGGTGGAGTTAAGGTGGAGTTAAGGTGGAGCTCAGGTGGAGTTAAGGTGGAGTTAAGGTGGAGCTCAGGTGGAGTTTAGGCGGAGCTCAGGTGGAGTTAAGGTGGAGCTCAGGTGGAGTTAAGGTGGAGCTCAGGTGGAGTTAAGGGTGGAGCTCAGGTGGAGTTAAGGTGGAGTTATGGTAGTGTTAAGGTGGAGCTCAGGTGGAGTTAAGGCGGAGCTCAGGTGGAGTTAAGGCGGAGCTCAGGTGGAGTTTAGGCGGAGCTCAGGTGGAGTTTAGGCGGAGCTCAGGTGGAGTTAAGGTGGAGCTCAGGTGGAGTTATGGTAGTGTTAAGGTGGAGCTCAGGTGGAGTTAAGGTGGAGCTCAGGTGGAGCTCAGGTGGAGTTAAGGTGGAGCTCAGGTGGAGTTAAGGTGGAGCTCAGGTGGAGCTCAGGTGGAGTTAAGGTGGAGCTCAGGTGGAGTTAAGGTGGAGCTCAGGTGGAGTTAAGGTGGAGCTCAGGTGGAGCTCAGGTGGAGTTAAGGTGGAGCTCAGGTGGAGCTCAGGTGGATTTAAGGTGGAGTTAAGGTGGAGCTCAGGTGGAGTTTAGGCGGAGCTCAGGTGGAGTTAAGGTGGAGCTCAGGTGGAGTTAAGGTGGAGTTATGGTAGTGTTAAGGTGGAGCTCAGGTGGAGTTTAGGCGGAGCTCAGGTGGAGTTAAGGTGGAGTTCAGGTGGAGTTAAGGTGGAGTTAAGGTGGAGCTCAGGTGGAGTTAAGGTGGAGCTCAGGTGGAGTTAAGGTGGAGTTAAGGTGGAGCTCAGGTGGAGTTAAGGTGGAGTTCAGGTTGAGTTTGAGTGAAGCTCAGGTGGAGTTAAGGTGGAGTTTAGGTGGAGTTAAGGTCAGGTGGAGTTAAGGGGGAGTTATGGTAGTGTTAAGGTGGAGCTCAGGTGGAGTTAAGGCGGAGCTCAGGTGGAGTTAAGGCGGAGCTCAGGTGGAGTTTAGGCGGAGCTCAGGTGGAGTTAAGGTGGAGCTCAGGTGGAGTTAAGGTGGAGTTATGGTAGTGTTAAGGTGGAGCTCAGGTGGAGTTAAGGTGGAGCTCAGGTGGAGTTAAGGTGCTCAGGTGGAGCTCAGGTGGAGTTAAGGTGGAGCTCAGGTGGAGTTAAGGTGGAGCTCAGGTGGAGCTCAGGTGGAGCTCAGGTGGAGTTAATGTGGAGCTCAGGTGGAGCTCAGGTGGAGCTCAGGTGGATTTAAGGTGGAGTTAAGGTGGAGCTCAGGTGGCGTTTAGGCGGAGCTCAGGTGGAGTTAAGGTGGAGCTCAGGTGGAGTTAAGGTGGAGCTCAGGTGGAGTTAAGGTGGAGCTCAGGTGGAGCTCAGGTGGAGCTCAGGTGGAGTTAAGGTGGAGCACTGGTGTCTGCTACTGGAGTTTAGAGCAATGTGGAAGGTTAGGACCTGGAGCAACACCGACATAAAGAACTTCCTAATGACATGCTTCTAAAGCCTGGACAGGTTCTAAACCCAGTCCCCTTGTGTCTGCAGAGTTGGTGTGAGCCGCCATCATTCGGTGCTGTACGGGTGACCCCAGGATGTCTTCAGACGGAGACCTGAGCGACTGCAGCTCCGACAGCTTCTGGGAGGTCAGCAGCAAACACAAGACTGTTCTAGTTTTAAGAACTTTATTTACACATAAAGCTGTCCTTGTTTTACTGGTGTGTTTTGGAAGAAATTGTTAATTTTATTATAAACTACAAAGCCTTGTGTTATTCTTTTATAGTGCTATTTAAATTTAAAATGGATTTAAGCAGGTTTTAGCTCCATCTTTTGAACCGTCCTAATGGAGCTAAAGTCTTAAGGGCTTAGGGGCCACATAATGTAAGAAGAACACCGTGACCTTTGTGCTTTCTCATGTTGAGCAACCTCTTCTTGTGTTTGTTGTGCGTGTGCAGCCGGGGAACTACAAGCGCACAGTGAAGCGCATCGACGACGGCCACAGACTGTGTAACGAGCTGATGAGCTGTTTCCAGGAGAGAGCCAAGATCGAGAAGAGTTACGCTCTGCAGCTGAGCGACTGGGCCAAGCGCTGGAGGAACTCCATCGAGAAAGGTCTGTCTCCTGCAGCTCACAGTAAAGCCCCGACTATTTATTTATACTCTCAAAAACACACAGTAATAAATACGTCTCAAGAGGATAATTAATTAAGAAATTAAT
This sequence comes from Neodontobutis hainanensis, assembly GCA_024349245.1. Taxonomy (NCBI): domain Eukaryota; kingdom Metazoa; phylum Chordata; class Actinopteri; order Gobiiformes; family Odontobutidae; genus Neodontobutis; species Neodontobutis hainanensis. The sequence continues at coordinate 18,911,223 of JALDNG010000002.1, read as the reverse complement.
ATCAGATGAACTCAGATAAACTCAGATACTGGAATAGACACATTGATGGACAGGCGTGGGATTGGCCAAAGCTTTTCTGTTGCCATATTGACCTGTCCTGTCCTCCCTCAGGTCCTCAGTACGGGACACTGGAGAAGGCCTGGCACTCGTTCATGCAGGCGGCAGAGCGTCTGAGTGAGCTGCACCTGGAGCTGAGAGAGCGGCTGGTGACAGAGGACAGTGAGAGAGTCCGGCTCTGGCAGAAGGACTCCTACCACAAACAGCTGATGGGGGGCTTCAAGGAGACGAGAGACGCCCAGGACGGGTTCCACAAGGCCCAGAAGCCCTGGGTCCGCAAGCTCCGAGAGGTCAGGACCAGACCAGACCAGGACTGGGACTGGAGACAGACATACCAGGCCTATACCAGATCTAAACCAGCCTTAAACAGGTCTTAAACAGGTCTTAAACAGGTCTAGTTGATATTATTCATGTTCCTGTGTGTCCAGGCTCTGTAGTTAATATTATTCATGTTCCTGTGTGTCCAGGCTCTGTAGTTGTTCTTATTCATGTTCCTGTGTGTCCAGGCTCTGTAGTTGTTCTTATTCATGTTCCTGCGTGTCCAGGCTTTGTAGTTAATATTATTCATGTTCCTGTGTGTCCAGGCTCTGTAGTTGATATTTTTCATGTTCCTGTGTGTCCAGGCTTTGTAGTTAATATTATTCATGTTACTGCGTGTCCAGGCTTTGTAGTTGTTCTTATTCATGTTCCTGTGTGTCCAGGCCCTGTAGTTGATATTATTCATGTTCCTGCGTGTCCAGGCTCTGTAGTTAATATTATTCATGTTCCTGCATGTCCAGGCTTTGTAGTTGATATTATTCATGTTCCTGCGTGTCCAGGCTCTGTAGTTGTTCTTATTCATGTTCCTGTGTGTCCAGGCTCTGTAGTTAATATTATTCATGTTCCTGCGTGTCCAGGCTTTGTAGTTGATATTATTCATGTTCCTGCGTGTCCAGGCTCTGTAGTTAATTTTATTCATGTTCCTGCGTGTCCAGGCTCTATAGTTAATATTATTCATGTTCCTGCGTGTCCAGGCTTTGTAGTTGTTCTTATTCATGTTCCTGTGTGTCCAGGTTCTGTAGTTGTTCTTATTCATGTTCCTGTGTGTCCAGGCTCTGTAGTTAATATTATTCATGTTCCTGTGTGTCCAGGTTCTGTAGTTGATATTATTCATGTTCCTGTGTGTCCAGGCCCTGTAGTTAATATTATTCATGTTCCTGTGTGTCCAGGCCCTGTAGTTAATATTATTGATGTTCCTGTGTGTCCAGGTTCTGTAGTTGTTCTTATTCATGTTCCTATGTGTCCAGGTTCTGTAGTTGTTCTTATTCATGTTCCTGTGTGTCCAGGCTCTGTAGTTAATTTTATTCATGTTCCTGCGTGTCCAGGCTCTATAGTTAATATTATTCATGTTCCTGCGTGTCCAGGCTTTGTAGTTGTTCTTATTCATGTTCCTGTGTGTCCAGGTTCTGTAGTTGTTCTTATTCATGTTCCTATGTGTCCAGGCTCTGTAGTTGATATTATTCATGTTCCTGTGTGTCCAGGTTATGTAGTTAATATTATTCATGTTCCTGTGTGTCCAGGCTCTGTAGTTGATATTATTCATGTTCCTGTGTGTCCAGGCCCTGTAGTTAATATTATTCATGTTCCTGTGTGTCCAGGCTCTGTAGTTGATATTATTCATGTTCCTGCGTGTCCAGGCTCTGTAGTTAATATTATTCATGTTCCTGTGTGTCCAGGCTCTGTAGTTGTTCTTATTCATGTTCCTGTGTGTCCAGGCTCTGTAGTTAATATTATTCATGTTCCTGGGTGTCCAGGTTCTGTAGTTGATATTATTCATGTTCCTGCGTGTCCAGGCTCTGTAGTTAATATTATTCATGTTTCTGCGTGTCCAGGATTTGTAGTTGTTGTTATTCATGTTCCTGCGTGTCCAAGATTTGTAGTTGTTGTTATTCATGTTCCTGTGTGTCCAGGTTCTGTAGTTGATATTATTCATGTTCCTGCGTGTCCAGGCTTTGTAGTTAATATTATTCATGTTCCTGTGTGTCCAGGCTCTGTAGTTGATATTATTCATGTTCCTGTGTGTCCAGGCTCTGTAGTTGTTCTTAATCATGTTCCTGTGTGTCCAGGCTCTGTAGTTAATATTATTCATGTTCCTGTGTGTCCAGGCTCTGTAGTTGTTCTTAATCATGTTCCTGTGTGTCCAGGCTCTGTAGTTAATATTATTCATGTTCCTGTGTGTCCAGGCAGAGGTGTGTAAGAAGAGTTACCATCAGGCTCGTAAAGAAGAGTGGTCGGCCATGAACAGAGAGACTCACGCTAAAGCAGACCCCACTAAGTCTCAGGAGGAGGTCCGCAAATACACGGCCCGAGTGGAGCGCTGTGGGCAGGACGCCGAGAAGGTACTGTGTGTTTCTTTTAATGTATGAGTAACAATGACAGAGTATTGGCCTTTTGTTTGTGTATATTTGAGTCTAAATAGAAAGGGTGCACTTTGACCTTTCAAAGCCCAGCGAGAACCACATTTAAGAGCCGTAAGAAACGTACTTGTTGGAGACACTCTTAAAAGTAATTCACACATTAGTTAAAAATTTAGAAAAAACAACTGTTCTGATTTGGAAACTCAAGTACGGGCATTCAAATTGGGTCTGTATCGCCTTTTCTTTTCTTTTTGGTGAAATTGGGTGCTGAAAGTGCAGACTGCAGTTGCGCTCCTCCTTTTTTACAGCTACGGTGGCCCTGCAGGGACATGTCTGTGAAGGAGATGTCACAACATTACAACTTAAATCAGTTTAGTTTTGAAATGTTTTAAACCTGTGTGTGCTCAGCTGGTTAATAAAAATTCGATTCCAACTCTCACCACAGTTCATACTGTCGGTGTGTCCTTGGGCAAGACACTTAAATTTCCTCCAGTGGCTGTAACACTGGGAATTACTGTAGAACACTAAGTCTTTGGATAAAAGCGTCAGATAAATGAATAAATGTAAATGTAAATGTAAAAAGAACATGTATCCACTGTTATTGGATTTAAATCTGCTCAAAAATTTAAGATAGTCCTCATTTTTTATTTCTGCTCCACAGTTCAAAGAACTGAAAGTTTAAATGATTAGTGTCTCTTTTTATTCAGTCTTTACAACATTAAATCTGTCTCTAACACAGTCTCCTTCAAACACTGACCTCCGTGAGTCTGGACCTGGTCTAAGACTGGACTAACACTGGCCTCTGTGAGTCTGGACCTGGTCTAAGACTGGACTAACACTGGCCTCTGTGAGTCTGGACCTGGTCTAAGACTGGACTAACACTGGCCTCTGTGAGTCTGGACCTGGTCTAAGACTGGACTAACACTGACCTCCGTGAGTCTGGACCTGGTCTAAGACTGGACTAACACTGGCCTCTGTGAGTCTGGACCTGGTCTAAGACTGGACTAACACTGACCTCCGTGAGTCTGGACCTGGTCTAAGACTGGACTAACACTGGCCTCTGTGAGTCTGGACCTGGTCTAAGACTGGACTAACACTGGCCTCTGTGAGTCTGGACCTGGTCTAAGACTGGACTAACACTGGCCTCTGTGAGTCTGGACCTGGTCTAAGACTGGACTAACACTGACCTCCGTGAGTCTGGACCTGGTCTAAGACTGGACTAACACTGGCCTCTGTGAGTCTGGACCTGGTCTAAGACTGGACTAACACTGGCCTCTGTGAGTCTGGACCTGGTCTAAGACTGGACTAACACTGGCCTCTGTGAGTCTGGACCTGGTCTAAGACTGGACTAACTCTGTCTCGTCCGTGAGTCTGGACCTGGTCTAAGACTGGACTAACACTGACCTCCGTGAGTCTGGACCTGGTCTAAGACTGGACTAACACTGGCCTCTGTGAGTCTGGACCTGGTCTAAGACTGGACTAACTCTGTCTCGTCCGTGAGTCTGGACCTGGTCTAAGACTGGACTAACTCTGTCTCGTCCGTGAGTCTGGACCTGGTCTAAGACTGGACTAACACTGACCTCCGTGAGTCTGGACCTGGTCTAAGACTGGACTAACTCTGACCTCCGTGAGTCTGGACCTGGTCTAAGACTTGGACTAACTCTGTCTCCTTCAAACACTGACCTCTGAGTCTGGACCTGGTCTAAGTCTGGACTAACTCTGTCTCCTTCAAACACTGACCTCTGAGTCTGGACCTGGTCTAAGTCTGGACTAACTCTGTCTCCTTCAAACACTGACCTCTGAGTCTGTTCTTTAGGCCGAGAGCTGGAGCAATCATCATTATTATTATTATTATTATTATTATTATTATTATTATTATTATTATTATTATTATTATTATTATCATTGTTGTTGTTGTTATTATTATTATTTGATTGGGACAGTGCATTGATGAACACACGTTTTTTCAACACTCTCACACATTCAAACAGAGCTGTGTCTCTGGACTTAACCTGGTTTCAGTGTCTTGCCCAAAGACACAATGACAGTATAAACTGTGGGGAGAGCGGGAATTGAACTGCCAACCTCCCGGTTATACCGCTGTACCACTGAGGCCCCAGCCTAGTTATAACCTGAGCTCAACCTAAATGTAAAGACCTGTGCAGTGCTTTGGTCCTGAACACTAGTGTTCCTGATAAAGATCACACCTGTCAAACTGCTGCCACACCCTCTGACCTCTGACCCCAGCTGAGACCTGTGCGAGCTCACCTCCAAAGGACCATTATCAGATGGACATATAACCTTTAGTTTGACTAAAATCTACAAATATTGTAGATATTATTAATAACTCCGGTCTCTCTGGTCCCGGGCCCTGACACCGAGCCCCCGGAGAACAAACACAAACGTCCCTGGAGCCCCCGGAGAACAAACACAAACGGCCCTGTTACTGTTCCGGCCCTGACACCGAGCCCCCGGAGAACAAACACAAACGGCCCTGGAGCCCCCGGAGAACAAACACAAACGGCCCTGGAGCCCCCGGAGAACAAACACAAACGGCCCTGGAGCCCCCGGAGAACAAACACAAACGGCCCTGGAGCCCCCGGAGAACAAACACAAACGTCCCTGTTACTGTTCCGGCCCTGACACCGAGCCCCCGGAGAACAAACACAAACGGCCCTGGAGCCCCCGGAGAACAAACACAAACGGCCCTGGAGCCCCCGGAGAACAAACACAAACGGCCCTGGAGCCCTCGGAGAACAAACACAAACGGCCCTGGAGCCCCCGGAGAACAAACACAAACGGCCCTGGAGCCCCCGGAGAACAAACACAAACGGCCCAGTTACTGTTCCGGCCCTGACACCGAGCCCCCGGAGAACAAACACAAACGTCCCTGTTACTGTTCCGGCCCTGACACCGAGCCCCCGGAGAACAAACACAAACGGCCCTGTTACTGTTCCGGTCCTGACCCGGTCTTTGTTTCAGGCCAGAGAGCGGTACGAGAAGGCGGTGGAGGAGCTGAACCGCTGTAACCCGCGCTACATGGAGGACATGGAGACAGTGTTCGAGCAGACGCAGGAGGCCGAGAGGAACCGGCTCAGGTTCTTCAAAGAGGTTCTGCTGGAGATCCACTCTCACCTGGACCTCAGCGCCAAGGACGAGTAAGAACCTCACAAAACCTCTTTCTGCAGCTGGGACCAAGGAACATAGTCTGGCCCGAACCAAAGAGTTGGTTTGGGTAAACCCATTTTTAAGTCTGATGTGGTTATAAACAAGTTGAATTCATTTAGAACTGTTTAATCTGCAGCCTTCTTTAACCAGTTTAATCAAAATGACTTAAATCCACTTAAATCTAGTCTAAGTCCAGTTTTAATCAGGTTAAAACCATTTGGAACTGGTTAAAGTCTTAAGACCATTATTTACTCCGCTAGAACAGAGACATTTAAGACTTTACATACTTTACAAGAAACTCAAGAACACCTCACTTTTCCTCATTAACCACGCCCACTTCAAATTTCTAACCAATCACACAATAGTTCTCAGACACCCACAAGAAACACCCACATTTCCAGAGTAAACTTTACAGCTGCTTTTGTGAGTGATTCCTAAGCTTTTGGTTTTGCATCAATAACTGAAAAGTGGGGAAAAAAGCTCATATAAAGCTTTAATTTAATCCCAATTTCACAGAAAAATCTCTTTCACCTTTTGTTTTTCACCCCTGGGTTTATACAGCCCATCAGCACAAAAATCCATGAACAAAGCCTTCCTCCTAGGGTTTCCTGTTTTTAACACTGTTCCTCCAACTCTGTTTTGTCCTCTGACCCAGCCTTAACCCAGCTGTGTCCCTCCTCTGGGCCCTGACCCACTGTTTGGACTCCAGGTTGGAGGTCACTGAGTGTTTGTTCAATGGTTAATACACAACTGTGTCTACATTACTCACATTCAACCAGTGACCTTCAGCTTTGGACTCAAACACACAACTTTATCAGAACAAAGGCTTAGAGCCCAGTTTAGTCCCATTTTTATATTTTCTACCTGTTTCTTTTGATGACACGTTGCTAAAGAAAGGAATAGAAGGCTTTTGTGTTGCGTTCACTGACCTCCAGGGCATTGTGTTTCATTTCCTAGAGCTTTGGTATTTTCAGATAAATGTTAAAATCCAGAGTAAATCCAGAAGCTTTTCTCAGATCTGCCTTTGAAAGGAATCTGAAGTGTCAACAAAAGTCAGTCAGGAAGAAAAACTAGACATTACTTAAACATTATTGACCAAACATGAGTCTGTCACTGCAGCTGTTTAGCGCCACCTACAGGAGTCTGGTGGAGTAGTGTTGAGCGTAAAGAGAGCAGTTGTATTGGTGTGTTCTGGTTCTGACAGGTTCTCAGCCCTGTACCGAGACCTGGGCCGGTCCATCAGAGCGGCCGACGACACCGAGGACCTGCGCTGGTGGAGGAACACCCACGGCCCCGGGATGAGCATGAACTGGCCCCAGTTTGAGGTGAGCCCACAGGGTTAATACCAAGCGCCTCCCATGGAACCTCCTAAATGGTCGTTGCGTAAGGGTGCTTCTATACGGCGAAATACGGCAATATAGCGTCGTCCACCAGGGGGCAGGCTCCAAAAGGGGAAATATAAGGAGAAACTTAATGGCGACTTTACAAGTGTTAAAACATGTTTACAGCCTGGAACTAAAGATGGCTCCGGTCTCTAGAGCTACGTTTTTACTACGTGACAACTCTGGGGGGGGGCGGGGTCTGTCACTGTCTGTCTCTAAATGTTAGCCCTGCGACTAACTGGCCACTGTCCAGGGTGAACCCCGCCTCAGGCTCCAGTCACCCACGACCCCTAACGGGACAAAGCAGTAGAAAATGAATGAATGAATGGTTTAGACCTGGTTTAGTCCTGGTTTAGACCTGGTTTAGTCCTGGTTTAGACCTGGTTTAGTCCTGGTTTAGACCTGGTTTAGACCTGGTTTAGACCTGGTTTAGACCTGTTTAGTCCTGGTTTAGACCTGTTTAGTCCTGGTTTAGTCCTGGTTTAGTCCTGGTTTAGTCCTGGTTTAGTCCTGGTTTAGTCCTGGTTTAGACCTGGTTTAGTCCTGGTTTAGACCTGGTTTAGACCGGTTTAGACCTGTTTAGTCCTGGTTTAGTCCTGGTTTAGTCCTGGTTTAGTCCTGGTTTAGACCTGGTTTAGTCCTGGTTTAGTCCTGGTTTAGACCTGGTTTAGTCCTGGTTTAGTCCTGCTTTAGACCTGGTTTAGACCTGGTTTAGTCCTGGTTTAGACCTGGTTTAGTCCTGGTTTAGTCCTGGTTTAGACCTGTTTAGTCCTGGTTTAGACCTGTTTAGTCCTGGTCTAGTCCTGGTTTAGACATGGTTTAGACCTGGTTTAGTCCTGGTTTAGACCTGGTTTAGTCCTGGTTTAGAACTGGTTTAGTCCTGGTTTAGACCTGGTTTAGTCCTGGTTTAGTCCTGGTTTAGACCTGGTTTAGACCTGGTTTAGTCCTGGTTTAGATCTGGTTTAGACCTGGTTTAGAACTGGTTTAGTCCTGGTTTAGTCCTGGTTTAGACCTGGTTTAGAACTGGTTTAGTCCTGGTTTAGACCTGGTTTAGACCTGGTTTAGTCCTGGTTTAGATCTGGTTTAGACCTGGTTCAGTCCTGGTTTAGAACTGGTTTAGTCCTGGTTTAGTCTTGGTTTAGTCCTGGTTTAGACCTGGTTTAGACCTGGTTTAGACCTGGTTTAGTCCTGGTTTAGATCTGGTTTAGACCTGGTTTAGTCTTGGTTTAGACCTGGTTTAGACCTGTTTAGTCCTGGTTTAGATCTGGTTTAGACCTGGTTTAGACCTGGTTTTGACCTGGTTTAGTCCTGGTTTAGATCTGGTTTAGACCTGGTTTAGTCCTGGTTTAGACCTGGTTTAGACCTGGTTTAGACCTGGTTTAGTCCTGGTTTAGATCTGGTTTAGACCTGGTTTAGAACTGGTTTAGTCCTTGGTTTAGACCTGGTTTAGTCTTGGTTTAGTCCTGGTTTAGACCTGGTTTAGACCTGGTTTAGACCTGGTTTAGTCCTGGTTTAGTCCTGGTTTAGACCTGGTTTAGTCCTGGTTTAGACCTGGTTTAGTCCTGGTTTAGACCTGTTTAATTCTGGTTTAGTCTTGGTTTAGACTTGGTTTAGTCCAGGTTTAGACTTGGTTTAGACCTGGTTTAGTCTTGGTTTAGACTTGGTTTAGTCCAGGTTTAGAACAGGTTTAGTCCTGGTTTAGTCCTGGTTTAGACCTGGTTTAGTACTGGTTTAGACTCGGTTTAGACCTGGTTTAGAACTGGTTTAGTCCTGGTTTAGACCTGGTTTAGACCTGGTTTAGACCTGTTTAATTCTGGTTTAGTCTTGGTTTAGACTTGGTTTAGTCCAGGTTTAGACTTGGTTTAGACCTGGTTTAGTCTTGGTTTAGACTTGGTTTAGTCCAGGTTTAGAACAGGTTTAGTCCTGGTTTAGTCCTGGTTTAGACCTGGTTTAGTACTGGTTTAGACTTGGTTTAGACCTGGTTTAGAACTGGTTTAGTCCTGGTTTAGAACTGGTTTAGTCCCGGTTTAGTCCTGGTTTAGACTTAGTTTAGACCTGGTTTAGTCCTGGTTTAGACCTGGTTTAGACTTGGTTTAGACCTGGTTTAGAACTGGTTTAGACCTGGTTTAGACCTGGTTTAGACCTGGTTTAGAACTGGTTTACTCCTGGTTTAGTCTTGGTTTAGACTTGGTTTAGTCCAGGTTTAGACTTGGTTTAGTCCTGGTTTAATACTGGTTTAGACCTGGTTTAGACCTGGTTTAGTCCTGGTTTAGTCCTGGTTTAGACCTGGTTTAGTCCTGGTTTAGACCTGTTTAGACCTGGTTTAGTCCTGGTTTAGATCTGGTTTAGTCCTGGTTTAGTCCTGGTTTAGACCTGGTTTAGACCTGTTTAGACCTGGTTTAGTCCTGGTTTAGACCTGGTTTAGTCCTGGTTTAGTCCTGGTTTAGACCTGGTTTAGTCCTGGTTTAGTCCTGGTTTAGACCTGTTTAGACCTGGTTTAGTCCTGGTTTAGACCTGGTTTAGACCTGGTTTAGACCTGGTTTAGACCTGGTTTTGACCTGGTTTAGTCCTGGTTTAGATCTGGTTTAGACCTGGTTTAGACCTGGTTTAGACCTGGTTTAGACCTGGTTTAGAACTGGTTTAGTCCTTGGTTTAGACCTGGTTTAGTCTTGGTTTAGTCCTGGTTTAGACCTGGTTTAGACCTGGTTTAGACCTGGTTTAGTCCTGGTTTAGACCTGGTTTAGTCCTGGTTTAGACCTGGTTTAGTCCTGGTTTAGTCCTGGTTTAGACCTGGTTTAGACCTGGTTTAGTCCTGGTTTAGTCCTGGTCTAGTCCTGGTTTAGACCTGGTTTAGACCTGTTTAGTCCTGGTTTAGTCCTGGTTTTGTCCTGGTTTAGTCCTGGTTTAGACCTGGTTTAGTCCTGGTTTAGTCCTGGTCTAGTCCTGGTCTAGTCCTGGTTTAGTCCTGGTCTAGTCCTGGTTTAGACATGGTTTAGACCTGGTTTAGACCTGGTTTAGTCCTGGTTTAGAACTGGTTTAGTCCTGGTTTAGACCTGGTTTAGAACTGGTTTAGTCTTGGTTTAGACCTGGTTTAGATCTGGTTTAGACCTGGTTTAGAACTGGTTTAGTCCTGGTTTAGAACTGGTTTAGAACTGGTTTAGAACTGGTTTAGACCTGGTTTAGACCTGGTTTAGAACTGGTTTAGAACTGGTTTAGACCTGGTTTAGAACTGGTTTAGACCTAATTTAGACCTGGTTTAGACTTGGTTTAGACTTGGTTTAGACCTGGTTTAGACCTGGTTTAGACCTAATTTAGACCTGGTTTAGTCCTGGTTTAGACCTGGTTTAGACCTAATTTAGACCTGGTTTAGTCCTGGTTTAGACTTGGTTTAGACCTGGTTTAGAACTGGTTTAGAACTGGTTTAGAACTGGTTTAGACCTGATTTAGACCTGGTTTAGACCTGGTTTAGACCTAGTACAGACCTGGTTTAGACCTGGTTTAGAACTGGTTTAGAACTGGTTTAGACCTGGTTTAGACCTGGTTTAGAACTGGTTTAGAACTGGTTTAGTCCTGGTTTAGAACTGGTTTAGACCTGGTTTAGACCTGGTTTAGACCTGGTTTAGAACTGGTTTAGACCTGGTTTAGACCTGGTTTAGACCTGGTTTAGACCTGGTTTAGAATTGATTTAGACCTGGTTTAGACCTGGTTTAGACCTGGTTTAGTCCTGGTTTAGACCTGGTTTAGACCTAATTTAGACCTGGTTTAGTCCTGGTTTAGTCCTGGTTTAGACTTGGTTTAGACTTGGTTTAGACCTGGTTTAGAACTGGTTTAGAACTGGTTTAGACCTGGTTTAGAACTGGTTTAGAACTGGTTTAGACCTGGTTTAGACCTGGCTTAGAATTGGTTTAGACCTGGTTTAGACCTGGTTTAGAACTGGTTTAGAACTGGTTTAGAACTGGTTTAGACCTGGTTTAGACCTGGTTTAGAACTGGTTTAGAACTGGTTTAGAACTGGTTTAGAACTGGTTTAGACCTGGTTTAGAACTGGTTTAGAACTGGTTTAGACCTGGTTTAGACCTGGTTTAGAACTAGTTTAGACCTGGTTTAGACCTGGTTTAGTCCTGGTTTAGACCTGGTTTAGACCTGGTTTAGATCTGGTTTAGAACTGGTTTAGACCTGGTTTAGACCTGGTTTAGACCTGGTTTAGACCTGGTTTAGACCTGGTTTAGATCTGGTTTAGAACTGGTTTAGACCTGGTTTAGAACTGGTTTAGTCCTGGTTTTGACCTGGTTTAGACCTGGTTTAGACCTGGTTTAGATCTGGTTTAGAACTGGTTTAGACCTGGTTTAGACCTGGTTTAGACCTGGTTTAGATCTGGTTTAGAACTGGTTTAGACCTGGTTTAGTCCTGGTTTAGTCCTGGTTTTGACCTGGTTTAGATCTGGTTTAGACCTGGTTTAGACCTGGTTTAGATCTGGTTTAGAACTGGTTTAGACCTGGTTTAGAACTGGTTTAGACCTGGTTTAGTCCTGGTTTTGACCTGGTTTAGACCTGGTTTAGACATGGTTTAGACATGGTTTAGACATGGTTTAGACCTGGTTTTGACCTGGTTTAGAACTGGTTTAGACCTGGTTTAGACCTGGTTTAGACCTGGTTTAGACCTGGTTTAGACCTGGTTTAGATCTGGTTTAGAACTGGTTTAGACCTGGTTTAGAACTGGTTTAGTCCTGGTTTTGACCTGGTTTAGACCTGGTTTAGACCTGGTTTAGATCTGGTTTAGAACTGGTTTAGACCTGGTTTAGACCTGGTTTAGACCTGGTTTAGATCTGGTTTAGAACTGGTTTAGACCTGGTTTAGTCCTGGTTTAGTCCTGGTTTTGACCTGGTTTAGATCTGGTTTAGACCTGGTTTAGACCTGGTTTAGATCTGGTTTAGAACTGGTTTAGACCTGGTTTAGAACTGGTTTAGACCTGGTTTAGTCCTGGTTTTGACCTGGTTTAGACCTGGTTTAGACATGGTTTAGACATGGTTTAGACATGGTTTAGACCTGGTTTTGACCTGGTTTAGAACTGGTTTAGAACTGGTTTAGACCTGGTTTAGTCCTGGTTTTGACCTGGTTTAGTCCTGGTTGGAGACTGACGAGGTTTTATTGAAGGATTTAAAGGAACAATGCCTGAAATAGTTTTGTTGTAGATTTTATTTCAGTTTTTTGTCTGAGGCCATTTTCCTGAAACTGGACTCTCCTGTTTCTGTTCTCTTCAAAATAAAAGCTTCTGATTGGATCTGTATTGTCTTCAGACAAAGGCCTGAGTCCATAAATACAGTCCACATCACCCCAGAGCTCAGGGCGGAGGTGGAAGAGTAACTCGATATTTGTCGGGATTGGAGTGTGTTGTGTGGTTAGTAAAGATAATCTGACGTTTCCAGGGCTCTGTCTGAACCTGGAGGAGCAGGTTTTACAGGTAACTTCAGGTTTAACCCTGAGTTTTCTGTTTCAGTTTTCTGTCTATATATATATATATATATATGTATATGTATATATATATGTATATGTATTATATATATATAAAAACACTTTGTTTTAATTAGTCCCCTTTTATTTTCTTGAATGACATTTAGTCCTTGTCTTCTCCTTTTTTGTACGAGCAGCTGTAAACTCACTTCTCCTGAACAGACGCTCTTTTACAAATCAAACTGAACTCTGTGTTTAAGAGAGAGTGTGGCTCGGAGAAGAGTGTAAACAGAGCCTGGTGTCCTCTGAGGAATCTGTTCCCACTGCTCTGCTCCGAACAGAGGCTCTTTGTCTGAAAAACACAGTCACAGACCCACTGTTCCTGCTCCAGAGCCAGGTTTACTCTAACGTCCAGGACGTCTGAACTTTTATAAACTTTGCATAAAGCAGAGACGTGTGGGACTATCAGATTGTCGCACATGCTCAGTAGGACTTATGTAAATGAGTAGCTTGTATCCATGGTAACAGCATAAGCAGTAATGGCAGCTCAGTCTGTGGTTTTTATAATAATCACACACTAAACAACACACAAATGAAATGTGCTGTTTAGCGCCACCTCCAGGAGTGACAGAGACACTGCCTCGTGCACTCGTGTCAGTAGGTCCTGTCTGTCACCACGGTTACGCTTTCCCAGATCAGGGAACGAATGTGTTTCTAAAACTATTTACTCTACGTCAGACGTCTGTATAATATTATTACACGTCTGGTTTTAGAACTGTATTCAGCACTCACTAAACTCCTGAGTCTAAACCAGGTCTAAACCAGGTCTGAACCAGGTCTGAACCAGGTCTGAACCAGGTCTAAACCAGGTCTAAACCAGGTCAGAACCAGATCAGAACCAGGTCTAAACCAGGTCTAAAGCAGGACTTGTTGTGTTACAGGAGTGGAGTCCGGAGCTGAGTAGGTCCATCAGCAGAAAGGCGAGAGGAGGCGTCTCTGAGGAGAATGTTGTGACTCTGACCAACATCGTTTCAGCAGGAGACACCCTCCCGAGCCCCACCCCTCCCTCACACAGGTAACACTCTGGACCCCTCTCTCACACACTGGACCCCTCCCTCACACAGGTAACACTCTGGACCCCTCCCTCACACACTGGACCCCTCCCTCACACAGGTAACACTCTGGACCCCTCCCTCACACAGGTAACACTCTGGACCCCCCCTCACACACTGGACCCCTCCCTCACATAGGTAACACTCTGGACCCCCTCACACACTGGACCCCTCCCTCACACAGGTGACACACTGGACCCCTCCCTCACACAGGTAACACTCTGGACCCCTCCCTCACACAGGTAACACACTGGACCCCTCCCTCACACAGGTGACTCTCTGGACCCCTCCCTCACACAGGTAACACTCTGGACCCCTCCCTCACACAGGTGACCTCCTCTGGACCCCTCCCTCACACAGGTAACACTCTGGACCCCTCCCTCACACAGGTGACTCTCTGGACCCCTCCCTCACACAGGTGACTCTCTGGACCCCTCCCTCACACAGGTAACACTCTGGACCCCTCCCTCATACAGGTGACACACTGGACCCCTCCCTCACACAGGTAACACACTGGACCCCTCCCTCACACAGGTGACTCTCTGGACCCCTCCCTCACACAGGTGACTCTCTGGACCCCTCCCTCACACAGGTGACACACTGGACCCCTCCCTTATACAGGTGACACACTGGACCCCTCCCTCACACAGGTAACACTCTGGACCCCTCCCTCATACAGGTGACACACTGGACCCCTCCCTCACACAGGTAACACTCTGGACCCCTCCCTCACACAGGTGACACACTGGACCCCTCCCTCACACAGGTAACACTCTGGACCCCTCCCTCATACAGGTGACACACTGGACCCCTCCCTCACACAGGTAACACTCTGGACCCCTCCCTCACACAGGTGACTCTCTGGACCCCTCCCTCACACAGGTGACTCTCGGGACCCCTCCCTCACACAGGTAACACTCTGAACCCCTCCCTCACACAGGTGACTCTCTGGACCCCTCCCTCACACAGGTGACTCTCGGGACCCCTCCCTCACACAGATGACCTCCTCTGGACCCCTCCCTCACACAGGTGACACTCTGGACCCCTCCCTCACACAGATGACCTCCTCTGGACCCCTCCCTCACACAGGTGACACTCTGGACCCCTCCCTCACACAGGTGACTCTCTGGACCCCTCCCTCACACAGGTGACACTCTGGACCCCTCCCTCACACAGGTGACTCTCTGGACCCCTCCCTCACACAGGTGACACTCTGGACCCCTCCCTCACACAGATGACCTCCTCTGGACCCCTCCCTCACACAGGTGACACTCTGGACCCCTCCCTCACACAGATGACCTCCTCTGGACCCCTCCCTCACACAGGTGACACTCTGGACCCCTCCCTCACACAGGTGACTCTCTGGACCCCTCCCTCACACAGGTGACTCTCTGGACCCCTCCCTCACACAGGTGACACTCTGGACCCCTCCCTCAGCTAACTCATATTTCAACACTTATTATATATCTATTAGAGTAACCCTGCGACACTGTCCAGGGCGTACCCGTCTAAGGCCCAAAGCTACTGCGACCCCTAACGGGACTAAGCAGTAGAAAATGAATATTTTTAATGATAAGGGCTTTCTCTCTAAATCTTTAATGTTGAGTTTTATTCCTGTGGCTTTGACAGATATTTGATAAATATTGGGTTAGGTACATCCTTGTGTCACTCACAGAATGCTTCCAGCTTCTGTGCGAAACGTAAAAGTGAGAGGAAAGCACAGAGTAGAAAGTCTTGATTTACGAATAATTTGATGTAATAATATGTGTTGCATAAAAAACGCAGATAGAAACGGTTGTATGAATCCCAGACGTCAAGCACTGAATAATCATCTTTGACGCAGGCGCAGGTCAAGAATCTAATACCAACAAAGGCACTTGTGACCTCCCGGTGACCCACGTGAAGCTGTACAGTCACGTGATCAGAACACTCCGAGAAAATGAATGCTCTGGTGGTCATCTGGGATTGATAGAACTCGTTCTTTTTCATCCCTCCTGACCGCCGCAGTTCATTAAGCACTGGATGACGTATACCAATAAGGTCAATAAAAATGCAGTTTTTATATAGTTTTTATAGGCATCCAGGCCCAACAGACCGGTGCTGCCCACCAGAGAGAACCAGAGAGGGCAATGGGGGCCTCCTTTTGAAGCAAAAAGGTCCACCATTGTTGTCCAAAGTCCTTCCATCAGCCCCCTGGGAACATGGACTGCTCTTGGGCTGTATTGAGTATTGTCCACATCAGGAGCTGTCGGTGTCTTGTTTAAGTCTCTTCGACTTGACCCCTCCCATGTAGTTCACATGGTAGACCACAGACATGTTCTTGGAACAAATAAGTACGTGTCCTGGACCACGCGGCGCTTCCCTAACCCTTATAGAAGTCATCCGTAAAGACAATGCACTGCCCCTGGTGGTCAGGAGGGATAAAATAGCACTGGAGGCTGCAGTTCTTCTCTGTGCCATGGGAGGAACTCTCTGTTGGGGTTGTTTCCAGCTCCGGGCTCCAGCTCTAAACACACACTCTTATGTAAATGAGAGGTCTACACAGGACAGAGAGGACCGGTAGAATGGGAGGCTCAGACTTCCTCTAAACAGGACTGTGCTCAGTTCTGAGTCTAGTCTGAGACACAAGTGTATCGTCCTATTCTCAGATATTAATGATGCTGCCACAGTTGAGTCATGTCATGCTCCAACTGTGAATATTGGCGGAAATATTTTACATGAAAGAAAATGCATAAAAAAAATACAGACTTTGAATGAATTCTTTTTATATTTTAACAAGAGAGTAAACTAAGCCTAGTCAATAAAAGTCTGTAGATTCTCAGTCATCCAGGACATCTTGAAGAAAAGGTTAAAGCAAAAGCATCTGAACTTTTTTGAGTTTTTAAGGTGAAGACATTTTGTCTCTAATTCAGAGAGTAGGGTGACCACCTGCTATTAAGTCCAAGGGGGGACAAGGGGTATGTTTCTGAGGGACAATGTGGGACACTGCCTGGCGCGGCGGTGCCCCCACCCCACGGGCAGACTCACTGATTGTGGTTTCTAGCACATAGCACCTTACATGGTCTCTTATTATTGCCCTATTCCCCTAAACATGTATAATACCTGATGTATGCTCATGAATAGGCCAACCAAAGTGTTTTCTTAACATAATATTTTGAACATTCAATGAAGTGACAGATGCACTTCCACTTACAATTTACTTTTATTTTTCATTACAATATATTCACTTTAAATCAATTATAATATAAAATTATAGGATTAACAGGACTTGTAGTTGCTCAACCCCACAGGAACAGTTTAAAAAAAAAGTCTTAACTCACAACTCCAGAGGCTTACGGAACGAGAAGGAAGGATGGTGAACTTGCAAGGCAGGCACAGGGGAAAAAAAACGTTGGGGACACCTTTAGGACTAAAACCTTTTCACCAGCATCTGAATCAAATAAGGAAGAAAGATAAGAGACCGATTTAAAGCAACATTCATTTTTATGATAAGCTTCCAAATGTTTTTTCAGTATAGACAGAGGAGTGCAAACCCATCACCATCACAAGGTGACAACAATGCAAAAAGGTGCCAAGATACAATCCGATGCAAAACAATGACATATTTTGACCTAAAAGGCTACCGTTTTCTAAAAGTGACACATTTGCCCCCCTGTAGACAGTCCACCAATGTTCAAAATCAATCAAACTTCATTTTAGACAAATGGGGTTTTACATAACTAGGTTTCTTACCTTCAGGTTTCTTCTTGAACTTGTATTCCGTGCTTCAGACTCCATTTTTCAAATTGCAAAGCGGCATCTAAAAGTTCACTGCCAGCGTGTCTGGTATGCACGTGCGTGCGCTGTCATGGCAACAACGAAAGAGTTGGGGTGGGTGTGGAAACAGCGTGCTGAACTGTCGAGGAATGTTCATGTGGCTGCCTGGGGCTCGATGGTATAGAGCAGCGGTCCCCAACCTTTTATGCGCCACGGACCAGTTCAATGTCAGACAATATTTTCACGGACCGGCCTTTAAAGTGTGGCGAATGAATACACAAAATAAAATCAGACAAGCTATAAGAACTGTAATATTTTCTAAATATACTAATACACGTGCAGTTTATTAAGCAGTTTTGAAGGCTTCATTGCCTCATTAGAGCCGGCCGCCGCATATTCTGCAGAATCACCTGTCTATAAATTTATATTTTAAGTAGGACTCTTGGTATTGTCTGTTAAATGTCACTTACTTTCTCTTGGAATTAGTATGCTCTTCTTCTGTCTCCTCACTGGGTCTTTTCTGCTTTTGAGAAGAAACTTTACAAAGACTAACGTTAGCTTTGGGGTTTCACTTTAGCGGCTACGTATCACGTGACCGGGACAAGCGTCAAGAGTGAGTCGAGGAATGTAATAGAGGGAATCCGGTCATTTTTCAAAATAAAACATTATTCAGGCTCAGATAATATATAAAACGGAAATAATGTAAGTTGTTTATTTATTCTCTGCGGCCCGGTACCAAATGACCCACGGACCGGTCTGCGGTCCGGGGGTTAGGGACCGCTGGTATAGACTTTTTTTGGAGCAAGACCTGATTATGCGTGACACGGTCTCAAATTGCGGGACGCGTAAATTCGGCTTCAAACGCTGTGCAAGCACGCGCTACGCGGGACGGGTGGTCACCCTATCAGAGAGACTTTATCAATTCTGAGTTCAACTGTAAGAGCTGAGCTTTATCTCTAGAGGGAGGGGCCTGACCTGAAACCAAACCTGATTGGACCAGGCTAGGTTAAAGCTCAGCTCTCTTACCAGTTGATGTCAGAATTGAAAAATATTAGATTCTTGAAGTAATCAGCCACTTCCTGTTTTCTGTTCCAGGGTGAAGGAGGACTCATCTGATTGGTCGGACGAGGATGGCCCAAAGAAGGTGCTGCCGGTGAACGGTGTGCACGAGGGCGACGTGCACGAGCAACAGCAGTTAGAGGGCGTGCACGTGCGAGCGCTGTATGATTACAGGGGACAGGAGTCAGACGAGCTCAGCTTTAGAGCAGGTACTAACGCTTCTTTAAGCTTTCACAAAGATTCAAGGCAACAGTTCTTTTACAATGACTCTGGCCTGACTCAGTTCAGTTCTGCAGCAGAAAAGAGAGACGTCATGTCCAGTTGTGAAAGTGTGGAAGAAGACAGAGCCCCAAGACAACTTGTGCTAAAAAGAAAGAATGAGTCACGCGAGGTCAGAGTGACGCGAGGTCAGAGTCACGCGACGTCCGAGTGACGCGAGGTCAGAGTCACGCAAGGTCAGAGTCACGCGACGTCAGAGTGACGCGAGGTCAGAGTCACGCGACGTCAGAGTCACGCGACGACAGAGTGACGCGAGGTCAGAGTCACGCGAGGTCAGAGTCACGCGAGGTCAGAGTCACGCAACGCCAGAGTGACGCGAGGTCAGAGTCACGTGACGTCAGAGTGACGCGAGGTCAGAGTCACGCGACGTCAGAGTCACGCGACGTCAGAGTGACGCGAGGTCAGAGTCACGCGACGTCAGAGTCACGCGAGGTCAGAGTCACGCGAGGTCAGAGTCACGCGAGGTCAGAGTCACGCGAGGTCAGAGTCACGCAACGCCAGAGTGACGCGAGGTCAGAGTCACGTGACGTCAGAGTGACGCGAGGTCAGAGTCACGTGACGTCAGAGTCACGCGACGTCAGAGTCACGCGACGTCAGAGTCACGCGACGTCAGAGTCACGCGAGGTCAGAGTCACGCGAGGTCAGAGTGACGCGACGCCAGAGTCACGCGACGTCAGAGTGACGCGACGTCAGAGTGACGCGACGTCAGAGTGACGCGAGGTCAGAGTCACGTGACGTCAGAGTGACGCGAGGTCAGAGTCACGCGAGGTCAGAGTCACGCGACGTCCGAGTGACGCGAGGTCAGAGTCACGCAAGGTCAGATTCACGCGACGTCAGAGTGACGCGAGGTCAGAGTCACGCGACGTCAGAGTGACGCGAGGTCAGAGTCCCGCGACGTCAGAGTGACACGAAGGTCAGAGTCACGCGACGTCAGAGTCACGCGACGCCAGAGTCACGCGACGTCAGAGTCACGCGAGGTCAGAGTCACGCGACGTCAGAGTCACGCGACGTCAGAGTCACGCGGCGTCAGAGTCACGCGGCGTCAGAGTGACGCGACGCCAGAGTCACGCAACGTCCGAGTCACGCGGCGTCAGAGTGACGCGAGGTCAGAGTCACGCGACGTCAGAGTCACGCGACGTCAGAGTGACGCGAGGTCAGAGTGACGCGACGTCAGAGTGACACGACGTCAGAGTCACGCGACGTCAGAGTCACGCGACGTCAGAGTGACACGACGTCAGAGTCACGCGACGTCAGAGTCACGCAAGGTCAGAGTCACGCGACGTCAGAGTGACGCGAGGTCAGAGTCACGCGACGTCAGAGTGACGCGAGGTCAGAGTCACGCGACGTCAGAGTGACGCGAGGTCAGAGTCACGCGACGTCAGAGTCACGCGACGCCAGAGTCACGCGACGTCAGAGTCACGCGAGGTCAGAGTCACGCGAGGTCAGAGTCACGCGAGGTCAGAGTCACGCGACGTCAGAGTCACGCGACGTCAGAGTCACGCGGCGTCAGAGTGACGCGACGCCAGAGTCACGCGACGCCAGAGTCACGCGACGTCCGAGTCACGCGGCGTCAGAGTGACGCGAGGTCAGAGTCACGCGACGTCAGAGTCACGCGACGTCAGAGTCACGCGACGTCAGAGTGACACGACGTCAGAGTGACGCGACGTCAGAGTGACGCGACGTCAGAGTGACGCGACGTCAGAGTGACGCGACGTCAGAGTCACGCGACGTCAGAGTCACGCGACGTCAGAGTCACGCGACGTCAGAGTCACGCGGCGTCAGAGTCACGCGGCGTCAGAGTGACGCGACGTCCGAGTCACGCGAGGTCAGAGTGACGCGACGTCAGAGTGACGCGAGGTCAGAGTGACGCGACGTCAGAGTGACACGACGTCAGAGTCACGCGACGTCAGAGTCACGCGACGTCAGAGTCACGCGACGTCAGAGTCACGCGACGTCAGAGTGACACGACGCCAGAGTCACGCGACGCCAGAGTCACGCGACGTCAGAGTCACGCGACGTCAGAGTCACGCGACGTCAGAGTCACGCGACATCAGAGTGACGCAAGGTCAGAGTCACGCGACGTCAGAGTCACGCGACGTCAGAGTCACGCGACGCCAGAGTGACGCGACGTCAGAGTCACGCGAGGTCAGAGTCACGCGAGGTCAGAGTCACGCGACGCCAGAGTGACGCGAGGTCAGAGTGACGCGAGGTCAGAGTCACGCGACGCCAGAGTCACGCGACGCCAGAGTCACGCGACGTCAGAGTGACGCGACGCCAGAGTCACGCGACGTCAGAGTCACGCGACGTCAGAGTCACGCGACGTCAGAGTCACGCGAGGTCAGAGTCACGCGACGTCAGAGTCACGCGAGGTCAGAGTCACGCGAGGTCAGAGTCACGCGAGGTCAGAGTCACGCGAGGTCAGAGTCACGCGAGGTCAGAGTCACGCAACGCCAGAGTGACGCGAGGTCAGAGTCACGTGACGTCAGAGTGACGCGAGGTCAGAGTGACGCGACGTCAGAGTCACGCGACGTCAGAGTGACGCGAGGTCAGAGTCACGCGACGTCAGAGTCACGCGAGGTCAGAGTCACGCGAGGTCAGAGTCACGCGAGGTCAGAGTCACGCGAGGTCAGAGTCACGCGAGGTCAGAGTCACGCGAGGTCAGAGTCACGCGAGGTCAGAGTCACGCAACGCCAGAGTGACGCGAGGTCAGAGTCACGTGACGTCAGAGTGACGCGAGGTCAGAGTCACGTGACGTCAGAGTCACGCGACGTCAGAGTCACGCGACGTCAGAGTCACGCGACGTCAGAGTCACGCGAGGTCAGAGTCACGCGACGTCAGAGTGACGCGACGCCAGAGTCACGCGACGTCAGAGTGACGCGACGTCAGAGTCACGTGACGTCAGAGTGACGCGAGGTCAGAGTGACGCGACGTCAGAGTCACGCGACGTCAGAGTGACGCGAGGTCAGAGTCACGCGACGTCAGAGTCACGCGAGGTCAGAGTCACGCGAGGTCAGAGTCACGCGAGGTCAGAGTCACGCGAGGTCAGAGTCACGCGAGGTCAGAGTCACGCGAGGTCAGAGTCACGCAACGCCAGAGTGACGCGAGGTCAGAGTCACGTGGCGCCAGAGTGACGCGAGGTCAGAGTCACGTGGCGCCAGAGTCACGCGACGCCAGAGTCACGCGACGTCAGAGTCACGCGACGTCAGAGTCACGCGAGGTCAGAGTCACGCGACGTCAGAGTGACGCGACGCCAGAGTCACGCGACGTCAGAGTGACGCGACGTCAGAGTGACGCGACGTCAGAGTGACGCGAGGTCAGAGTCACGTGACGTCAGAGTGACGCGAGGTCAGAGTCACGCGACGTCAGAGTCACGCGACGTCAGAGTGACGCGACGCCAGAGTTACGCGACGTCAGAGTGACGCGACGTCAGAGTGACGCGACGCCAGAGTCACGCTGACGCCAGAGTGACGCGACGTCAGAGTGACGCGACGTCCAGAGTCACGCGACGTCAGAGTCACGCGACGTCAGAGTGACGCGACGTCAGAGTGACGCGACGTCAGAGTGACGCGACGCCAGAGTGACGCGACGCCAGAGTGACGCGACGCCAGAGTCACGCGACGTCAGAGTGACGCGACGTCAGAGTCACGCGACGTCAGAGTCACGCGACGTCAGAGTCACGCGACGTCAGAGTCACGCGACGCCAGAGTGACGCGAGGTCAGAGTCACGCGACGTCAGAGTGACGCGACGCCAGAGTGACGCGACGTCAGAGTGACGCGACGTCAGAGTGACGCGACGCCAGAGTGACGCGACGCCAGAGTCACGCGACGTCAGAGTCACGCGACGTCAGAGTCACGCGAGGTCAGAGTCACGCGAGGTCAGAGTCACGCGAGGTCAGAGTCACGCGAGGTCAGAGTGACGCGACGCCAGAGTCACGCGACGTCAGAGTGACGCGAGGTCAGAGTCACGCGACGTCAGAGTGACGCGAGGTCAGAGTCACGCGACGTCAGAGTGACGCGAGGTCAGAGTCACGCGACGCCAGAGTGACGCGAGGTCAGAGTCACGCGACGTCCAAGTGACGCGAGGTCACAGTCACGCGACGTCCGAGTGACGCGAGGTCAGAGTCACGCGACAACAGAGTGACGCGACGCCAGAGTGACGCGACGTCAGAGTCACGCGACGTCAGAGTGACGCGACGTCAGAGTCACGCGACGTCAGAGTCACGCGACGTCAGAGTCACGCGACGCCAGAGTGACGCGACGCCAGAGTGACGCGAGGTCAGAGTGACGCGAGGTCAGAGGACGCGACGTCCAGAGTGACGCGACGCCAGAGTGACGCGACGTCAGAGTGACGCGACGTCAGAGTGACGCGACGTCAGAGTGACGCGACGTCAGAGTGACGCGACGCCAGAGTGACGCGACGTCAGAGTGACGCGACGCCAGAGTGAAGCGCGGTCAGAGTCACGCAACGTCAGAGTGACGCGAGGTCAGAGTCACGCGACGTCAGAGTGACGCGAGGTCAGAGTCACGCGACGTCAGAGTGACGCGAGGTCAGAGTCACGCGACGCCAGAGTGACGCGAGGTCAGAGTGACGCGAGGTCAGAGTGACGCGAGGTCAGAGTGACGCGAGGTCAGAGTCACGCGACGTCAGAGTCACGCGACGTCAGAGTCACGCGACGTCAGAGTCACGCGACGTCCGAGTCACGCGACGTCCGAGTGACGCGACGCCAGAGTGACGCGACGCCAAAGTCACGCGACGTCAGAGTCACGCGACGTCAGAGTCACGCGACGTCAGAGTGACGCGACGTCAGAATCACGCGACGTCAGAGTGACGCGAGGTCAGAGTCACGCGAGGTCAGAGTCACGCGACGCCAGAGTCACGCGACGTCAGAGTGACGCGACGTCAGAATCACGCGACGTCAGAGTGACGCGACGTCAGAGTGACGCGACGTCAGAGTCACGCGACGTCAGAGTCACGCGACGCCAGAGTGAAGCGAGGTCAGAGTCACGCGACGCCAGAGTGACGCGAGGTCAGAGTCACGCGACGCCAGAGTGACGCGAGGTCAGAGTGACGCGAGGTCAGAGTGACGCGAGGTCAGAGTCACGCGACGTCAGAGTGACTCGACGTCAGAGTCACGCGACGTCAGAGTGACTTGACGTCAGAGTCACGCGAGGTCAGAGTCACGCGCGGCGTCAGAGTCGCGACGCCAGAGTCACGCGAGGTCAGAGTGGCGCGAGGTCAGAGTGGCGAGGTCAGAGTGACGCGGACGTCAGAGTCAGCGGCGTCAGAGTGACGCGGCGCCAGAGTGACGCGAGGTCAGAGTCACGCGAGGTCAGAGTCAGCGACAACAGAGTGACGCGACGCCAGAGTGACGCGACGTCAGAGTCACGCGACGTCAGAGTGACGCGGCGTCAGAGTAACGCGACGCCAGAGTGACGCGACGTCAGAGTGACGCGACGCCAGAGTGACGCGACGCCAGAGTGACGCGACGCCAGAGTGACGCGACGCCAGAGTGACGCGACGCCAGAGTCACGCGACGCCAGAGTCACGCGACGCCAGAGTGACGCGGCGCCAGAGTCACGCGGACGCCAGAGTCACGCGACGTCAGTCACGCGACGCCAGTCACGCGACGCCAGAGTCACGCGAAGTCAGAGTCACGCGACGCCCAAGTTACGCAACGCAGTGACGCAACAGCCGAGTGAAGGTTAGAACGTAATAGCAACAGCGCCATCTGTTGATGTAAATATCTGGTGCTACAACTGAAAGAAATTACCCGGTCTTTTTATTTAACCTTTATTTAACCAGGAAAGTCCCACTGAGATCACAAATCTCTTTTGAGGGGAGTCCTGGCCCCATGTGTGTTTGGGGGGGACTGTTGTACATCGTTTTGGTGGTGGGGGAAACCGGAGTACCCGGAGGAAACCTACACAGACACAGGGAGAACATGCAAACTCCACACAGAAGGGCCCTGTCCTGGATGGGATTTGAACCCAGGACCTTCTTGCTGTGAGTCTGCTCACAGTGTCCGCTCTTGAACCCAGACTGGTTCTGGTCCAGGAGGTTGTTCCGTGTGAGAAAGGAGGAGAGCTGGTTAAACACAACTCGCTCCAGAGCTTTGGCAGTGAAGGGAAGGAGGGAAACCGGTCTGTAGTTTTCTAACAGTGAAGGGTTGAGAGTGGGTTTCTTCAGTAGTGCTGTGATGGGCCTCTTTGAAAGCTGTGGGGAATGACCCAGTGGAGAGAGATGAGTTGATGATGTGGGTGAGAGCACGACAGATGGAGAGATGGCCTGAAGGAGATGTGTGGGGATGGGATCCAGAGGCAGGTGGTAGGGTTAGAACTAATGACCTTGGAAACGTCTGCTTCAGTTAGAGGAGAAAAAGAAGGTATCAAACACAATCATAAATTGATAAATGATAGAAGTGTCTAATGGCTCTGTGTCGGTTCCAGGCGAGCAGCTGCTGAAGCTGAGTGAGGAGGACGAGCAGGGCTGGTGCAAAGGTCAGCTCAGTGACGGTCAGATCGGTCTGTACCCGGCAAACTACGTCCAACTGGTCTCCTCCTGAAGACACGCCCCCTTTAGCCACAGCCACACCCCGTTCACCAATAACCCCGCCCACTCTCACTAAAGTGTCCACGGCCAACGAGACGAGGCTAGGACCAATGAGAAGCTGTGGTTTTGATCATGTGACCCACACCAGAAGAGGAAGAGTTCTGTTAAACCAAAGAGAACAAGGACACCATTTTATTATTGTTTTTCATTTGTGTTTTTGAGAAGCTTTAACTTTTATTAATCCGAACCTAAAACTGAAGACGTAGTTTGTAATGTCTCAGAATAAGGACTTTACCACAGAGTCTCTTTCTGAGCTGGATCTTCACTGAAAACATCACTCTGACTCATTGTGGCACACTGCTCCTTTAATTAGGATCAAAAATGATATTCCTTTATGTTCCAGCTCGATAATAGCATAACACAATAATCCTTTAGTAATTATGCTTGTTATAACCATAATTTCTATTGTATTTCTCATTTATTCTCATCATGACCACAATTACTGAGCAGGAAAATCTAATAATGCATCTGCTCCTTTTCTTTCATTTGAATTAGAATTTCCTTTTCTTATTTCTAACCCCAAAACATGAATTCAGTATAAACCAAAAAGCATCATTTAGATTTGAATTATAAGAACGTGACCCTTGAACTACATTTTCTCAGACTTTTTTCAGACAAGAACCCAGTCTTATTCTGAGATTTACACTCTCTCCTTTCTTCCTTCGCACATTTGTTCTGAATTTGAACATTCATCTAAAACTCAAAGTGCACTAGTCTTCAGACGTTTCCTGAAGACAGACAGACATTTAGTTTATGAAGAGTTGTGTCAAACTGTCTGAGGCTAAATGTGACGTGATGGAAAAAACAAAAAAGTCCCGTGAAACTCTAAATCCTTTCAAATCAGAGTCACTCTGTGCCTTCGAGCACAAACGAAACCCTGAGCTCACAAACAGACGTCCAAGAGAAAAGTTCAAAGCTTTCTTTCCTTTTCTTTCTTTTCTGCCAAATCTATTCTTTCAAAAGTGTCTGGTCCGTCTGTGATGTTTGTGTTCTTCCTCCAGCAGGGGGCGTGAGCTCATACAAACATCTGTCATATCTTTATAAATGTGTAAAAGTGACTGAGGCCTTCTGCTGCTGAGGCTCAGTCCATCTACACCTGAGTGCCTGAGTGAAGAGCGCAGCGCCCCCTTCTGTCTGTGTCCACACATTACACACATTTAAACCAGCTTCTGTTTTAGGCTTCAACCACAAACCTTTGTTCATTTTGGTTCATTTTGAAAAGCTGTAAAGCTCTGTGATTATGAAATTTAAAAATCATTTTACTTTATTTGTAATTTATGTAAAGATCAAAAAGGGAAAAAAAAACAAAACCATGAAAATAAATAAACCAAATGTAAAAAACAAAGAGTTTTTTTCAAATGCAGACTTTATTTTCAAATAATTTAGTCAAATGTAGATGTTTCAGTTTTTGTTTTCTTTAATATTAATGTTTTTATGAAAAAACTAACTCTTGTTTTAATAAAGACCGAACAAAACCAGGACAAAACCACGTCTAAACCGGGTCTAAACCAGGACTAAACCAGGTCTAAACCGGGACTAAACCAGGTCTAAACCGGGACTAAACCAGGACTAAACCGGGACTAAACCAGGACTAAACCGGGACTAAACCAGGTCTAAACCAGGTCTAAACCGGGACTAAACCAGGACTAAACCAGGACTAAACCGGGTCTAAACCGGGACTAAACCAGGACTAAACCAGGTCTAAACCAGGTCTAAACCGGGACTAAACCGAGACTAAACCGGGACTAAACCGGGACTAAACCGGGACTAAACTGGGTCTAAACCGGGTCTAAACCGGGACTAAACCGGGACTGAACCAGGACTGAACCAGGACTAAACCAGGACTGGACCAAGTCTAAATCAGGACTGGACCAAGTCTAAACCATGTCTAGACCAGGACTGAACCGGGTCTAAACCGGGTCTAGGGTTTAGAGACACACACCTCTCCTCTGGTCTCAGACGGTAAAAGTTAGACAGAATTTGGATTGGACCCTCAGGTGACCTACAGGTTTCCTTCCTCTTATTTAGCAGGTCAGTAGGCCCGTGCATTATATCCTACACTAGGAGTTTCTTTCAAATACAGCCCTAATCCTCAACAGAACGCCAGTGCCACTGACCTACCATTTTCTGGTCCCCACCCCTTTTTTTTTTTTTTTCTTCCTTTCCTGTACTCTCCATTACCTTGCTCCCACACAGCTGCTCTAATCATACACTACATAAGAGTTCCCCCTCACACAGGTTTACTCAATTACTCATCCTTTCACCTTACATACATGTGACTACAGCCCCCTATTATTGGCTGTTTGAATCTTGAGGCGGGACACTAGCCCCAGCCCCAACATTCAAATAGTGCCTGGCAGTTGGAATTCTCCATTTCCCTCTGAGGAAGCAACAACTAGTTGCGAAACGTCAGGGATTTGTTTCTCTGTTGCACAGCCGTTCAGTCTATTGCTAAATTTAAATAATTTGGATATTAATTATCTTAAATTGGTCAAAGCTACCAAATTGTTGGCAGTGGTTTTACCTGGACATGTTTTAAAGGATTCTTTTAAAGGAGTATTTTAGCCTTTTTTAATTATTTTGGGAAACCTGAGCTTTTTAAAGGTTAAATCTGTAGATCTTGGACTCCAAACCACAAACATGGAGCTAGGCTAATATCCAGCCTTCACATTGAAGAGACCCCAACCCACCACCTCGTGTCTCAGGTAGGACCGCGTCACAATTTGTTTTTACCATTGATATTGTGCTGTGTAACTCGGCAACATGAGAGATCTCCTACTGCCAGGTAAGAACCCTACACACAGCACACAAACTCCACAACCTCAAGCACACTCAATACATACACAGCCCTACACCACCCACACACACACCACATACACCCCAGCGCTCACCCACCCCCCTGACCCAGAGACCCGACAGGCCAGCAAACAGTACTTTAAATTGATCCAAGCTATCCACCATAAATCCATCATCGACAAATCTATCACCACCCTGACCCCACCCTCAGGAATGTTACGCAAAATTAAAAGATTAACGGATTTTATCAAACCTTCCACCCCTTGTGAAGAGACACGCATCAAAGTACAGGACAATACTACACAGTGGATGAGTAACAATATGCATATCCTACGGGATCATTATGCCCACATAATCTCTACACTCAAACATACACCGGCAAATAAACTCGCACTACAAATAGCTATTGGCTGGGCGTACAAACGCTATGGACCACGCCTTACCACCACCACCATTCATACAGTCCAGTACATCCTGAACCTCCACCTCTCTCAGACACCCAGCCACACCCCACCCACCTCTACCAAACCTTCATGGCTGCCAACTACCACCCAAGTACCTATTCAAACCCTTCCAACCATTCCAGAGAGGGATGAAGAGGAAGCTTTCCCCATCCTTCCTAAAGCTCTGCGACCACACAAAATGACATTGTACCTTGGACAAAAGAAAACACTCTCCGAACATATCCAAACCTACCAGGACCTACCTGTTCATGGACCTCTCCTGCAACACAACCAGATCAGAAACAGGGACTCTGCCACCCAGCCACTAAACACCAGGATTGGAAACCCAACCGACAAGAAGACTACTAACCATCTTCCTGGGCTATCATTTTGGACCCCCCCGACCCCCCCAGTCCACACAATACCAGGTAACCCCCTGCGGTTATCACTTAACCCCCACATCTCAACAAAGTAGAACATCCCAGCAAACCACCAGTGCAAACCATTTCCCAGGACAACCTGCTGCAAAAACATCTACAGCTAAGACTATCAACCCCGCCACGGCTCCTAACCAAAACTACAAAACAAAAGTTGAACCAACCTTCTGAGGCTTCAGAATCCATCCTACCTGGGCCCCACAGCAGAGGGAGGACACCACAGTGGCTAAAGGATAATAGCCCCACCCCGGGATGCAACGAAGTCCCTAAAAGGCTACCCAGCCCAGCTACGTCCACCCCCCTCCAACAGGAAACTAGTCCTTTAGCTCTAGTCACTTCATCCACCAACAATGCATTTACTCTCACTGACCTTCAGCTCTCCCCTGTGGTCCCTTCAGTTCAAACCAGGCTTTCATTTGCCAAAACATCGCCCCAACAATCTCTTCACTCGACAAATACTGGGAGGACCCTGGAAGTCCAGGCCCAAGTTCACCTCCCACAAAAGAACTTGTCTAAACAAGTTCCTGTTTCCTCTTTCTTAAAACATACACCTCAAAGGTCAAAGGTCAAATGTCTCTGTTAAAATAACTGATCTAATCTCTCCTCTTGCCTCACCCCCAGGTGGCACCAGCACCAAGGATATTAGGAGTACAGGCCCCACGAAAACAACTCACAAGGCCCCAAATGTGGGGGGAATGATGAGTGGGTCCTTAAAGGTCACCAGGACCATGACTAAAACCCTAACTGAACCCCCCTCACTCATTACAGAACCTACTGAGTCCTCCTCCTTGACTACTGGTGCCACCTCCTTGTCTTCATCCACCCTGGGCTGCCTTCCAGGCTCCTCCCAGACCAAAACACCCTTCACCTCAACTCCTCCCCCCCTCAATTTATACAAACCTACTTACCACCTGGCCAGACCAAGTAGGAAGCTCCAGGACTGGTGCTTCAGGGGAAAAAGGCCTGTCCTTATCCTGGGGGACTCCAATATTAATCGAATTCCACCTCACCGTCACGAAAATATCCAGTTAGACAGTTACCCAGGGGCCAATATTTATCACTTTCATAAGATTATGGAAAAATCACAAATCAATACATCCACCAAAATCCTCATTCTGGCCATAGGCCTTAACAACAGGGAACAGGACCCCCAGCAAACATCTGTCAAACAAATAAGTTCACTGTACAAACCTTCCCTAATGCAGACATATACTTTCCTAAAATCAATTTTTCCCTCAATCTCCCTCAAAAACAAAAGGAAAACCTTATTCTGCTTAATAAATACATTGACACCCATTTTCCCTTTCTAGTCGAAATCCCTCAAGACACCTTCATTACCCTTGCAGATAATATCCACTGGACACCTACCACCGCGCGCTATATTCAATAACTGGCTCCGTCAACTAAATTTAATCTAGATCACTACTCCAACCCGGTCTCACCCAAATACAACTCCCCATTTATTGCCCAGTCCTCTTCTCCCACTTCACCAACCACAGTGGACCTGGGGTGGAGCTCGGCCTCCAACATCTTAAATTTATCCACCCTCTTCATGCCAACTACCGCACAAGTTAGCTTGCTGGAGAGAGGCCTAACCTTCATACCACGTCCCACAAAACCTAACCGGGAGGAGCTTCAAAAGGACCTTCACTATTATCATCGTCGCCTTAAAATAGCCTCTTACTTTCACAATAAAACCTCGTCAAGTAACCGCAGCTTCACCCATGCATCTTTGTGGGAACCAGCTACTTCTCAAATAAACATATCCATCCAACGGAACATCAGCAGAAATCTCCGTACTCTTCGCACTTTCCGACCCACGCCAGATATTAAAGATAACCTCGCCCCTCAGGAACGTTTAGCCCTCCGTCAACTCATTCATAACCCCAACATCATCAAACCTGCAGACAAAGGTTCCAAAATAGTTATCCTGGACCGTCAACAATATCTTTTGGAAGCAAATGGTCAGCTCGATAATCCCCACCACTACCGTCCTTTGGCCAACAGCCTACAATCTAACACCCAGACTCAACTCCGACGCATTTTACAATCCCTTTATGACCAGAAAGTCATAACTAACAAACAACTACACTTTCTCTACGTCCAGATCAGCCCCGCGCTCGCATCTTTTATTTACTTCCTAAAATCCACAAAGATCCTCACACCTGGACTCTTCCTTTTGAGGTTCCTCCCGGTCGTCCAATAGTCTCAGATTGCAACAGTGCCACTTACAATATAGCTCAATACCTTAACTCCTTCCTTAATCCACTCTCCAACAGGCCCCCAGCTACATTAAAGACACCTATCACTTCCTGGACATTATCAGGCCCATGGCTGTCCACAACCACACTTACCTTTTCACAATTGACATAGACTTCCTATACACTAACATCATAACCAACTTGGGCATCTCTGCCGTTCAAAAACTCTTCAGTAGATATCCAGACCCTAATAGACCGGACTCAGAAATCATCCAGCTTCTTAAACTTTGTTTAGACAACAATGATTTTAGTTTCAATAATAAACATTATCTCCAGATAAGTGGAACAGCCATGGGCCAAAGGTTAGCCCCGCCTACGCCAACATCTACATGAGCGAGTGGGAACGGGAGGCCCTCACAAAATGCCCCCTCCAACCCCTGTTCTTTCTCCGTTATCTGGATGACATCATTGGAGCATGGCCACACCCTCTGCACACCTTCCAACAATTTATAGACATCCTGAATAATCACCACCATCCATCAAACTCAAATATACCATAGATGCACAGCAGGTTCATTTTCTTGACACAACAGTCTTTTTCAGTCCCCTAAAAGATACCAGAAAACAGATTAAAACCAAGGTCTACTTCAAAACGACAGATACACACGCCCTTCTTCACAAATCGAGCTATCATCCCAAACACACCTTCTCTGGAATAATAAAATCACAGCTCATCAGATTTCATCTGTTCCAACACAACAGACTTCAACCAGGCTACTTCAACTCTGTTCTCTGCTCTACGTAAGCGTGGCTATTCAAAAAGACTTCTACGTCACCTAAAATACCAAACCATGGCCTCCTTGACTCCCACTCGCTCCGAAAGAGGCCGACTTCCACCTCTAGTCCAAGAGGAATTGTTGTCTACAGTCACTGCCACCCCTATCTCCCAATCCTCCCTTTTCCCCGACCCTAACCCGGGTTTGAACCCTTCCCCTCCAGTCCCTGTAGACACGCATATACAGAACTGATCACCACATTCTCCCACACAATCTTAAACCTACATAAAACAATTAAACAGTCATTCACACACTTACAACAAGACCACCAGCCATTGTGTCAATACCGTATTGTCTCTGCCTTCAGACGGAACAAAAACCTCCAGGATTATCTGGTCAAATCCTGTTACAAAGAACACAAGCACATTCCCAACGCCCTCAATCAGTTTTACAAACAGCGCAAATTCATTCAAAACTCTCACAGCAGCACTGGTCTGCCAGTCCCCTGCACACTCTCACTACAAACATCCAACACAGTCTATGTCATCACCTGCACCTTCTGCAATAAGCACTACATTGGAGAAACCAAACATACAATTCAAACCCGGCTAAAACAACATCTGTACAATATTAGGGAAGGTCGACTGAACACGTCCCTGGTCACACACTTTCTCACCCATCCTACAACTCACCTGATCATTACCGGAGTTGAGCACAACGACCACTGGACCATAGGCCAGAGGAAGAGAGCAGAAAGAATCTGGATACAAAACCTTGCTACACTGGCCCCTAGAGGTCTTAATGACAAGTAACCAATAACAACAAACTTTTAGCCCCCATCCATAACCTTAACCAACCCCTAACCTTAACCATCCCCCATCCCTAACCTTAACCAGCCCCTAACCTTAACCAGCCCCCATCCCTAACCTTAACCAGCCCCCATCCCTAACCTTAACCAGCCCCCATCCCTAACCTTAACCAGCCCCCATCCCTAACCTTAACCAGCCCCCATCCCTAACCTTAACCATCCCCATCCCTAACCTTAACCAGCCCCTAACCTTAACCAGCCCCCTTCCCTAACCTTAACCTTAACCAGCCCCTAACCTTAACCAGCCCCCATCCCTAACCTTAACCATCCATAACCTTTGCCCATAGAACCCTCCCCCAGGTCCACTCCTGTCTCTGATTGGAGGAGAACAGAATCACTCTCCAGCATTGCCCACCTTCCACTGACACTTCCTCTGACGACACCTCCCTCATTAAAGTTATTGTGTATATTGTTAATAAGTTGTACCTTAATGTGTGTGTTTTTTAGAATTTAAATTGTGTAATGTTGTTTAATTATCATTTTAATGTCTAATTATTGCATGGAGCACTTTTTGTTGGCACTTACTACTAAAGCTAAACGCACTTACCTGGGACATGTCTCAGTGAT
The DNA here is from genome assembly GCA_024349245.1 of Neodontobutis hainanensis. Taxonomy (NCBI): domain Eukaryota; kingdom Metazoa; phylum Chordata; class Actinopteri; order Gobiiformes; family Odontobutidae; genus Neodontobutis; species Neodontobutis hainanensis. The sequence goes on along the minus strand of JALDNG010000002.1, from coordinate 18,877,867 downwards.
GTCAGTGGGACCTGGCTCTAGGAGAAGACATCCACTAATTCTACTTAATCGTAAAACAGCTTGCACACGGACACAGGCCTACACCCAGACACAGGCCTACAGGACTGGACCAGGACTAGACCAGGAACAGCACATTAACGGGAATCCATGGATCAAGTCTTGGACAATTGTTGATTAAATGTGTGATTAATAATGTTTTTATTTGAATGTTTTTACTAACTCCTAATTTATTATCATTACTTTTAAGCACTTAACTAACAGCACTTTAATGCCCCCAAGACTTGACTATGGATGACCTGTTTTAGCCCCAGGACTAAATGGCGACTAACCGGGTCTGAACTGGTCTAGACCAGGTTAAACCGGGTCTAAATCAGGACTAAACCGGGACTAAACCGGGTCTAAACCAGGACTAAACCAAGGATAGAACACTTTCTTTATTTTGGGTAAGGTTGAATTAGTTTCAGGTGAACGTGCCCTTTATCTCCTAAGGTCACGAGGTCAGCTGTTTTAGCGGGGGTTACATGCTTTCCTTCGTCAGAATGAGGTAAGTTAAGTTGTTATTTTAAATGATTTCCCGAGGCTCAGGAGGCTCGTGTTATGGACCATTCTATTCTCAGCGTTGGTTCTTAAAGTGAATTCTATTGTCCATTCTCAGACTTGAGCCCTCTTCTGTCGAACATCTACTAAACCTGCTCTTTTCATTGGACGAACCGTTGACATGTCAAAACATTTCTGATCATTACTTTAATGGAATTGGAGAAAGTCTGTCTAGACTATGAGAGCATTAGGTAAAGCCGCCTGTCATGAATAATTGAAAGAAAGTAATCTGAACTATTTCTAAGTTACACTAAAAGATAAAACCGAAGTTACCGAAATAATTCTGGGCCTAAAAAGCTCAAATACGACAGGTGTGGATGGCACAAGTGTAAAATCATAAGAGCCAAACTAATATTCCCTCTCAGAAGCTCTATAATAATAACAGTCTCTGTTTTATGGAGAAGTAACTAAACTGACAACGGTCCCAGCATTTAAACTGGGTCATAAAAAAATACCACAAATAACAAAAAGATCAACCACCGCTAAACTAGCACCGTTCTAAAATGTGGAGAGGATTGTTCTTAAAAGATTAAACTTGAATAAATATAATACACTCACCTTTCACGCGATGGCTTTAGGAGGAAGAACACAAACTGTGACCCTTGACCTTGTTGAAGAATAAAAAAGTCTGGGAGTTTTTCTCAATCGCTCAAAGCCTTCGACACCACTGATGAAGTTCTTTTGGGCAACATTAGAGCATTAGACCTGCAGCTGCTGCAGAAGTGACCTATCCAAGAGTAAGTTTTATCTTCTTTAGTAAAGTATGTACTTTTGTCTTTTTACAACGCTTTTTCTCTCAAAATGTAAACCGAAAGAACATTAACATATTTAGGTCAGCAGAAATGGCAGCGTTATTAATACGATAGAATTTGTTGAATTTCTGGGAATATTTATTAATAAATGCTCAAACTTTTGAAATCATAATGAACTGAGAAAGAAATGATCTAAATATGTAGTTTCTTAAGTTCAAAGCTTTTCTTTCTTCTGAAGCTCTTCTCTTAAAGTAACACATATCCACTACTAAAAAGAAATGAGGAATAAAAAATAATATACAAGCAATATTGTGGATAAAACTAAATGGTCGATCTGATCCCTTTTATTTGTATTTATATATATTTTAATAAGTACAGGCTTCGGAGGCTCACTGAGAACAAACCCTTTCAAACACATGTACATTTAGTTTTCAGTCTAAAGGCCAGACCTATTCAACTCAATCTAATTCATCTTCTCTCTCGTGTTTCTTCTCATTGTGTTTTTTGATTATTCATACACTACTTCAACAGTTTGATAAACTCCTCTTTAGGTTTTTGTCCTTCCTGTCTTCAGCTCAGTGCCGACACTGTAAGAATATCACGTGCGTCGCAGTGACACCCTGTTAGGGGAACAGCGTGATGACGGGCTGTACTTTAGCTGGAGTAGCCTACGAGCATCATACACTGATCAAAGGTAAGCGTGCTGTTAGAACTACGGCTTTCGGGGAGAACGATGGTGCAGTCGTAGGACCAGTGGGGTGGAAGAGAAAGGGCCTGCTGCTGGCTGAACACAGCGCCTAGGTCATGGTAAACCGGCGGAACCGAGGACAGGTCATGGGGTTCTGGCACCGGGTGGACCTGGAAAAAACAGGACCAAGGCTTCTTCTTTCAAGGCCTACTTCACAGCTCCCCACATCATAGTTCCTCTCGGCTGCAGCTTTTGGTCTGTGGGAGAGCTCTGGGACAGTGTGTTGACCTTTGACCTCAGAAAACACAGTGGATCAACAGCAGCAGTCCTCTTGTCCTCCAGACTCAGGGCCTTGATCAGAGACAGAACTGTGGACCGCTCAGCAGCAGTCCTTTTTGTCTTTAGCCCAGGCGAGAGTTCAAGAGTGGCTCGACACAAGGACTGACCCCATGACCCCATACGTCTGAGCAGCACTGACTCCAGCTGCAGTCCACTCTTTCTCAGTCGTCTCCAGGGTGCAGTTATCTCTATCGCTTTTATCTACCACATCTTTTCCTTTCCTTGGCCTCTCTGTTAATGTGCTTGGACAGCGCTCTGTGAACAGCGTGTTTTATTGTGTTCCATGTTGTTTCTTGTCCCGACCTGCCGGGGGCTGCAGATGGAGAGTAGATACTGGGCTAAAACCTGCTAAAACCTGTTCAAAAACCTGTGTCACTTCTGATTCTAGCCTCAGCAGCAAAACTCTTTAAACCAAGACTTTTGTCAACGTTTGCGCCCCCTGGAGGTGGGAGTGTCATCAGACTGTGGGGATGAAGTTTAGAAAAGCTGAAAAATGAACCAAAACCATGCTCAGCCTCTGACACTTTGGGATTAAACACACGTTTGTGAGATAAAAGTACAATATCTACGGCTTTTATTTTCTTTTTTCCATTTCAAATGGAACAGAAAACTCAAGTCCAAAGTCCACAGTGAGCTCTGAGCAGGGCCAGGGCTCAACTCCTCAGACTCTCAGGATTAAGGAGAACTTCAAGTGTGGCTCTGGGCCACCATCAGGTTCTAGTTCAGTCCATACACTGCCTGAGAGCTTTCACCCACAGAACATTCACCTTTTATTAGTCCTCAACACCAAATCAAAGTCGTTTGTGACCAGAGCGTTCTGTCACAGGTCACAGTGAAAAGCATTTGTAGCGACTGATGCAGATACAGACGACAGGGCGCTGTAGTCGCCTCCTTCAGAGTCACTCTGAAGGAGCTCTCTGCTGTTTCCTGTCGGCTCCGTTTTCACACGGGTCGCTACAGATCCGTCTGCGACCTGTGAGAGCACGCTCTTGTCAGAACAGTCACCATTTGATCCTGAAGACCTTCCAAAGGTGAAGCGTTCAGGTGAATATTTTATATTTTTTCTCCTGTTTTTTGGCGCACAAGTCCCTGTGGACGCATTTAGCCACATTCTCAATGTGGTACACAGTGGGTTTGACCCGAATGTCCCCCTGAACCTGGGCCATCTTCGACTCCAGCCGCTGGAACAGATCTGCCTCCACCTCTTCCATTCCGTCCTCTGTTGGGTCCCTCAGGAGCCGGCTGACCACCTCAGACACAAGGTCTATATAGTCGGTTGATTTCCAGACAGGACGTTCCTGGACTTGTTTCAGGCTGGTGGTCAGAGAGGTTTGGTTTGGAACCAAACTAGTGTCGGCTTTAGTGGGCTTTGGAGAGATGTGAACAGTCTCCTGCCAATCCTCGACCGGAGACTGAAGAGATCCTGATCCTTGCCATGAGAGCGGGCAGGTTTCGACAGAGTGGGCGGAGCCACCACAAGGGCCACACTTGCTGCACCGGTTGTCTCTGATTGAGCGAAGAAAGGCTTTTGCCTGGTGGGCCATGGCTATGAGAGTCTCTGGTGGAGTTTTGTAGCCGCTGTCCTCCTCCAGCTTCAGGTGGCTGTCCTGAACTTTGCTCCGGGACAAGGCCGAGTTGACCCTGGTGGTTACTCCACCAAAGATATGTTTGAGCAGGTCTTCTGTGGACTCGTGCACGGAGCCCAACGCTGCCTTAAAACTGAGGCAGAGGCTACATTTCAGGGCTTTCTTTACAGCCTCCACAGAAATGAGCCGAGACTCCAGACCTTCAGACAGACTCCAGACCTTCAGACAGACTCCAGAGCTTCAGACAGACTCCAGACCTTCAGACAGACTCCAGACCTTCAGACAGACTCCAGACCTTCAGACAGACTCCAGACCTTCAGACAGACTCCAGACACACAGTAGCCCGCCCCTGAAGCCGCTGCGCTCAGACCTAACCACAGCAGTCAGCCCGTCAGTCAACTATTTCAAAAGAAGTTAGAAGACGAAGAGGACTACCGGTAAGTAAATAAGTCAAAAATATTCTTTAGTAAAAAAAAACAGGGAATTATGTATCGTGGTGTGCTTTTTAAGTTCCAAATGATTACAGTAACTGTTACTGCAGCTTTTTAACGTTTAAGCGTTAACGTTACCTAGATAACGACGTCAGGCTAACCTGCATTATGTCAATTTTCAGACAATGAAGAGAAAGTCCACAGACATCTTTTCTTATTTTAAGAAGAAACGTACAGAAGGAGGAGTGAAAGAGATGGCAGGGGAGGAAGAGAGACTTAGTAATAGTGATGATGATGAGGAGGAGGAGGAGAGGAACAGACAGAGCAGCATCACAAGGACACACAGTGATGAGGAGGAGGAGGAGGAGCATCACAAGGACACACAGTGATGATGATGAGGAGGAGGAGGAGCATCACAAGGACACACAGTGATGATGATGATGATGATGATGAGGAGGAACAGACAGAGCAGCATCATAAGGACACACAGTGATAGTGATGATGATGATGATGATGATGATGATGATGATGAGGAGGAGGAGCATCACAAGGACACACAGTGATGATGATGATGATGAGGAGGAGGAATAGACAGAGCAGCATCATAAGGACACACAGTGATAGTGATGATGATGATGATGAGGAGGAGGAGGAGCAGCATCACAAGGACACACAGTGATAGTGATGATGATGAGGAGGAGGAGCAGCATCATAAGGACACACAGTGATAGTGATGATGATGAGGAGGAGGAGCAGCATCATAAGGACACACAGTGATAGTGATGATGATGATGATGAGGAGGAGGAGGAGCAGCATCATAAGGACACACAGTGATAGTGATGAGGAGGAGGAGCAGCAGCATCATAAGGACACACAGTGATAGTGATGATGATGATGAGGAGGAGGAGCAGCATCATAAGGACACACAGTGATGATGATGATGATGAGGAGGAGGAGGAGCATCATAAGGACACACAGTGATAGTGATGATGATGATGATGATGAGGAGGAGGAGCAGCATCATAAGGACACACAGTGATAGTGATGATGATGAGGAGGAGGAGGAGCAGCATCATAAGGACACACAGTGATAGTGATGATGAGGAGGAGGAGGAGGAGCAGCATCATAAGGACACACAGTGATAGTGATGATGATGAGGAGGAGGAGGAGCAGCATCATAAGGACACACAGTGATAGTGATGATGATGAGGAGGAGGAGGAGCAGCATCATAAGGACACACAGTGATGATGATGATGAGGAGGAGGAGCAGCATCATAAGGACACACAGTGATGATGATGATGAGGAGGAGGAGCAGCATCATAAGGACACACAGTGATGATGATGATGATGATGATGAGGAGGAGGAGGAGCAGCATCATAAGGACACACAGTGATAGTGATGATGATGATGATGAGGAGGAGGAGCATCATAAGGACACACAGTGATGATGATGATGATGATGAGGAGGAGGAGCAGCATCATAAGGACACACAGTGATAGTGATGATGAGGAGGAGGAGGAGCATCACAAGGACACACAGTGATAGTGATGATGATGAGGAGGAGAAGGAGCAGCATCATAAGGACACACAGTGATAGTGATGAGGAGGAGGAGGAGCATCACAAGGACACACAGTGATAGTGATGATGAGGAGGAGGAGGAGCAGCATCATAAGGACACACAGTGATAGTGATGATGATGAGGAGGAGGAGGAGCAGCATCATAAGGACACACAGTGATGATGATGATGAGGAGGAGGAGCAGCATCATAAGGACACACAGTGATGATGATGATGATGATGAGGAGGAGGAGGAGGAGCAGCATCATAAGGACACACAGTGATAGTGATGATGATGATGATGAGGAGGAGGAGCATCATAAGGACACACAGTGATAGTGATGATGATGATGATGATGATGAGGAGGAGGAGCAGCATCATAAGGACACACAGTGATAGTGATGATGATGAGGAGGAGGAGGAGCAGCATCATAAGGACACACAGTGATAGTGATGATGAGGAGGAGGAGGAGGAGCAGCATCATAAGGACACACAGTGATAGTGATGATGATGAGGAGGAGGAGGAGCAGCATCATAAGGACACACAGTGATAGTGATGATGAGGAGGAGGAGCAGCATCACAAGGACACACAGTGATAGTGATGATGAGGAGGAGGAGCAGCATCATAAGGACACACAGTGATAGTGATGAGGAGGAGGAGGAGCAGCATCACAAGGACACACAGTGATAGTGTGATGATGATGATGATGATGAGGAGGAGGAGCAGCATCATAAGGACACACAGTGATAGTGATGATGATGATGATGATGATGATGATAGTGATGATGATGAGGAGGAGGAGCAGCATCATAAGGACACACAGTGATAGTGATGATGATGAGGAGGAGGAGCAGCATCATAAGGACACACAGTGATGATGATGATGAGGAGGAGGAGCAGCAGCATCATAAGGACACACAGTGATAGTGATGATGATGATGATGAGGAGGAGGAGGAGGAGCAGCATCATAAGGACACACAGTGATAGTGATGATGAGGAGGAGGAGGAGGAGCAGCATCATAAGGACACACAGTGATAGTGATGATGATGAGGAGGAGGAGGAGCAGCATCATAAGGACACACAGTGATAGTGATGATGATGAGGAGGAGGAGGAGCAGCATCATAAGGACACACAGTGATGATGATGATGATGAGGAGGAGGAGGAGGAGGAGCAGCATCATAAGGACACACAGTGATAGTGATGATGATGATGATGAGGAGGAGGAGCATCATAAGGACACACAGTGATAGTGATGATGATGATGATGATGATGAGGAGGAGGAGCAGCATCATAAGGACACACAGTGATAGTGATGATGATGATGAGGAGGAGGAGGAGCAGCATCATAAGGACACACAGTGATAGTGATGATGAGGAGGAGGAGGAGGAGCAGCATCATAAGGACACACAGTGATAGTGATGATGATGAGGAGGAGGAGGAGCAGCATCACAAGGACACACAGTGATAGTGATGAGGAGGAGGAGGAGCAGCATCACAAGGACACACAGTGATAGTGATGAGGAGGAGGAGGAGCAGCATCATAAGGACACACAGTGATAGTGATGAGGAGGAGGAGGAGCAGCATCACAAGGACACACAGTGATAGTGATGAGGAGGAGGAGGAGCAGCATCACAAGGACACACAGTGATAGTGATGATGATGATGATGATGATGAGGAGGAGGAGCAGCATCATAAGGACACACAGTGATAGTGATGATGATGATGATGAGGAGGAGGAGCAGCATCATAAGGACACACAGTGATAGTGATGATGATGATGATGATGATGATAGTGATGATGATGAGGAGGAGGAGCAGCATCATAAGGACACACAGTGATAGTGATGATGATGAGGAGGAGGAGCAGCATCATAAGGACACACAGTGATAGTGATGATGATGAGGAGGAGGAGCAGCAGCATCATAAGGACACACAGTGATAGTGATGATGATGATGAGGAGGAGGAGCAGCAGCATCATAAGGACACACAGTGATAGTGATGATGATGATGATGAGGAGGAGGAGGAGGAGGAGGAGGAGGAGGAGGAGGAGGAGGAGGAGCAGCATCATAAGGACACACAGACAGCTTTAGGGACACAACACAATGAGGAGGACAAACAGACCGCTGCAGCCCAGGGACAGTCAGCACCATTGGTCACAGAAGCGTGGCAGGTGTTGGACGTGTTCCTGGACCAACAGGTAAAGTAACGGTCACGTGGCCCTAATAATGAAACTGATGACTAGCCTAGATAGTAACATCATCTGGAGAAATGTATGTTTTGTTTAGTGTGTTTCCATTAAAATACAAATCATGACATAATAACTTAAAGTGTTTTGACTGATAATTACAAGAGGGGCTTATTATTATTATTATTATTATTATCATTATTATTTTAATATCAGAATAACAGATTTAGCCTCTTGTTTTATTATAGATATCTCCCAGTCAAGAGCAGAGCAGCCACATCTGAAAATCTTCCTCGTACTTGTCAAGGAGACAGAAGAAGCTTCTCTAAAGACTGGTACAACAGTAAAGTAGAGTAAAGACTCTGCCTACTGTTATACCTATACACCTCCTCAGGTGAGTCAGTATTTACATCTGAAGAGGGGTTCAAACATTAAATATAACACAATAAACCAAAGTATATCAGTAGGAGTTTCCTTAAGTCTTTCTGATAGTTTTCTACAGGCCGGTTTACTACAGCAGTAGAATAAAATTCTAAAATTATAGTTTCTAGAATTTAAGTGGCCCCATCTGGCCACCCCTATGAACAATTTCTGGAGGTGCCACTGACAGAGGAGCTCTGTGGATTACTACATTTCTCACATGATCAGTCCCATTTATCAAAGACTTCAATAAAAGGCTTCACTAAACACCTTTAAACGTATCAGTGTCACAGACACCCGCGCGCTTTAGGAGCACGAGCGCAGCATCAGGAGGGCCTGCTGATGAAAGCTGTGGCGCGAGGGAAGCTCACCTGCGTGAAGTTGGCCCCCACCAAAAGGGATTGACTCCAAAACTATCTAGATCGTTTGTGCTGTTAGTTTTTGAGCTATTAATGATTCTTTTATAGGTCATCTGAGGTCACCAGCCCCGAAAAGGCTTTAAAAGGCTCTAAAATGATGTAATTTGTTTGTGCTTCGTTTGTGCTGTCATAGTTTTTGAGATATTACAAGATAAATTTTCGGCCGATGACGTAATCCAGCCCCCCATTTCTCGTAAAAATGAATAACTTCAGTCCCCATAATGTTCCATTATGGAACAACAGAAGTATATTGTGTAGAAGGAAATCTATATTTCTGAAAGACTGGTGGGAAAAACAAATATGGTCCATTGTTCATATATTGGATGAAAACGGTAATATTCTTAAATTCGAAGAATTTAAGGCTAAATATAAGTTCAAATGCTCGATTGTGGATTACAACAAAGTTACACAGAACATTCCAAAGGTCCTTATTCAAGCAATACAAAATAACCTTATGTATAATGCTTCTCCGAGACTACACAAAATTAAAATCGATTATGTGAACCTAGTAGATACTAAATGTAATAATAAATTCCTAAAGCAAACGCTTGTTAACTGCTTGTACCCGGGTAGAGCAAAAAGCACTCTCTTCTTTCTGGGTTATAACAAATATGAAATATCTTCAATCAGAACAAAATTCCTAAAATATCCAATTCCTCCTAAATTTAAGGAAGTGCATTTTAAAACAATAAATAATATATATCCCTCTAATGAGTTTATAAAGAAAAGATTCTAATTTGAGGTAGACAATTGTCATATCTGCAACATTAATGTTTATGAATGTCAACCGACTCAGAATTTATGGAAATCTCTTCATAACCTGTTGTCCTCCAGATCTATAAAAATAGATTTCTTTTCATATCAAGACATTCAGATTGTTCTCCCTTGTATATGATCAGTATAAAAAAAAAAAGTATGTTATGAGTGGTGGGAGGTGTGACTCCTGAGTTATAATATAAGATTTATACTGTACAATTTGAGGATGTTATACTTTGTTTTGTTCGTGTATTGTAATGAGAAATAAATCAATCAAAAAAAAAAAGCAGCTGGCCGGAAGTTATGCCTTTAATACCGAAAATATTTATTAACAAAATCTTAAAAAATATCAAAGCACAAACGAAGCCTAAACATTTGATACCGTTTTTGTCCATTTTTACGAGAAATGGGGGGCTGGATGACGTCATCGGCCGAAAATGAATCTTGTAATTTTTCAAAGACTGTAACAGCACAAACGAAAATCTTTACAGCACAAACACAAACAAATGACACCATTTTAGAGCCTTTTAGAGCCTTTTAAGGCCTTTTCGGGGCTGGTGACCTCAGATGACCTATAAAAGAATCATTAATATCTCAAAAACTAACAGCACAAACGATCTAGATAGTTTTGGAGTCAATCCCTTTTGGTGGGGGCCAACTTCACGGAGGTCCCGGGAGCGTGTGTGGGTCTGAAGCTCAGGAGGCGCTCTGGACACACTCAGCTTCAGAAACACAAGGATTCATGTGAGTCTGAACATTTACATTCAAACAACACAGATTCAACGAAACGTCATTGTTACTGATTCTCTTTTAAAAAGCTCTGGAGTCAGCTTTAAAAGGGCTCCTACAATTAAGAACAAACTGGTCCGAAGTTAGTAGCTTATGAACCTCCTCGGACTTTGAGAACATCTGGGACAGGCTTCTGCTCGAGACCAGACTCAGAACTAAACAGAGTGAAGCAGCGTTTAAGTTTCAGCAAAAACCTGGAACAACCTCAACTTTAACAATCTTCAAGAGGAAGTTAAAACCTTCCTCTTTAGCTCCGCCTACACCACAACTTAAAATGTTTTTTTATCTGCACTCTTCTTCTTTTATAATGCTTTTAATTTGACTTATGTTTCTAAATCTAAATCTTGTAAATCTGAATTATCCCATGGCTAAGCATTGTTTGGAAGCTCACTGTGGAAAAGACTCCACCTCCACTGAAGTCGTCACCAGAAGAGGGACAGAACGCCTCAAAGACAAGTCAACTAGATCTAAGTTCATAAAGCCACACAGTGCCTAGGACTAAATGTAAAAGCACTGAGTGTAAAATGCCCTCTAGAGCTGAAAAACAGCACAGGCCTCAGCCTCCTGGATTCACACCTGCAGTCGGGTGTTTCCCTGCTTTTGTGGACACACTCTGAAGAAGTGTGTGACTTTTAAAGACTTTTAAGTGAGCTCCTGAAGTAAAGGCGTTTAGATTTTTGCTCGGATTGCCTGGATTATTTGTTTTCTTTGAATAAATGTGACCTTTGGCTTTGAGGAAAGCAGCAGCTCCCTGTTGAGACAGTGCTCACCGGAGTCTGTCACGAGGTCAGACCTAAACACCCTGAACTGAACCACATCAGTTCAAAGTTTCATGTTTTTAGTTTTAACGTGTTTTATTGAAGTTACATTACTTCTGCAGTGATTTAAGGCTTTATGTAAAGTGAAGGCAGCGTTAAAACACATGTTTTAACAAACTTTAACAGACACAACAGAAAAGTGACTAATGCACCACATCAAACACAAATGTTATTATTCCACTCAACCTTTTGTCCTGGGGAAGCACTTTATATTGGCTTCAGTTTGTGTCTGACTCAGATTCAACTAAGAACTGAGAATGTGTAAAGTGTTTTGTTTTTAAGGTTTTGATGAATAAGTGTCCAGTTTGATAAATGTGTGTTATCTGTCGTAAAACCTTCCAAGTCTTATTAATAAAGTTAAAATCTGTTCTGAGAGACTCTTTCTGTAACAAACAAATATTAACAAATATTCAAAGTCTTTTATCCCAAAAGCTCTTGGTCTTTTTAATTCTCAGCAGTCTGTTTTTATTGAGTTTTCTTCATCAGTTAGTGTTGATTATCTCAGTGCAATGACAGTGTTAATGGTCCCAGCACCGGTTCCAAAGGTGACTCAATCAGGACGTTAGGTGAGTCCTCCAAGAGCAGAGAGAAGAGGAAAGTAACAATCACAGAAGTATAGTGTTGAGCTAGTTATTGAGCAGCCAGCAGAGGGCGCTGTTGTAGAGGAATATAAATAAGGTTGTTTGATGAAGAGACAACTGTGAATGTGACTGACGCAGGCCTCCTTCCTCACAAGATCTGTACCTACAATATTTTTACTCTTTAACATTTAAAGATGTGTAACACATAAACAAACAGTACTGAACAGTACTTCAGGCCACAGGTGGTGAGGATGGGTAAGAAGGTCTCAGCTGAGCTGACAGTGAGCACAGGTGCTCCACAGGGATGCTGTCTCAGCCCTGTACTTTTTTCATTATACACACACTACTGTGCTACCAGCTTGGACAGTAACAATGTTGTCATCAAATATGCAGATGACACTACTATCCTTGGTCTCATCAAAGGTGGCAATGAAACATCATACATGGACACGGTTCACAGGGTTACTGTCTATGGGGAGGACAAGGATCTAGTTCTCAACATAGACAAAACAAAGGAACTATTTCTGGACTTTAGGAAGAGAGCCTCCCGCTACAGCCTCCTGTGGACTTCACATCTCCGAGAATCTCAGCTGGGCTAAAAACACTGTTGCAACAGTGAAAAGAGCCCCGCAGAGGCTGCACTTCGTTATTGAAGAAGGCCGGCCTTAAAAGTCAAACTCTAACGCATGTTTATATAGGCTTGTTGAAAGTCTCCTCACCAGTGGTTTCACAGTGTGGTGTGGCTGAGAGGAAATCACTGAACGGGTCATTAAGACTGCCGAGAGGGTTACTGGCTTAAACCTTCCCTCCATGGACACTATATAGGAGGCAGTAGTAGCTCAGTGGGTAGAGCAGTCGTCTTTCAACCCGAAGGTAGTTGGTTCGATTTCCACTCTCCCCACAGTTCATACTGTTGTTGTCTTGCCTCCAGTGGCTGTAACGCTGGTAATTACTGTAGAACAATGTAAGTCGCTTTGGATAAAAGTGTCAGCTAAATGAATAAATGTAAATGTATATACACCCAGCGCTGCAAAAGAAAAGCACAAAGCATCCTTAAGGACAAATGCCACCCAGCTTATGCTTTGTTTAAATGTGTGGACACAGGGTATACTCTGAGACATCGTAGGCCTGTGAGTATCAGCACCCACAAGGCCCGTTTGTTTAAAAGTTTTTCCCAGCCACTGTCAGGCTAGTGGCACCAGACATTAAGGAGGGAAATATGTATCCTACTATTGTAATGATCAGCGTAATAGCAATTTATTTTATCTATAGTTTTCTTATCCACAATATTATTATTAGTTATTATAATGTGTATTTATTTAAATTAGGAGGGTTATTTATTTTTACACAGGTCCTGTACCTTGTATTCCTTTTAAAACTGTCAGGTCGCTCTATGATCTCATATGTGTGTGTGTGTGTACATGTGTATATATATATATACGTGTGTAGGTATGTGTATGTGTACATGTGTATATATATACGTGTGTAGGTATGTGTATGTGTACATGTGTATATATATACGTGTGTAGGTATGTGTATGTGTGTATATATATATATATACGTGTGTAGGCATGTGTACATGTGTATATATATATATATATACGTGTAGGCATGTGTACATGTGTATATATATATATATATATACGTGTGTAGGTATGTGTACATGTGTATATATATATATATATATATACGTGTGTAGGCATGTGTACATGTGTATATATATATATATACGTGTGTAGGCATGTGTATGTGTACATGTGTATATATATATATATATACGTGTGTAGGCATGTGTATGTGTACATGTGTATATATATATATATATACGTGTGTAGGCATGTGTATGTGTACATGTGTATATATATATATATATATATATGTGTAGGCATGTGTACATGTGTATATATATATATATATACGTGTGTAGGTATGTGTATGTGTACATGTGTATATATATATATATATACGTGTGTAGGTATGTGTATGTGTACATGTGTATATATATATATATATATACGTGTGTAGGCATGTGTACATGTGTATATATATATATATACGTGTGTAGGCATGTGTATGTGTGTATGTACACGGAAGACGGAGGACGCATCCCAGTGACGCTAACAATCAGGCGAGTGTATCTCTCCTGGCATTGTCCTAAAGTTACGTTTAAATTATTTCTTAAACATTGTCAACACTTTAACTGTGCACCACACCTCATTCATTGTTATTCTGGTTATATTTCTGCTAGAGTTTAGTAATAGATTTGCTGCCGTTTTGTGAACAGGGCACTTCTCTTAGTGCTAGCTAGCATGCTAGCGGGTTTTTAGCGTTTGAATTAGCCTGCTTATACCTCGATTGTTTGTTTTGTTACCATTGCTGTCTTACTGGTGGTTAGTTTTTGTTGTGTTTACAGAGTTTTTCGTTTAACTTGTGGTTAGTACTGCTGTGTGTTTGTGTTAGAATTTATCATTGTGAGTTGTGAACTGTTGAACAGGGCACTTCTTAGTGCTAGCTAGCATGTTAGCGGGTTTTTAGCGTTTGAATTAGCCTGATTAAACCTCGATTGTTTGTTTGTTACCATTGTTGACTTACCAGTGGTTGGTTTTGTTGTGTTTACAGAGTTTTTTGTTTAACTTGTGGTTAGTACTGCTGTGTGTGTTTGTTCGAATTTATCATTGTGAGTTGTGAACTGTTGGCTTGACTTAGCTGTACATACACTAGCTTAGCTAAGCTTTTCTGTGTTGTTGTTGCTTGTGGCAATGGTTTGCCATTCTTGTTCGGTATTACTAGATAGATTGTCTCTATTAGAGAGACGTGTTTGTGAGTTAGAGCAGCTAGATCAGCATAGACAGGGTTTGGTTACTTTAGATGTGTCAGGGTTTCCTGATAGTATCAGATGCAGGTCTGATAGCAGTCCTGCTAGCGATAGCTCTAGTTGTGGCTCAACTGTCTCGGCAGTTGTTGCAAAGAGTGATATGTTTGAGCCGGTCCGGCGGCGCAGGCGTGCAGGCAGGGGGAAGTCTTCGGTTGTCCGCCCCTGTCCGCGGTCACCCCCTCTGACCGCGAACCGGTTTTCGGCGCTTTCAAGTCCGCTTGTCCGTGCTGATCACCGGCCTGTTTCCTCTGCGCCTGCCAACCTGAGCAAGCATCACACTCTGGTGATAGGAGACTCCATTACCCGCAATGTTAGACTCGAGACACCAGCCATTGTCCACCGTTTACCGGGGGCCAGAGCTTCCGACATAGAGGCTAATCTTAGGGTGCTGACATCACACAGGGAGGGAGAGTTTCCTCAGACACATACTGGCACTACATACAAGCAGAGAGTTATTCATGTCGGCACCAATAATGTGAGAATGAGGCCGTCAGAGGTAACCAAAGATAGCCTAGCCAGGACTCTTGAACTAGGGAACAAGATGAGTCGGCATCGATTAATTGTCTCTGGCCCCCTCCCCGTAAGGGGTAGTGATGAACAGTATAGCAGATTAGTTTCCATGAACCGGTGGCTGGCCCGGCATTGTAGTCAGAAAGGTTATGGTTTCGTGGATAACTGGCCTTCTTTCTGGGGCCGCCCTGGCCTGCTGAGGGCAGACGGCCTGCATCCTACTGGACATGGTGCTGCCATTTTGTCTAGTAATATAGACAGGTGCATTCGGTGCTTTTGACACAAGGAATCTCAGCAGGTCGCAGGAATTAGAGAACCTGCTAGTCATGATAGTGCGGGTGTGGAACTGGATAATGTAGAAGCTTTTAGTTGTCTGGTTAGGCCGTGTTATCCTGATGTCTACTGCCTAAATCTGTTATTTAGTCCTCAAACACATCTGAAAACTCACAGAGTCAGTGACCCAAAAGCATCCTGTCCTCATGTTATTATAACTCAGAGGCAATCTTTTAAACCCAGCAGAACTGTTAGAGCTCGACAACTTGTTCCTGTCACTGTCTCTCCACTGGACCAGCCTTCAAATGTCTGCTCTACATCAAGACTGAAGATCGGTCTCCTGAATGTGCGGTCTCTATCCTCCAAAGCACTCCTAATTAATGATCTTATTGCTTCTCATAGCTTGGATTTACTTTGTCTTTGTGAAACGTGGCTTAGGCCCAATGTTTTTCTGCCACTAAATGAAGCCTCTCCCCCTGATTATGCGTATGCACAGGTAGGTCGCACGTCGAAACTGGGTGGTGGTGTTGCAGCCATTTATAAAGCTGCATTTTGCTTTACAGGTACATCATCACAGCCGAAATTTAACTCTTTCGAAGTGTTACTCATTAAACATATTTATTCTCAAATAAACGGAAGGAAGCCATTTTATTTAGCTGTAATCTATCGCCCGCCGGGTCCCTACTCTTCTTTCTTGGATGAGTTTGGAGTTTTCCTCTCGGACTTAATAACCCACGCTGATAACATCCTTCTAGTTGGAGACTTTAATATTCATCTAAATAAGGAGTGGGATCCTCTGGCCAGAGCATTTCAATCACTGTTGACACCCTGTCTTTAACCAGTTTGTTCATGAGCCCACACACATTAGTGGAAACTCTCTTGATCTTGTTTTGGCTCGGGGAATAGATGTCTCCAATCTCTTTGTCTCCTCTCTTTCATCTGCTGTCTCAGATCACTCACTGGTGGAGTTCCAGATAAGTTACACATTTCTCTCAAACTCAGACAAATGCGTAGTGTCTACACGGAATTTTAGCGCAGCTGCAATGGAAATGATTGCCACACGGCTGACAGATGTTCTTCCTAATTTAACTCCAACTGGAAACTCAGTAGAGGCCTACACAGAGGAGGTCCATGCTACCCTCTCAGCCATCACCGACTCAGTGGCCCCCCTCAGGACAAAGCCCAGACCAACCAGACGACCTACGCCATGGTATAACGAGGAAACGGGCTTTGAAACAGACCTGCAGGAGTTTTGAACGCAAATGCCGCAAGTCAAAAACAAATCTAAATGATCAAAAGTGGTGTTTGTGTGTAAACACCTATAAGCACGCCCTCAGCACTGCAAAGACTGCCTATTTTTCATCTCTAATCAGAGAAAACCGGCATAACCCCAGGTTTCTCTTTGGAACAGTTGCTAAACTTATCCAACCAAACACAACTGAAGACTCCTCTCCCTTTACTGCACAAGACTTTTTAGATTTCTTTAATCATAAAATTGAAGATATCAGGGATAATATCAGGGATAATATTTTGTTTTTGTCTTCTTTGGCTCCGGGTCCCATTCACTTGGATCCACCGACCTCTCGTCTCTCAGTCTTAGATTCTGTTTCCCTTGATGAGCTGACAAAGGTGGTTTCTTCATGTAAAGCAACTACGTGTCTCCTGGATATCCTGCAGCAAAACAGCTTAAAGAACTGTGGCCCTATGTGGGGCAAATTATATTAAACATTATAAACCTCTCCCTGTCTACTGGCACCGTTCCTTCCCTTTTCAAACAGGCTGTGGTCAAACCCCTGCTCAAAAAACCTACTCTGGATCCTGGATGCCTAAATAATTTCCGTCCTGTCTCCAATTTACCTTTTCTATCTAAAGTCCTCGAAAAAGTTGTGCTAAAACAACTTACTCTATATCTATCGGAAAATGAGCTCCTGGAGCCGTTTCAGTCTGAGTTTAGGGCCTCTTATTCCACTGAAACAGCTTTAGTTAAAGTGACTAATGATCTCCTCCTTCAGATGGACGAGGACTCATCGGTTCTACTGTTATTGCTGGATCTCAGCTGCATTTGATACGATTGATGCAGTGCTAATCAACAGACTTAAAGATGTTTTTGGCATCTCTGGCTCTGCTCTTTCTTGGTTAGAATCCTATCTGTGTGATAGGTCTCATTTTGTCTCTTTTAATAAATCCTTCTCCTCCACGGCACCAGTGAAGTTCGGTGTGCCACAAGGGTCTGTGCTCGGTCCCATACTTTTTTCACTATATGTTACACCATTGGGACAAATCATCAGAAGTTATGGAGTGAGCTTCCACTGTTATGCCGATGATACACAGCTGTATCTACCAATAAAAGTGAATACTACTGACATCATGCGTCTAGAGGCCTGCCTCGTTTCAATTAAAACATGGATGTCTCAAAACTTCCTCCATTTGAACTCGGATAAAACAGAGCTCTTGTTAATTGGTCCTGCCAGTCATCGGCACAAGTTCAACAATCTTACTGTCTCAATCAACAACTGTGTGTTGGAGCAACACTGTGAGGAACCTTGTTACATTAGCAATATACTGCTTAACGTTATGAGCTCTCACATAGACAACACCATGTGTCTGTCTCCATGCACTCTTAATTTGACTTACACGATACACATCCCTACAGTCTTAGGGTTTGTGGAATAATGAGTCTTTGTCTTCTAACCAGTAGCTCACCTGCTAGAGTGATATTGTCTTTCTCGGTCCAGTATGGTCTTATATCTGGGGCTAAGGCATTTTTCTCAGACCAGCCAGCTTTACAGTATTGAATTAGTTTTGCACAGACAGCGTCACCTTCTTGTTTCTCCTGAATAGCCTGTAGCCTGGGCTCTGTAGCAGGAAGGTTTTGAATCACAGCATCCACAAACACTTTCACCTCTGTTTCATTATTCAGTTCCTCCTGTGTGAACCTGTGTTTCACTGGGGCTCTTGACAGAGTGTCTGCTGTTATTAGGCGCTTACCCGGAACATGCACAATGTCAAACGTGAACTTCATAAGTCTTAAGCAAAATCTTAGCACTCTGGGTGGAAGCTCATCTAGCGCTTTTGTACTCAACAGGGGCACTAAAGGCTTGTGGTCTGTCTCAAACTTAAATCTGAGTCCCATGATATATGGTGACAGTCGTTCACATGCCCATGTGGCTGCCAGGGCCTCTTTTTCTATTTGTGCGTAGTGTTTTTCAGCTTCTGTTAAGCCTCTTGAGATGAACACTATCGGCTTCCAGGTTCCATCCGGAAGACCCGGTTTAGTCCATGTTTAGACCCGGTTTAGTCCATGTTTAGACCCGGTTTAGTCCATGTTTAGACCCGATTTAGTCCTGGTTTAGACCAGGTTTAGTCCATGTTTAGACCATGTTTAGTCCTGGTTTAGACCCGGTTTAGTCCATGTTTAGACCTAGTTTAGTCCATGTTTAGACCTAGTTTAGTCCAGGTTTAGACCCGGTTTAGTCCTGGTTTAGTCCAGGTTTAGTCCTGGTTTAGTCCAGGTTTAGACCTGGTTTAGTCCAGGTTTAGACCTGGTTTAGTCCTGGTTTAGTCCGTGTTTAGTCCATGTTTAGTCCAGGTTTAGTCCATGTTTAGTCCAGGTTTAGTCCTGGTTTAGTCCAGGTTTAGACCTGGTTTAGTCCAGGTTTAGACCTGGTTTAGTCCATGTTTAGTCCAGGTTTAGTCCATGTTTAGTCCTGGTTTAGACCCGGTTTAGTCCTGGTTTAGTCCAGGTTTAGTCCTGGTTTAGTCCAGGTTTAGACCTGGTTTAGTCCAGGTTTAGACCTGGTTTAGTCCATGTTTATACCTTGTACCTGAAATGAATCACTGGTGTGTTTATTTGATTTATTATTTTATTGTTTTATATTTATTGTGTGCTGTTTGTCCTGCTGCCATTAAAATAAACGTGTTATCTCTCGTGGATAATAAAGAAATAAAGACTCCTTGAACCTTGAACCTGTTTTCCTGTGACAGCTCCAGGTAAAGGTAAACGCAGGTGTTTCTCTGGGATTTCTTTGGTTTTTGACGAAGTGACAGAAGAAGAGGCTCAGACTGTGAGGTAAACAACACAAGAGTCTTTAACGTGTTTTAATCCGTCACTGAGCTTTATTTAAACTTTGTTCACACTTTAGTGACTTGTGTCTTAAAGGAGTTCGAGGGAAAATGGCGGAAAGTGACATGTTTTAATTTAAATCAGATTCAGTTTGAGGCAGAACAAGCTGTTAATGCACTCAGTCCTGGTTAGACCTGGTTTAGACCTAGTTTAGTCCTGGTTTAGACCTGGTTAGACCTGGTTTAGACCTGGTTTAGTCCGTGTTTAGACCCGGTTTAGTCCAGGTTTAGACCTAGTTTAGTCCTGGTTTAGACCTGGTTTAGACCTTGTTTAGTCCTGGTTTAGACCTGGTTAGACCTGGTTTAGACCTGGTTTACTCCAGGTTTAGTCCATGTTTAGTCCAGGTTAGACCTAGTTTAGTCCTGGTTTAGACCTGGTTTAGACCTAGTTTAGACCTGGTTTAGTCCGTGTTTAGACCCGGTTTAGTCCTGGTTTAGTCCAGGTTTACACCAGGTTTACTCCAGGTTTAGTCCATGTTTAGTCCAGGTTTAGACCTGGTTTAGTCCGTGTTTAGACCCGGTTTAGTCCAGGTTTAGTCTGGGTTTACACCAGGTTTAGTCCGGGTTTACACCAGGTTTAGTCCGAGTTTAGACCAGGTTTAGTCCGGGTTTACTCCAGGTTTAGTCCGGGTTTACACCAGGTTTAGTCCAGGTTTAGTCCAGGCTTAGTCCTGGTTTAGACCTGGTTTAGTCCTGGTTTAGACCATGTTTAGTCCAGGTTTAGACCATGTTTAGTCCAGGTTTAGACCACGTTTAGTCCGGGTTTATAGCAGCTGTAGTCTATAATTCTATTGATGCAGAGGGGGAGATTGTGTTTGTCAGGGTTTGCTGCAGGAAAATCTTTCCAGTGTTTCTTATTTTCATGAGTCTAGTCTCTACAATATCTCAAATATTATCAGAGTAACACACAAACCTGACCTTTGACCCTCCCTCAGCAGTTGCTGTGACCCTCACCATCAAACCAAGCCTCTTGTTCCTCCAGAACCTTTTCAGATCAGAGTCGGTCCATCAGGTCCACCTCTGGCTCCAGGATGAGTTTGAAGGAGGAGCCTCCAGGGGGCAGCACTGATCCACAGTAAGTGTTCTGTCACAGACTCATGCACATTCTCTTTATTTTTACAAACTTCAGTCTGTTTCTTTGGTGCTGTTCTCTAGGTCAGAGTCTGGACTCTCACATCTGTCCATGAAGAGTGACCGGTCTAAAGGTCGTCCTCCAAACCTCAAAGAACCAGGCCCAGACTCACAGTAAGACTCAGTCAGGTTCAGGTCTATCTTATTAAAGTCTTTAAACCTGCTTAAACTGGCTTTAGCTCTAATCTTAGATTGACTGATTAAAATTTATTTAAGTGTCATGCACAATCAGTGCCCAGCCCATAAGGACCTTTAAGACACTAGATATGTTTTAACAAGATAAAGAGATCAAATCATCTGCTCCACCAAAATAACAAATCATTATTAAAATATTCTATATTAAATCAGGTCACAACATTTGCTGCATTCTATTCCGAGCCTTACAGCCGTATTCAGCTGAGCTTAATGCGTTTGGTTGTCTTTCCGTTTTTTTTGGCTGAGCTATACACTGTTGATTTGCCACTGTGTTTGGCTTACGTAAAAGTTTTATTTGATTTGCATATTTTGGAATAAGGATTACGAGTGTAACTTCTGTTCCAAGAAGCATCCTGCGGTTGAATCACTAGTGGCGTTTTCGACTCAAGTTGATTTGCAGTTGTCCTTGCACTGTACATGGCAAGTGCAGTACTGGTCTACCCTTCATAAGGCTACTAGTGTTGACGGTCATGCTAGATTCACTGTGCTGTAGGGCATGCTTTGGTCCCCCTCCAGCCTGAGGACAGCCACAATTTCTGCCCCTCCTGCTTGGGAGTTGGTCATCTCAGGGAGGGTCTCACGGATGACGCCTGTACGAACTGCAGCATTATGCCCCGGTCTGTACTGGTGGCTAGGTTGGCAGCTGTTGAACAGCCTATGGCAGCCTGCTCAGTTACCAGCTGGACAGTGTACGGACAACTGGGCCGCCTCAGCCATTAGGATGGCCCTCGCTCGACTACATCCCAATCCCTATTGCCTCCAGCTATGGGTCTGGCCGTTACAGGGCCTGAATCAGGCTTCTCTGAGTTTGGTGTGATGTGGAGCCTACCATGAGAAACGCTTGAGCACAATCCACGCAACTGTTATATGACAATCGATGGAAATTGTTTTAAAGGTGGTGTCGTGAGGTAGAATGTCCCATTTCATACATTCTATCATTTATACAAGGACTCCTGGAACAGTCATCGTCTACCCTGAAGGTATATGTGGCAGCAATCTCCTGTCGACATATGGAAGTTGATGGTAAAACTGTCGGCAGTAATAGGCAGGTTTCCTTATTTTTGAAGGCTCTCAGCGATTACACCCACCTAGACGCCCAGTGGTACCTTTATCGGACTTGACCATGGTGCTGGATTCCCTGAAGTCAGCGCCATTTGAACCTTTGACAGAGGTAGGCATTAAATGGGTGTCTATGAAGAATGCATTTTACTGTCGGTGGAATCCAGACAGGTCAGGGGTCACTCTTTGCCAGATGTCTCTTTTGTTCCCAAGGTGATCTCTGGGACAACGGGTATTCAGCCGCTACAGCTGGCCCGCTTTGATTCAGGAGAATTGTGTGAGCATCTATGCCCGTCCGAGCAATAGAGGTGTATATAAATGCAACTGCTACGATGTGCAAAACAAACCGGCTGTTTGTTTGCTATTCTGGTCCCCGTAAGGGCCAGGCCCTGTCTAAACAGCACCTGGCGCAATGAGTGGTGAGTATAATTACCCAGGCATACAATGCCCGTGGCCAACCACTACCAGTGGGAGTGAGTTGTCACTCTACAAGGGGCATTACCACTTCCTGGGCAGCAATGACTGGAGTGCCTTTGGAGGTAATCTGTGCTGCGGCGTCATGGACTACTCCGCATACATTCACCAGATTTTACAGACTGAACATAGCCGCCCCCCATCCACTGGAGGGAGTTCTACGGCAGGACACTTCTAAGTCCTGATAAGGTATGCTGGATTAGGGTCTGTGGTCAGGAGGGATGAAATAGAACGAGTTATGTATGTAATCGCAGTTCTATGAATCCAGGATGGCCGCCAGGGCAGTCAGTCCCACGGAATCCTGGTACTTGCAAGAAGGTAAAGGGACTGAGCATCCGGTTTTATGTGGCCCCAAGTGGGTCACCAGTGACTTTTTTGGTATGCGAAAAGATGACCATTCAGTGCTAAATGCACCGCCCCTGGCGGTCAGGAGGCTCAGGGGTAGAGCAGTCGTCTTTCAACTGGAGGGTAGTGGATTCGATTCCTGCTCTCCCCACAATTCATACTGTCGGTGTGTCCTTGGGCAAGACACTTAACCCACCTTGCCTCATTTGAATGTGTAAGACTTTTCAGTGAATGTATGTGGTGATGGTCGGAGAGGCCGTAGGCGCAAAATGGCTGCCACTTCTCTGTCAGTCTGCCCCGGGGCATCTGTGGCTACAGATGTAGCTTACCACCTCCAGTGTGACTGTGTATGAATGAATAATGGACGACCTGTAAAGCGCTTTGAGTCCCTTGGTCCTTTGGGAGAAAAGCGCAATATAAATCCAATCCATTATTATTATTATTATTATTATTATTTGTAGAACCACAGTTACATGTAACTCTCGTTTTACATAATGATCTTTTTAAAATGAATATTATTTCTCAGTTTAGGTTTTCTACATATTTCCTGTTTCCATTGTTTTGGAACTTATTAAAGAATATTTGTTTGATTTAAGGTTCCATTGCTTAGTTTAAATAAAACCTGTTTGAAACATATTCTTTCTTTGATTTGAGCTTTGAGCTGACGTAGCACTAAATGTAGCATCTGTAAACATTGACTCTGGTCATTGAAGCTGACTAAAGACCTAACTCGTGTGAAGAACAGCAAGTGTCTGTGGCTTCAAGATGAAAAGTGTAAACTACTGCTCACTGCCAACAACAGATATTATCTTAATGACAGTAAATGTTTGTGTGATTTTGGTGCTGTTCTCCAGGTCAGAGTCTGGACTCTCACATCTGTCCATGAAGAGTGACCGGTCTAAAGGTCGTCCTCCAAACCTCAAAGAACCAGGCCCAGACTCACAGTAAGACTCAGTCAGGTTCAGGTCTATCTTATTAAAGTCTTTAAACCTGCTTAAACTGGCTTTAGCTCTAATCTTAGATTGACTGATTAAAATTTATTTAAGTGTCATGCACAATCAGTGCCCAGCCCATAAGGACCTAAGACTCTTTAAAGTTCTCTTTGAGTTTCAATCTCTGCTCACCTGAACAGTCGCCAGGTGAGGTGGAGGAGTATCAGAGAAAAATCCAAAAAGCTTAATTTATTTATTTAGACAATGTTTCAGTGGAAGGTCAGATTGGAGCCAAATGGTGTTGGATGAAATAAATGAATCAGAGAAATGTGAAACAAAGACAGGCTTCATCGACAGAGAACCAATCTCACAGCAGCAGAGTCTGACTGAGCTTCTGTTGGCTTTTCTACAATAAGATGAAATAAGTCTAAAGACTCTGAAGACGGCCATGTTACTGTAGAATATCTATATTTACTGCTGAGCTCCACTGGCCTCTGAGCGAAAGGGCCAGGAATTTAGTTTAGTGTCTTTAATGAGTCCAGCTGACAGCTGGGATTATGTGTGTGTTTGGTTTTCTATAAAACGCACACTAATCATTAGAACAGAAAAAGAAGCTTCATGTAGTGTTTAAGCGATGGATGACGTTTGGTTTAAATGGTGTTGAACTGTTGCTTGTTCCACAGATCTGAGCCCAGCCCAGAGGGTCCCAGTGGTGAGCGGCCTCAGACTCGGCTGGACGACATATTCAAGGTCTGTACATAAACATCAGCTGCTACTTCTCCTCGGGTTGTGTTCTCCATGTCTCTGGTCCGAGCTCCTCGGGTCCAGTCTGTTTACTTCCCTCAGGTCGACAAAGGCTGAGGAACTCTGGTGTCACCAATCTTCAGTCAACTGTCCAGCTCTGACCAATCACAAAGAACAAACTGCATATATCCTCTTCACAATTAAAGGCTAATGAGGTTTAGACCAGGTTTAAATCTGGTTTTGATGTTATGTTGTGTGTGTGGTGGTCTCTGTTCCAGCGTCTGGAGGACAACATTGTGACTTTTGTCAAAGACGAGCTGAAGAGGCTCCACAGGGTTCTGGGCTCAGATTACCCAGAATCCTTAGAGAGTGAGGAGGATGAGGAGCAGATCAGCAGAGAGCCTTTTCTGAAGATCACCCTGGACTTCCTGAGGAGGATGAAGCTGAAGCCGCTGGCTGAGCATCTGCTGAGCAGTAAGACCTCTCTTTAAAGTTTTTCCAGGTCTAGTCCTGACCTTTGACCCTAACCCTGAGGAGGTCTGAGTCTGGTTCAGAGCCAGTGCTGCTAGTCTGCAGGACACACTGAAGATATACTCACAACATCCAGAACCTCAAGGAAACCAAGATCTGATCCTAGTCTTAGGTTCTCAGTTAGAGGCTCGGCACATTTTGGTTCAGGTTTTTCCTCACGTCATTAGATCAAGTCTCCATCAGGAGGAGATTAGTTCAGAGAGAGGCTCTGTCACAGCTACAGTCTGCTACTAAAGGGCTTTTGTTAAAGACAAATATATAAATTAATGATGGAAGTCATAGTCTGAGGTAAATACAACCACAAACTAAACACATTTTGGGAAAAGTATTTATGAGTCTCCTGCTTTTTTCTTCAGAAAGGTATCATGGACTTCAGACTAAACTGAAGAGTCATCTGCAGCAGAGGTTTAGCTGTGTGTCTGAGGGCATCTCTAAAGCAGGAAACCCCACCCTTCTAAACCAGATCTACACAGAGCTCTACATCACAGAGGGAGGGGCTTCAGGGGTCAACCAGGAACATGAGGTCAGACTCATCGAGACCGCCTCCAGGAAACCATCCGCACCAGAAACCACCTTCACACGTGAAGACATCTTTAAAGGCCCCGCCCACAGACAAGGACCAATCAGAACAGTGCTGACAAAGGGAGAGGCTGGCATCGGGAAAACAGTGCTGACTCAGAAGTTCAGTCTGGACTGGGCTGAAGGCAGGACCAACCAGGACGTCCAGCTGCTGTTCCCGTTCACTTTCAGAGAGCTCAATGTGCTCAGAGACAGACAGTTCAGCCTGGTGGGACTGCTGCAGCACTTCTTCAGTGAATCTGCAGGACTCTGCAGCTTTGAACAGCCCCAGGTGCTCTTCATCTTTGACGGTCTGGACGAGTGCAGACTTCCTCTGGACTTCACCAAAACCCAGGTCCTGACTGAGGCCACAGAGTCCAGCTCAGTGGATGTGCTGCTGGTAAACCTCATCAGGGGGAGCCTGCTTCCCTCCGCTCGCCTCTGGATAACCACACGACCCGCGGCGGCCAATCAGATCCCAGCTTGGTGCGTCTCCATGGTGACAGAGGTGCGAGGGTTCACCGACCCACAGAAGGAGCAGTACTTCAGGAAGAGGTTCAGAGATGAGCAGCAGGCCACAGCTGTCATCTCCCACGTCAGGACGTCCCGCAGCCTCCACATCATGTGCCACATCCCGGTCTTCTGCTGGATCACTGCCACAGTCCTGCTCCATGTGATGAAGACTGGGTCCACAGACCAGCTGCCTCAGACCCTCACCCAGATGTACATCCACTTCCTGGTGGTCCAGGCCAAAGTGAAGAACCTCAAGTACGATGGACGCTCTGAGACGGACCCTCACTGGACTCCAGAGACCAGGAAGATGGTGGAGTCTCTGGGAAAAGTGGCCTTTGAGCAGCTGCAGAAAGGAAACCTGATCTTCTACGAGTCAGACCTGAGCGAGTGTGGCCTGGACGACACAGAGGCCTCGGTGTACTCCGGAGTGTTCACACAGGTCTTTAGAAAGGAGCCAGGCCTGTACCAGGACACGGTCTACTGCTTCATCCATCTGAGCGTACAAGAGTTTCTGGCTGCTCTTCACGTCCATCTCACCTTCTTCAACTCTGGGGTCAATCTGCTCTTGACCCAACAAACCTCTGAGAGTCCTGAGTCTGAGGCAGACTTCTACCGGTCTGCTGTGGACCAGACCTTACAGAGTCCAAACGGACACCTGGACCTGTTCCTGCGCTTCCTCCTGGGTCTGTCTCTGCCGACCAATCAGAGTCTTCTCCGAGGTCTGCTGACTCAGACAGGAGGTAGCTCACAGACCAATCAGGAGACAGTAAAGTACATCAAGGACAAGATCAATGAGGGTCTGTCGTCAGAGAGAAGCCTGAACCTGTTCCACTGTCTGAACGAACTGAACGACCGGACTCTGGTGGAACAGATCCAACAGAACCTGAGAGAAGGACGTCTGGAAGCAGACAAACTGTCTCCTGCTGATTGGTCGGCTCTGGCTTTTATCTTACTGTCCTCAGACTCAGACCTGGAGGAGTTTGATCTGAAGAAATACCATGCTTCAGAGACGGCTCTCCTGAAGCTGCTGCCGGTCGTTGAAGCTTCCAACAAAGCCCTGTGAGTTTAAAAAGGACTTTACTCAAAGTTGAAAGTGGAATTATATCATTAACGTTATCTTGTCTCTTCAGTCTGTCCTGCTGTAACCTGTCCCAGAGCAGCTGTGGTCCTCTGTCCTCAGTCCTCAGCTCCTCGAGTCTGAGACTCCTGGATCTCAGTAACAATGACCTCCAGGACTCAGGAGTGGAGCTGCTGTGTTCTGGACTGAAGAGTCCCCTCTGCAGACTGGAGACCCTCAGGTGAGGACACACTTACCTTTGAAGACTGTCTCCAGTAACTTGTTGAAGGTTTGTATATTGTTCTGCAGTGGGACATGATTTTCTCAGAGGAAGCTGTAGAAAGCTTGCTCAGATCCATGAGGTGGAGGGGTCAGATGATCAGGAACATAAAGGAAGGGGATGAGGTTGGAGGAAAACAGAGAGAGAGACGGGGTCACTTCAGGGTCTGGTGTCTCTCGACCATATCCCTGCACCTCACTCTGCATCAGACTTTATTATTCATAGTTTTCATGTGACATCACATTCTCAGTGAAACGTTCTCCTGGAGAAAAAAACAAACTGCTGAGCTCTGCTACCGTCAGTGTAAAGAGAGGATTAATAATCGTTTACCCAACAGTTGTTGTTCCTCGACTGAAGGAACTGAATGAAGAGGAATACACCATGGGACTGTGTTTGTTCAGAGGAAACCCAGAAAAGAGGAGGAAAAAGTGGATTTATGTCATTAACACTTTGTTTTATTTGATTTATTTACATACAGGGACCGTGCTCATTAATAAACATTTCTGTAAATGTGCCAGAGATTTTATCTGTAGTCCCTAGACAGAAGTTAAAAGTCACCCTAAAAACATTAAAAATACAAGACACGGTGTTAAAAGAAGCAGAGTGAAAAGCAGAAACACAGTGTTAAGGTCTGTTCACACCGGGACGAATTTCGCCGACGTTATTCGCCGACGTTTAATGCCTCGTGACTAATACAATGGACGCCAATGTGAGTGTTCACACCGACGCGAAAAACACCACGCGTAAATGCGTCAGTTTTTTAAGAACTCCTCGGGTTTGTTTCTTTGGTTTGACGCGCTGCGTCAAAAACTATACGACCAATGAGATTAGCGCTTTTGCTCACGTGTCTGGAGCTTATGAAGTTACAGTAAAACACAACTTGGGGGCGCTCAAACACAAAACGGTCTTGCCGAGCACACATACTTACCGGCGAAGAAGATATACGCCAAGTAGCGTCTACACTGCCGGGAAGAAATAAGACGAAGAAGATGAAGGCTAGATGAATGTAGAGCTGCTGGTCTCGGTGTCGGAACACAAAGAACTTATGACAAACGCGACATCGATTACAAAAATGACTTGCTCTCTTCTTCTGAGTGAAAAGCGAGTGTCAGAAGCATAAGGTTGCGCAGCGCCACCTTGTGTACCGGGGTATTTCTGTTTTACATTAAGCGGCATCTAATGTCAGGGAATGAAGTTGCATGTTCACTCGGCTCATCGTCAGCGAAAATCGCTTGGGTGTGAACACAGAAAACGCGTTGAAAAACGCTGGCGAATAACGCTGGCGAATATTCGTCCCAGTGTGTACGGGCCTTTAAAAGGCAGCAGCGGAC
This sequence comes from Neodontobutis hainanensis, assembly GCA_024349245.1. Lineage (NCBI taxonomy): Eukaryota > Metazoa > Chordata > Actinopteri > Gobiiformes > Odontobutidae > Neodontobutis > Neodontobutis hainanensis. The sequence goes on along the minus strand of JALDNG010000002.1, from coordinate 18,848,997 downwards.
ACAGGGTAAAAACACAAGATGGCAGCAGCAAGAGTTCAGTGCTGACAGGTCTGATACTAATGAGCCAACCTTTTAAATGAGACTGGAATGAGCTGTAAGTATTGAGTTCTCTGATTGTTGTTGGGACAGTATTCCATTCTCGAGAAAAATCCATAAAAATGTGCTCTAAAAGAAAAGGCTCTGTAGCAGACTTCTTCTTTATTCAAGAAAGTTGAAGGAGGCCAGCGTCCTGAGAGCGAAGGGTACGAGCTGGAGTATACCAGGTGATAAGGTCAGATAGGTCAGAGGCGCGTCCACAACGATTTTATAGGTTAACAAGAGAACTTTGAAATCAGCTCTAACATGAGGAAGTGTAATGAAGCCAGGACCGGAGTAATGTGATCAAACTTCCTGGTCTTTGTTAAAAGTCTGGCGGCTGTATTTTGGACCATTTGTAGTCTGTGAGTACTTTTCCTCGGCAGTCCAGAGAATAACGCAGTAGTCCAGCCTGGATGTGACAAATGCATGAATGAGAATTTCAGCATCAGCTAAAGAGAGGCAGGAGGGAGTTTGTGAGATATTCCTCAAGTGAAAAAAGCCCAGTTTAGTGACCTCACTAATGTGCTGCTGCAGAGATAGTGTGGAGTCAAAAATGACACCGAGGTTCCTCACAGTGTTGCTCCAACACACAGTTGAGAAAGTAAGACTGTTTCACTGGTGTCGTGGAGGAGAAGGATTTATTAAAAGAGACAAAATGCGACCTATCACACAGATTCTAACCAAGCAAGAGCAGAGCCAGAGATGCCAAAAACATCTTTAAGTCTGTTGATTAGCACTACAGGATCAATTGTATCAAATGCACTTTTTTAGTTCATCGAGGGAGACAGGATCTAAGATTGAGAGACGAGAGGTCAGTGGATCCAAGTGAATGGGACCCGGAGCCGAAGAAGACAGTATATTACAATTAAAATATTATCCTTTATATCTTCAATTTTATGATTAAAGAAATTACTCCAAATTAATTTGCTTAGGAAGTTTTGAGGCATGTCTTTGTGCTGTTTGACGTATTGTAAGCGGGATGCTTAATGTCATTTGGCTAGTAAAGGCTTCTGGCGACTCGACTCATTTATCACATTCACATTTTTCTTCAAGTGTCTTCTTAATGTACATCTTGAAACAGCCACTTTTGACGAGGTTTAGTCCTGTATTTCAGCTGAAGTTATCTGTGGGTTTTTCTTTGCATCCTGAACAATTTTCTTGGCAGTTGTGGCTAAACTGTTTGTTGGTCTACCTGACCATCACTGACCTTTTTATACATACACAATAACAAGTAGTAGAAGCCATTCATACTTGTTTGTGTCAACTTGTGCATGTTATCAGCCCAAAGTCACCTGGCTATTTTAACTTTTGAAAAGGGTCATTTGGGTAGTTTCTGTTGTCATTATGATTTAAAAAGAGTAAACACAATAGTTTGACAATAAATGGCTTCACCCAACCACTAACTATGAGTGTAAAAAGTTTTTTGCGTTATTATTTATTTTCTTTGTAACTATGCTCTTTCCTCAGTCTGTCCTGTTGTAACCTGTCCCAGAGCAGCTGTGGTCCTCTGTCCTCAGTCCTCAGCTCCTCGAGTCTGAGACTCCTGGATCTCAGTAACAACGACCTCCAGGACTCAGGAGTGGAGCTGCTGTGTTCTGGACTGAAGAGTCCCCTCTGCAGACTGGAGACCCTCAGGTGAGACCGGTCCCATGATGGACTCCTGTCTACATTGTGTCCCACATTAGTTGTAATGGTGTGTGTCTTTAGGTTGTCAGGATGTCTGGTCTCAGAGAAAGGTGGGGCTTCTCTGGTCTCAGCTCTAAGCTCCACCCCCTCTCATCTGAGAGAGCTGGACCTGAGCTACAACCATCCAGGAGCCTCAGCAGAGCTCCTGACCGCTCTACAGGACGACCCCACTGCCCCCTGAACACTCTCAGGTGAGGACTGGACTCTCTCAGGGGTTGGTCCTGGTTCATTAGGGTCTACCACAAGTATGGCCTTGTTCTGGTCTAGTCTGGTCTGATGTATTCTGGTCTTGGTCTGGTCTGGTCTGGTCTGGTCTGGTCTGGGTCTGGTCTGGTCTGGTCTACAGTACACTGGACTTGTCTGTGAGTAACACTGACAGTGTTAATGTGTTTCAGGCTGGAGCCGGCTGGAGTCCGATGGATGAGGCCAGGTCTGAGGAAGTGTAAGTCTCATTTGAGGTTCTGATCAACAGGAAGTGATGTCATCAGTGTTTTTTTTTTGGTTAACAAGTCTTTCAGACTGTTTTCTCAGAACACCAAGACACATCTCAGCTGCTGGAGACACACAGAGAGTAGAACAGTCCTCTGCTCGGGACAATAAACTCCAAACCCAGGGCAACTGCACAGTCCTCTGTAGTTGCCCATTTGGGCAACTATTAATACTGTTCATGTTTAGGGGCATGTTGTAGAAAAAACAGATTTTCAGCAGGTGCTTAAATGTTTAGTCAACATTTGTCTTTCGTTTCTTTAATTTCTATTTTATTTTGTCATTTCTCCCTTATTTTATCAAACTTGCTTTTGTTTAAGTTATTTAACCAACTCATAACCTTCGAGGACGGTAATGTTCAAATTTAGTCCAGAGAGGCCAGATGGTTTGACAGAGGGCTGAAGGAAGACATTTTTGTGAAAATGGAAAAGCCTTCGTTGAACAGATTCATGTTGCCCAGTATTTACAACAGTGTTCTTAAACCTAAAACAAAAGAGCCTCACCTTAGAACAACCAACATAACACCTGATTAGAACAATGACACTAACGACCCTGCACCTGAATGGAACAGTGTCACTATCGACTCTCCTGAGCCTTAACAACTCTTACATCAGAGTCACACCTCCCTTTCATGACCAACAACAGAACAACCTGGTCCATCAGGTTTGGTTTCAGGTTAAACTCCTCCCTTTAGAGATATAAGCTCAGCTCTTACAGTTGAACTCAGAATTGATAAAGTCTCTTGGAATTAGAGACGTAACGGTTTCACCTTGAAAACTGGGTCCAGATGCTTTTACTCAAACCTGTTGTTCATAGGTCTGTATCAGTGAGTGAAGATATGAGGGGGCGGAGCCAGTGGTGGTCTTGTAGGACAAGAACATAGCTTTAATCTTGATGCAGGCGTCAACAGGAGCCAGTGTAACTAATGAAGAGGAGTCAGTGTAACTAATGAAGAGAGGAGCCAGTGTAACTAATGAAGAGAGGAGTCAGTGTAACTAATGAAGAGAGGAGTCAGTGTAACTAATGAAGAGAGGAGTCAGTGTAACTCATGAAGAGAGGAGCCAGTGTAACTAACGAAGAGAGGAGCCAGTGTAACTAATGAAGAGAGGAGCCAGTGTAACTAATGAAGAGAGGAGTCAGTGTAACTAATGAAGAGAGGAGTCAGTGTAACTAATGAAGAGAGGAGCCAGTGTAACTAATGAAGAGAGGAGTTACTCTCTTTGGTTCTTTAAAGACCACTCTTGCTGCTGCATTCTGGATCAGCTGCAGAGGTTTGGTTGTGCAGCAGGAGTCCAGCCAGAAGAGCATTGCAATAATCCAGTTTGGACAAGACAAGAGCCTGGACTAGGATTTGCGTAGAGTGCTCTGATAGGAAAGGTCTAATTTTTCTAATGTTGTAGAGGATGAATCTACAGGACCTGGTGGTGCTGGCAACATGACTTGTGAAGTTTAGTTGATCATCAATTACCACTCCTAGATTTCTGGAAGTGCTGGACGGTGTAATGGTTGATGAGCCTAGTTGAATGGAGAGGTTGTGGTGGGTCTTTGGGTTTGGCCGGAATCACAAGCAGTTCTGTTTTTGCGAGGTTCAGCTGCAGGTGATGGTCCTGCATCCAAAGTGAGATGTCACTCAGGCCGAGACACGAGCAGAGACCGTCGGATCGTCAGGTTGAAAAGACAAGTGGAGTTGAGTGTCGTCTGCAGCAGTGATAGGAAAAGCCATGCTTCTGACTGACAGAGCCAAGGGATGTCATGTAAATGGAAAAGAGTAGCGGTCCAAGCACTGAGCCCTGAGGCACCCCTGTATTGAGATGTTGGGACTCAGAGACCTCGTTTCTCCAGGATACTCTGAATGACCTATCCGAGAGGTAAGACTTGAACCATTGTAACGCCATTCCAGAGACACCCATCGCACTGAGAGAAGACAGGAGGATGTGATGATTAACAGTGTCAAAGGCAGCAGACAGATCCAGTAAGATGAGGACAGATGACTTGGATGTTGCCTTTGCCAGTCTCAGAGCTTCGATGACTGAGAGCAGTGCAGTTTCGGTGGAATGTCCGCTCTTGAACCCAGACTGGTTCTGGTCCAGGAGGTTGTTCCGTGTGAGAAAGGAGGAGAGCTGGTTAAACACTACTTGCTCCGGAGCTTTGGCAGTAAAGGGAAGGAGGGAAACCGGTCTGTAGTTTTCTAACAGTGAAGGGTTGAGAGTGGGTTTCTTCAGTCGTGCTGTGATGGGCCTCTTTGAAAGCTGTGGGGAATGACCCAGTGGAGAGAGATGAGTTGATGATGTGGGTGAGAGCAGGCACAACAGATGGAGAGATGGCCTGAAGGGGGATGGGATCCAGAGGGCAGGTGGTAGGGTGGTTAGAACTAATGACCTTGGAAACGTCCGCTTCAGTTAGAGGAAAAAAAGAAGGGAGCACACAAGTATCAGGGGTGTGAATGATTTCAACAGGTGATGGTGCAGAGAACTGACTGCTGATGGCGGTTGTTTTCTTTACAAAGAAAGATGTAAAATCATCAGCTGTTAACTCTGATGAAGGAGGGGGAGCAGGTGGACAAAGGAGGGCAGAGAAGGTTTTAAAGAGAGTGCGTGAGGCAGGTGAGTTGATTAACTTAGAATGATAGTAGACGGTTTTTGCAGAGGTGACCTCAGCAGAGAAATTAGAGAGGAGAGACTGGTAGATAGAGAGGTCAGTGAGATCTTTTGACTTGCGCCATTTTCTCTCAGCTGACCGGAGGCTGGCACGATGCTTGCGTAGAACATGGAATAACCAGGGGGCAGATGAGGATGTACGGGCTGGTCTGGATGTAAGAGGACATAAGTTGTCAGATGTAAGCGTGGACAACAGAGTGTTGGTGGCGTTGTTGATGTTTAAAAGAGAGAGCTCCTCAGAGGGGGGAGCGCAGAAGAGACGGCAGAGGAAAAGCGGGAAGGGCAGAATGAACGCAGGTTGCGTCGGAAAGTGACCAGCGGTAAAACAGTTGCTGTGTCTGGAGAAGTTAGGTCGAGGTTGAGAGTTATGAAGAAATGATTAGACGTGTGCAGTGACCTGAGTGTGCCGAGCAGTGTCTTATGTAGATAAGATCTAGTAAATTTCTAACAGTTGGTTATCTGTCCATGTCCCATTGATGTCCAGCGCCTACTAGTGTTGTCATGATACTGGAATTTCTAACTTCGATACGATACCTTCAAAAATATCGATATTCGATACCATTTTCGATACTGAAGGGAAAACAACTGTCACAATATTATTATTTTTTTTTTTTTATTTAAAGATAAATATAACATGTCTAGATAGAACATAACAATGAGGTATATTAAATTAAAATCAATAAAAATTAGCCAAGGTTCGCTTAGTTAACTTTCCTCACTGTGAGGGCTCGAAAATTTAATAAGAGAATATGGGTTTGAATATCATTCTTTAAGTAAAGTCTCATTTATTCCACACCTGCAGCCTCTTAAACAATGTGGAGATAAATGTTGATAATCCACTTTTTTCTGTATTTTATCCTTTGTTTCCATGAGGAGGATGTTTGAGTGTTTAACTTTCACCAACACAGCTCACAGACAAAAGGAAAAAACTACAAAATCAAAAGAGGCTAAAGCTAAGGCTCAAGACCTGGTGGTTTATTGACAACCGCCTGAAATCCTGCAAATAATGCCTAATACTCATTTTAAATACAAAATCATCAATTCAATCCAAAACATATTTGTTTGGCGGCAGTAGCTCAGTGGGTAGAGCAGTCGTCCTTCAACCGGAAGGTAGGGGGTTCGAACCGGAGAACAGGTGCGCGTGCCAGAAGGGACCGCGAGTGCATGGAAATAGCACGAATGGCCTTGCTTCACCAGTTTGTTTCTCTGGGAAGGTAGGGGAGTACCATTACCTGATTGGTTTACAAGCAGATTGCATTCGCGCGTGCCAGCCAGGTTCGTGCTTACCAGAGCGTGCACACCAAGGAGTGCGGACCACTATCAGAAGCTGAAGAAGCACATCTGTCCTCTGAGCTTTTACCTGACTGAATTTGGTGAGTGATGGTTTCTTTTAATATTTTCTGGTATATCTATGTTAGTTACCTAGGAGCTCTGTTGACATAAGCTAGCTAACGTTAGCTCCAACTTGATGAATTGAGTCATTAAACACAGCAGGAAAGAACGCAACGCGTTAGCCAGCTAACGTAAAGCTCGTGGCAAATTCTTAATGTTAGCTAACGCTACCGTTAACGTAAGTCTAACATTAGCATGATATCGTTACTAAAGTTACCTGCTAGCTTTTATAGCTGACAGTAAATCACAAAAAAGAAACACTGTTAATGTTAGTGCTTCTTTCTTAAATATCTACAACTCGTTTTTCCAGGACGTGTACTGTAGATGATTTTGAGGTGAGGGGACTGACAAGGCTGAAGGTAAAGTGAAGTGTTCCACCGTTCTATCAATAGCATCTGGCAGTGCTCAACAGTTCAAGAAACAGACTGCTGAAGAGGAGAAAAAGGCAAGGCTGAGACATGTGGCAAAACAGCGAAAGCGGGCCATGGAGACACTGGTGGTCCAGGCAAAGAAGAAAAAAATAGATCTTCTTCTAAGAGTATTACAAACGAACTATAATGTAAATTGTTATCTTTGCCAATAAAATGTGTTAAAATCTGAATTGCGTAACATTGTATTGTCTGTCATTGTTCTTATCATGATGAAAGAGAAGACAAGTTAAGCTATAGCATGTCTACCATCTCTTGTGGGGTTTATGCATTCAGCCATTTGTGTTGCCCTTATACCACTAGAGGGTAATATCTTTCTCACCTTTTTCACCCCTGACCCGTTTTCATGCCTGATATTTATTTCCTGTATTTTCCCCATGTGGAGTAACGTTTTATTTGAAATGCTTGTTCTGAAACAGGATTTAGGATTCACACAGAAACTGACACAACTTAAAAAAGACTTAACCTGTGTCACTCATCTCCAAACCCTCCTTTAACACCTTTTCTGTTTTTAATCACCAAAATGAACATGTGTTGGGTTCAAATGAACGCGATAAGCATGAGCTAATTACTCACGTTGTTTGTAAATGAGGTCAAATATGCGACAAACGACTCAATACTTAACCTACGACAGAATAAAGAAGTTGACAGACAAACTTACAACTCACCACGATATTAGACGTCCTCACTTTTCTCCGACCTAGAGTCTTTTTAATCCTGACATGAAAACTGTCCAGTCCTGGTACAGTTCTGGATTAATTCTCTGATTATCACAGCAGCCTGGACTGGAGGATCATGTAGTGTATTTCAGCTCTGACTCTGACACGAAGCTGAGGAGCTGTATTTTCTGATTAAAATAAACGTTCCCTCTCCGTCTATAACGTCGGTGAATCTTCATTATGTTTTGCCAAGGCTCAACTTTAAAATTTTAGTCGTTTCTAAGTTATTATCAGGCTACGCTAAACATGATGAAATTTCCCGCGGCTCTCTCCGTAACCATAGTAACCTGAGGACCCGCGCGTTGACGTAGCTGTCCTAGAAGTGCCTGTTCAAAAATATGTTTTATATATTATGAATAAAGTCTTGCGGTCCAGATTGCGGTCCGCCTTTTGAAGACCCTGAGGTAGTGCACTTGTTCAAAGGCTTCTCAGATTGTCATACATTAAGAAACCAATAGTGCAAGTAAAAATTAAATAAATAAATTTAAAAGATAATAAATCTTGTTTTTTCTAGTAAAATCCAAAGCTCAGCTGGTATCGAAACTTCAGGAAATGAGTATCGTATCGTTTGAGATATTTCAGTATCGATATTTATCTAAATTTCGATATTTTTGACAACACTAGCGCCTACTGACCCTTAGTCAAAGCTTAAGTCTGTCCAGAGAGGTGTGTTTAGGGTTAAGTCTAAGGTCACATGGTGATTTCAGAAAAAAAAAGTTCTGTCCGGTTGTTGACCCTCTCTCTGTCTCCGTGGCCCGCTCTGTTACACGAGTGAAGAGAGAACACTTTGTTAAACTTTCACTGAAATCACTTTAAACTCACTTCACCCAGGTGAAGAGGGGGCGGAGCTGTCAACTGATAACCATCTGGTGGTCCACCCTGAGTACCTCAAGTCTCTAGATGTTGTGGGGCTGTCTTGGCTGACATGTCTCTGCAACATCGCGTGGCTGATCATGGACTCTTTTTTTAAGAAGAGGGACCGGAGTGTGTGTTCCAACTACAGAGGGATCACGCTCCTCAGCCTCCCCGGGAAAGCCTATGCCAGGGTACTGGAGTGAAGATCGCTATCGCTGATAGTCAAACCTCGGCTCCAGGAGGAACAATGCGTTTTTTTTACACTGGACCAGCTCTGTACTTTCTCCAGGGGCAAGTGTTTATGGGAGTTTGCCCAACCAGTCTACATGTGTTTTGTGGAGGGCTGTCCGGTCCCTGTAAGAGCTTGGTTCATTCCCGACAGTAAGTCAGACCTGTTCCCGATGCATGTTGGACTCCGGCAGGGCTGCCCTTTGTCACCGGTCCTGTTCATTATCTTTATGGACAGGATTTCTAGGCGCAGCCAGGGGCCGGAGGGAGTCTGGTTTGGGGACCACAGGATTTCGTCTCTGCTTTTTGCAGATGATGATGTCCTGTTGGTTCCATCAAGCCAGGACCTTCAATGTTCACTGGGGCGGTTTGCAGCCGAGTGTGAAGCGGCTGGGATGAGGATCAGCACCTCCAAGTCTGAGACCATGGTTCTCAGTTGGAAAAAGGTGGCTTGTCCCCTCCAGGTTGGTGGAGAGCTCCTGCCTCAAGTGGAGGAGTTTAAGTATCTCGGGGTCTTGTTCACGAGTGAGGGAAGGAAGGCGCGTGAGATCGACAGATGGATCGGTGCAACAAATGTTTTTTATTTATTTATTTATTTTTATTATATAGCGCTTTTCCACCTAGTAGGCACTCAAAGAGCTTTACCAGTGTTACAGCTGGAACACAACAGGAGGCAAGGTGGGTTAAGTGTCTTGCCCAAGGACACAACGGCAGTATGAACAGTGGGGAGAGCACTATATTATGATGTTTTGGGATGTTTTGTGCGGGAGTCGAACCGCCTACCATTCTGCAGTGATGTAGTCGATGTACCGATCTGTCATGGTTAAAGAGCTGAGCTGCAAGAGCGGTCAATCTACTCTCACCTTTGGTCATGAGCTGTAGGGCAAGACCAAAAGGACAATCCTGAAAACAGTCTAAGAGCTCCTCAGCTCAGGGTGAGGAGCTCTTAGACTTAGAAGGAGCTCAGAGTAGAACCGCTGCTCCACTACATTGAGAGGAGTCAGCTGAGGCTCGGGAATGTGTTCCAGATGCCTCCTGGATGCCTTGGGAGGAGTTCCGGCTGTCCTCCACTGGGAGGCCACACTCTAGTTAGACTCTTCCTTTGCGATCCAGCTACAGATAAGCGGAAGAAGATTTTTCTTTTTCTAGGACTGTGATTAGGCTAAAGGCTGAAGGACAATGTTCCACAGGTTTTAGATTAAAAAGACAATAAAACTAATGAAATATCCTTATTTTAGACCCATTTAAATGAAGCACTTAAATGAACAGTAGATCTGTCCGGACACTAAAACATGTCTGCTGCTGGCCCGAGGGACAAGTGCTTAAAAGGCTTCCTGTGGAGCCTGAACAGAGAAATAAAGAGATTTTTGTGATGATTGTAGAGTTAGAAGTGTTGTCATCAGAGATAAACAGAGAGCAGCTTTAACTGGAGTTAGACACAGATCTTTACTTTGAACTAATCTAACATTAGTCATGAGTGTTGTGTTTGTGTGTCTCAGATTTCTGTGAACTCACTCTGGATCCAAACACTGCTCACAGAGAACTCAGACTGACTGAAGACAACCGGAGAGTGGACTATGTGATGGAGGGCCAGTCGTATCCTAATCATCAGGACAGATTTGACTGTTCTCTCCAAGTCCTGTGTTCCTCTGGTCTGACTGGACGCTGTTACTGGGAGGTGGACTGGAACGGGGGGGAGGTTAATATAGCGGTGAGTTACAGAGGAATCAGACGAAAAGGAGACAGAGGAGACTGTGTGTTTGGATTCAACAATCAGTCCTGGAGTCTGGAGATTGATGGAGGACACTACTCTTATTTACACAACAAGAAACGACTTTCAAAAATATCCTCGCCCCCCTCCTCAGGTCGAGTGGCTGTGTGGCTCGACTCTGAGGCTGGGTCTCTGTTTTTTTATGAGTTTCGTTCTGACAAACTGTTCCACCTCCACACCATCAACACCACATTCACCGAGCCTCTGTTTCCTGGGTTCGGGCTGTGGTCAGGGGGTAGTTCAGTGTCTCTGGTGAAAGTGTAGACAGGCTAGTGTGTTACAAACTAGTGCTTCAACACAATCTAAACGTGTGTTTCTACCTGTTTCTGCTGCCGTCACATCAGATCCCTTCGCTCTGGCTTTAACTGCTTTGTGCCTTTATTGTGTCGTGTTGTTCCTGCTGCTCTCACAAAGACACCTCCAAATGAGCTGAAGTTTACTCAAAAGACCAGCTCTGATCACATGATGCTTCTCAAATAAAATGTGCTCAACAATAAAGAAAGTTTGAAAAGACATGAGTTTGGACAGAGTGGTGTTTACAGTGTGTCCACAGGGTTTTGTCCTTTTCATCTTCTGCCCTAACCTTCTCTCACCTTTAGTCACAGCGGGGCTTTATTTGGTGCAGGTTTCTCCAGCGTATGTGCTCCAGGCTGCACCAGGTGACCCCCCCCGAGGCCCTCCGTGACCCGGGCCGTACGCAGCATCCAGGTCCCTGAGGTCCTGTTATAAGAATTTTTAGTAGATCGTAGAGAGACGATGGAGACAGCATACAATTTAAAATTAATGGTCAGGTTTAATTCTTGCAAGAATGAAGCAAAGCTCACACATGTAACAATGGAACAGGATAAAGTTTGCTTGGAAAAGTAAACAATACATGAGATTTTAGATCATGCTGAAACACTTCTCTTTAAAATTATACATATTTTCAGTTTAAACATTTTGATATGTCATCTATGTTGTATTCTCAATAAAATAGTATAATATGAAACTTCCACATCATTGCATTCTGAGTTTGAATTGGTCGACCCATCAGACTCAAAAGATCCTACTAACCTCTGTATCTCTGTATTCTCCTACCTTCTCCTCTACCTTCTCCGCTGAGGTCACCTCTGCAAAAACTGCAAAAACTACTACATTCTAAAATAACCAACTCACCTGCCTCACGCACTCTCTTTAAAACCTTCTCTGCCCTCCTTTGTCCACCTGCTCCCCCTCCTTCATCAGAGTTAACAGCTGATGATTTTACATCTTTCTTTGTAAAGAAAACAACTGCCATCAGCAGTCAGTTCTCTGCACCAGCACCTGTCGAATTCATTCACACCCCTGATACTTGTGTGCTCCCTTCTTTTTTTCCTCTAACTGAAGCGGACGTTTCCAAGGTCATTAGTTCTAACCACCCTACCACCTGCCCTCTGGATCCCATCCCCCTTCAGGCCATCTCTCCATCTGTCCTGCTCTCACCCACATCATCAACTCATCTCTCTCCACTGGGTCATTCCCACAGCTTTCAAAGAGGCCCATCACAGCACGACTGAAGAAACCCACTCTCAACCCTTCACTGTTAGAAAACTACAGACCGGTTTCCCTCCTTCCCTTCACTGCCAAAGCTCCGGAGCAAGTAGTGTTTAACCAGCTCTCCTCCTTTCTCACACGGAACAACCTCCTGGACCAGAACCAGTCTGGGTTAAAGCCTTGTACAAAAAAGGAATTTGAGCAGCACTAGCACAATGCAGGTGGGCCCAGAGAAAATTGAGTGGGCCAAGCCTAAAATGTATTAATTATTGTTATAAGAATTTAACTTTACAGATTAAATGAGCAGAGCATGGAGACGGTATATGATTTGAAAATAATAGACAGTGATGTCTTTGTATTGTTTGGATTAGCCTAGCGTCAATAGGAGATATAGCTAAAGACATTAAGTCATACTTGTTTGTGGATAACCATATGAACTGGAGCATGAGTGAGAGCATAATATACAATATTAATGGAGAATGTATATATGTATATATATATATATATATATATGTATATATATGTATAATATGTAATATATATATATATATATATATATATATATATATATATATATATATATATATATATATGTAATATATATATATATATATATATATATATGTATATGTAATATATATACATATATATATATATATAGATGTTATATATATATATATATGTAATATATATATATTACATATATATATATATATATTTTTTTTTTTTTTTTTTTACACTGCAGTTGTCAGGGCTGAGTGCACTATGGGGTCTAAATCGGGGGCATGTTTGAGACTCCAGCAGCAGGTCAGCCAGTTCCTCTCTCACGATGGTGTTGATTCATGGCTCACAGAGAACAGCCTGTGCTCAAAAGGAAACAGACTTTCTGCTTATTCCAGTCCCAGCTACCATGGCTCCCAAAGCTCCCAGAACAGGAAGAGCAGCTCCTCCGGTGAAAAAGGTGGCCACCCCAGCACCGATCAAACACACAGCTCCCACCACAGCCGTACTGCTGCCAACTGTCTCTGCAGCGTTACACTTTTCCCTCAGTTTTTCCAGCTCTGGGGCCGGAGCTCTCAGGTTGGAGCTGCATTCCTTCCCCTCTTTTATCCAGTCGTAGATAAGCCTCAACAGACGGTCTGCGGACCCCGACATGGCCGCTCAGAAAGACCCCCAGCTTAGGAAGAAGATAAAGGATCTACAGAAGGCTGAAAGACACTTCTGAAACAACTGTTCCTCCCGGCTCTTTTGATACGAGTGTTGGAGCTATGACTACCAGAATAAAAACTATAAAAACAATGTTTGTCTGTTTAATTCCACTCAGAAAAAGGTACAAGTCCGTTAACATAAGGTCAGCCCACGAGTTGTGTCTCTGGTCAGCTCGACACCACAACAGTCCAAGCCTCTGGCCACACCTCATGGAGGAGGGGCGCTTCCTGCCACAGGACTTTTCCAGTCTGTGTCCAGCCAGCAGAGACCAACTGGTTCCAACTGGTTTCAACTGGTATTTAGAGTCCTAATCTAGGGTGAATGTAGCGTGCAAACAACTAACAAGTAGAAAGTGTTATAAGGATTCCTCTAAAAATGCATCTTTGGTCAAAATGATTTCTTGTCTTGGTCTTAAATTTGTCATTAATCTAAAAACTTACGACAGAGTTGTTCAAATCTACTAAAAAACAGTCAATGTGAGAACCCTCTAAACTTACAAGACTCAGTCAGTAAACTTCTTACACTGGGATCGGAGCTGGGATCAGCGTTGTCTCCAAAATTACAGAGCACTTCCAGTCCAGCAGCGAACTGGACAAAGTGAAGGAAATTGACAAGAAATGTAACAAGATCGCTGAAGAAATCCAGGGGCTCTTTAAGAAACTTAAAGCAGAATGTCCCTATAGAAACTCAGACGACAAGGACCAACACATTGTGAACGAGTTTTTGAAGGCTATGGCTCGTCAAAGTGGAATCAATGATCCAATAGATATCAAGGATTTTGATGACTTCAGAAATTTTATAATGGATAACACTTTCTTCAAAACACTTACCAAACGGCTGGCCCTCTCACTCATCGAAGTGATAGATGTTCTGTCGGTTTTTTCCTGTGAAATGGAAGGAAAACTGCTCTCGACGTTGGCCTCTAAAGGGGGAGGACAGATTGCTAAAGCTGTGGCCATCCAAGGCGCATCCAAGGTTATTGTGTTTCTTGTAATAAATGTACATCAACTACTTTCTGTGAATTAGTCTTAGCTCCGCCCTCTTGTCCAAATATGGTCAGCAGCTTTGTGTGTGTGTTGTTTTCAGATTCTAGGAGGCGTTGTGGGACTAGCGTTCTCACTTCCTGAGGCCATCGACAACTGGACAGAAGCCATCAAAAAGAACCATGTGACCAAAGCCAGCCAATCACTGAGAGACACAGCCGAGAAGATCGAGGAGGCCGCTGAGAAGCTGTCTGACAAACTGTCAGAGATCAAGTAAGTGACTAGAATACTGGAACAACAGCGGTGCTGACTTTTGCAGATAAGACTTTTTTACTTAAGTTTCTCAATATACATGTAAGCAGGAAAATATCAAATGAAAAAAGAATCATTTGGGATTTTTTGTAATAATAATAATAATAATAATAATAATAATAATGGATTGGATTTATATTGCACTTTTCTCCCGAGGGACCAAGGGACTCAAAGCGCTTACAGGTCGTCTATTATTCATTCACTCCACAGTCACACACTGGAGGTGGTAAACTACAACTGTATCCACAGATGCACCGGGGCAGACTGACAGAGACGTGGCAGACATTTTGCGCCTACGGCCTCTCCGACCATCACCACATACATTCACTGAACATTCTTACACATTCATACGAGGCAAGGTGGGTTAAGTGTCTTGCCCAAGGACACAACGACAGTATGAACTGTGGGGAGAGCGGGAATCAAACCCACTACCTTCCAGTTGAAAGACGTCCGCTCTACCACTGAGCCACTGCCGCCCAAAGCGCACGGCAGTGGCTCAGTGCATTTTTTTGTCCATTTTTTAGAAAAACAAACAACTGTGTTTACACTTTTTAAAATATAATGACAACAGAAACTACCCACAAGACCCTGAAGGGGATTTTGGCCTGATTACCTGCACACAGGTTGACACAAACAGGTTCCTCACCTGTGACCTTTGTGATCAGTGTGTGGATAAAAGGTCAGTGAGTTTCTGGGATCCTGACAGACCCTTTGAGCTTTCATCCAGTGCTGCTGATGTTTCTGTCTGAGTCATGAGGAAAGCAAAAGAATTGTCAAAGGATCTGGGAAAAGGTGATTGAACTGTAAAAAGAAATGGAAAGAGAAATAAAACAATATCTAAAGAATTGAGTGTTCAAACTCTAAAGAAGTGGAAAATGAGGGATTCTGTTGAAACCAAACCACGGTCAGGTAGACCAACAAAAAATTCATCAACAACTGCTGAAAAAATGTTTGGTATGCAAAGAAAAATCCACAAATAACTTCAGCTGAAATACAGGACTCTGAAAAAAAAAGGGTTTGGCTGTTTCAAGATGCACAATAAGGAGGCAATGGGCTGCATGATCAAAGAAAGCCATTACTGGGCAAATACCACAAAGCATCCCTTACAATACACCAAACAGCTCAGAAACAAGCCTCAAAACTTGAACAAACTTTGGAACAATGTCATTTGGAAAATGTAACTTTTTGGCCACAACCATAAACGTTACATTTGGAGTCAACAAGGCCTACGATGAAAGGTTCACAGTCCTACTGTGAAACATGGAGCTGATGTTTTGGGGATGTGTGAGGTACAAAGGCTCAGGAAAAGATGAATGCAGCATGTTTATCAGAAAATGCTGGAGGAAGATTTGTACTCATCAGCCCTGAAGCTGCTCATGGGACATACTTGGACGTTTCCAACAGGACAACGATCCAAAGCACAAGTCGACCTGTCATTGGCTACAGCAGCAGAAAGAGAAGGTTCTGGACTGGCCTCAGTCTGACCTCAGTGTCATTGAGACACTCTGAGATCTCAAACCTGCAGTTCATGCAAGAGCCAAGAGGCTTTTTGAAAAGAAGAATGAGCAGCTTTACATCTTTACAAATAAAGAGCCTCATCCACAAACTTCCACAAAAGACTTCAGGCTCTCATTGATTTTAAAGGTGCAATACACAGCATTAAGAACTGGGGTATGTTATCTTTGTAATCTTTAGATCAGGGTCTAATAATAATAATAATAATAATAATAATAATAATAATAATAAATTATTGTTATTATTATTATTATTATTAATATTATTTTTATTATTATGATGTGAACTATGAGTGAAAGAGATGTTTTTGTGTTATCATTCATATTGGCCAAAAAACAGCCATAAAAAGGACAAATTCTTTCAGGGAACTTAAATTTATGAGAGCAGCTGTACCTTTACCTCGACAGTGGAAAGGATAGAACTGTTCCACAGACCATCCAGGGGGGCTCCCGTTGAAAGTGTTTAGTAAAAGGGCAATAACTCACAACAATTAAGCTGCAGCTGCAAGGTTAGGAAAGAGATTTATGGGAAGTGTTTGATTGAAATGCTTTGTATGTGGCACACAAACATCTTTAAATCGAAGATGTTTGTTCAGATGGTTTAGTCAAGAAGGTCGATCGTTAGTTTCTATTTCAGTTTTATTAATTACTTAAAACAATATTCTTCTCTAAAACAATAATCCCATTCATTTTGTCGTTTAGTTTACCAAAAACTTTTCCATAGATTCAATAAAACCCAAACAGACTTGACAGAAGGTCAAATAGTTTTCCTAATTAAGAATCATAAACCTCTTTTTTCAACATTAAAATGTTTGTTTAAATAAAAGGCTCCACCAATAACACAATGGAACAGAAACCCCAGCCCTTAAAAAAAAATAAAAATGTATATAAAACATTTCCAGAAAGGGAGGTTCTGTAAAGTCCTGTTCTCTTGTGTTACTGAGGAACATTCATCGTGAATCCAAACAGTGGCTGTGTTAAATCCACTGTCTCCAATTATTCATCAGAACCAAACCAGGAAAATACATAATCGTTTCTTCTTCTTTACCAAGGTCTGGTAACATTGTTCTTCAACATTCTTTCCTTTATAAGTGAGCTTATGGCCCAAATATCTATAAACGTGTTTTATCTTTAAGAACGTGCTCAGTGAAATGTTCATATATTCAACATATTTAAATTCTTCCCATTACAAAGTGACCATTTTCATTCTACCCCCTGTATTATTTCTTTTATTGTTTTCATACTATGGGGTTGGAACTGCACTGATATTAACGACCTTCATTAGCACCTTTAGCTCAGCTTAGCTCAGAAAACTGTTTTTGCTTAAATTCACTTTTTATTCCCAATTAATACAGCTCTTGTTCTCATCTCCAGGAAAACGTTGATGGAAGTGGTCAGAAATCAAAACCGGCCCAAGTCCCCACCAAGACCTCCGCCTCCACGTGTGCCCTCGACCCCACCTCAGCAATGCAACATTGCCTCCTCCTTGTACTTGAACAGTCGCTCCTCACCCAAACCCCGGTCTCTTCTTCAGCAAGTGAACAGTCCCTGTTCCCGCTCATCGCTCGGGGCATCAGCTCCTCCTCGCCAAGTCAACAGAACAGCAGACATTTCCTTGTTCAAGCCCCCTGCTCGCACCCTCAAAATGAATAGGCCTTACAAACCATCTTTGCAGAATCCCCCTACCTCTCACCGCACTTCTTTGTTTGTGAGTCCTGCTTCTAATCTCCATTTGAATAGTTTCCAGCCTAAGACTCCTATAACTTATGCCCACAAAAGTCTTGACGTCATGCTTAAGATGCCTGTGGATTTTATGTCCTTGCACAAGGCACCCTCTTCTAATTCCACTTCCAAGCAAAGGGCACCAACTTCTCTCACCTATAACTATCTTTCTCCGAGTCTGCGGCCTGTTCGTTCAAAGGACAGACGTGACTGCGCACCATTGCCCCTGCCCCTCCCCAGTGATGATGACAGCAGCAGTGAGAGTAGTGACAGTGATGAAGAAGTGAAGTTCAAGATGGCGCTGCTCAATGCTCGCTCTGTAAAAAAACACAGTCTTTGTTTGAAAAATACCATCACTGAGCTAATTTTAAAGAATGAACTGGATGTTTTTCTAATCACAGAGACATGGTTAACAAACGGAGACCAAGGAGACCAGGTATAAACCAATGTTCTGCCTCCAAAGTACAGTTTTGTTCACAGTCCACGTGTTTTCGGGCGAGGAGGCGGTGTGGCTATTGTCTATTCAAATACTCTAGTCTGTGAACAAATTAATTTTAGGGCAACATCATCGTTTGAATATGTGGCAGCTGCTTTGAGACGCCCTGGCTCTTGGGATACTGTTCTAGTTTTGAACATCTACCGCCCTCCTCGATATCGTTTCTCTGAGTTTAGAGACTTCCACAATGAGTTTTCTTCACTTTTGTCTGATATTTCTGAACGTTACACTAATGTAGTAATTGAAGGGGATTTTAATATTAG
Source organism: Neodontobutis hainanensis (assembly GCA_024349245.1). Lineage (NCBI taxonomy): Eukaryota > Metazoa > Chordata > Actinopteri > Gobiiformes > Odontobutidae > Neodontobutis > Neodontobutis hainanensis. The sequence continues at coordinate 18,830,686 of JALDNG010000002.1, read as the reverse complement.
GATTGGTAGTAGGCCTACTGAGTGGCTCACACGAGCGTTTGAGATCTTCTTGCGTGACGAGAACCTGGTTCAGCACGTGACTAGACCTACTCACAGTGCCAGAGGTGTCTTAGACCTGGTCATTACCAGGAACGATTCCAGTGTGAGAATCACAAATCTGTCGGTCCAAGACGACGGCATCTCAGACCATATGACGGTTTACTTCACAACCAGGTTCCCAGACACAGCTAGGACAATGAGGAATATAATTCTGAAGAAGAAGAAGGACAAAAGCAAGAAAAAACGAATCAGACGAAAGGAAGAGTGAAAAGCCCACAAATACTATGTTTTCATTTTAACAAAGAACGTTTTCTGCAATTTAATGCTGTGTTCAAACATAATTTTGTATGTACAATATTTAAGAACAATTATAGTCCGTCTAGGGGCCATCCTCTGATCTGGTTTCCAAAAGGCATTAAATCTATTTTCTATGAGCTTTTTATCCACTTAAAAGCATTTCCAGTATTAGAGGGCTAATGTCTAAACCAGTCTTACCTTTACCTGTCTAAAGGCTCACATTTCCCTTCATCTACAGCACGTTGGACTACTGTGATGGCCTGCTCACTGGGCTAGGCTTTACTATACTCACAATAATGTAGCTTGGGTCTTGGCCTGGCTAAAACACTTAACAATGTTACTCCTTTGGTATGAATGGTCACGCTCAATGGCTTGGCATCTTCTTCTTTTTCTGGCCCTGTCCCCTGCGTCCTCTTCTTTCAGACTGACTACCTTCATGTCCTCTTTCACTACATCCATAAACCTCCTCTTTGGTCTTCCTCTCGACCTCCTGCAGCTCTAACCTCAGCCTCCTTTTACCAACATTCAGTGTCCCTCTGAACATGTCCAAACCATCTCAACCTGGCCTTGACCACTTTGTCTCCAAAACCTCTGACCTGAGCTGTTCCTCTGATACCCTCATTCCTGATCCTCGTCCTTGTCAAAGAGAACCTCAACATCTTCACCTCTGCTCCTCTAACTCTTCCTCCTGTCTTTTCTTTAGAGTCACTAAAGCTTTCAACATCTCTCACTTCTGTCCTGTAAACCTTTCCTTTCATTCTCACTGCTGCTCTTTTATCACACAACCCACCTGACACTGTTCTCCACCTGTTCTCTCTTTACCTCCAGAACCTTCTTCACAGATTTCTCCTTCATGATCACTCTTACTCCATTTCTCTTCCTGTCCACACCTGGATAGAACAGTTTAAAACCTGCTCCGATGCTTCTAGCCTTGCTACATTTCCACCTGGTCTCCTGGACTGTCCTCCTCTGCATCATGTCTACAAACTCTCTATGCCATGTAAATATTATTATTATTATATTATTGCTGAATGCTCTCACTCCTGGTCAAGTTCAAAGGCTTTTCCACAAACACTTATTACTTTATGTCTTTAGCTGTCTTTAGCGCCAGGCTAATCCAAACAAGACAAAGACACTGTCCTGTACACACTGTACACTGTACAACCTATTCACATCCGTGACTGTCGGCTCAATCCACGAGCCTGGAGCTGAGAGACATAATGTACATCTATAAAAACTCAGGAACATGTGAAGCTAATCACCTTGTCCCATTGTTGTGTGTGTCTGAGTTGTTTTAAACCGGTCTTCCATTTCTAAATTTACCATCTTCGTTGTCTTAGTTGTGATCCAAACCTAACAATTATTTTTAACACTCTACCTGTCATCGTACCGACATTCAAAACTTTCAGTCCTAAACTCCTGCCTTTCCTATTCTCCTTCTGCCTCCGGACAACCCTTCCTCCTCCTCCTCGTCCTCCTCCTCCGACCCAGTCTCCACCAGTGCCTGTAGCTCAACGGCACCGGTGGTCGTTTTAATACGGGCCTTGACCAATCCGGTATGTGGGCTAGTCCCATATTAGATTTGGCAAAAGTTTTATGACGGAAGCCCTTCCTGACACAACCCTCTCTATTTATCCGGGCTTGGGACCGGCACAAAAAGTACACTGGCTTGTAAACTCCTGAGGCATCAAAAGCATCTCTGACTTGCTAAATAGCATGCTAAGTCTCTCAGACCCTCAGGGCGTCCTGGATGAACCTCTGCTCAGACCCTCAGGACGTCCTGGATGAACCTCTGCTCAGACCCTCAGGACGTCCGGGATGAACCCCTGCTCAGACCCTCAGGACGTCCTGGATGAACCTCTGCTCAGACCCTCAGGACGTCCTGGATAAACCCTGCTCAGACAAACCCCTGCTCAGACCCTCAGGGCGTCCTGGATGAACCCCTGCTCAGACCCTCAGGACGTCCTGGATAAACCCCTGCTCAGACCCTCAGGACGCGTCCTGGATGAACCTCTGCTCAGACCCTCAGGACGTCCTGGATAAACCCTGCTCAGACAAACCCCTGCTCAGACCCTCAGGACGTCCTGGATGAACCCCTGCTCAGACCCTCAGGACGTCCTGGATAAACCCCTGCTCAGACCCTCAGGACGTCCTGGATGAACCTCTGCTCAGACCCTCAGGACGTCCTGGATGAACCTCTGCTCAGACCCTCAGGACGTCCGGGATGAACCCCTGCTCAGACCCTCAGGACGCCCTGGATGAACCCTGCTCAGACCCTCAGGACGTCCTGGATGAACCTCTGCTCAGACCCTCAGGACGTCCTGGATAAACCCTGCTCAGACAAACCCCTGCTCAGACCCTCAGGACGTCCTGGATGAACCCCTGCTCAGACCCTCAGGACGTCCTGGATAAACCCCTGCTCAGACCCTCAGGACGTCCTGGATGAACCTCTGCTCAGACCCTCAGGACGTCCTGGATGAACCTCTGCTCAGACCCTCAGGACGTCCTGGATAAACCCTGCTCAGACCCTCAGGACATCCTGGATAAACCTCTGCTCAGACCCTCAGGATGTCCTGGGTGAACCCCTGCTCAGACCCTCAGGACGTCCTGGATGAACCCTCCTCAGACCCTCAGGACGTCCTGGATGAACCCTGCTCAGACCCTCAGGACGTCCTGGATGAACCCTGCTCAGACCCTCAGGAAGTCCTGGATAAACCCTGCTCAGACCCTTTGAGCGTTGGCTCAGACAAAGACAAAAAACCTTCACCAAACACAAACCCAACGACGTGAACACGTTCAAAGGGTTCCCTTGTTCATCCTCCGATTTATTATAAACAATATACATATATATACTGTCTAATTTGGTTTTAAAACTGAAAGCCTCAACTTCTAGAGTTGATCCAATACCATCGTGTCTTTTTAAATCCTGTTTTGATTCACTCTCTCCTGTTGTTTTGAGAATTATTAATAACTCACTGTGCACTGGTGTTGTGCCAGTAGCACTTAAAACTGCTGCTGTCATCCCTGTATCAAAGAAGAAAAATGTGGACTTTGATAATCTTAATGATTTTCGTCCCATCTCGAATCTTCCATTCCTCGCAAAAATTTTAGAACAAACAGTGGCTTCTCAACTTTTTTCTCATCTTCACTCTAACAATCTTTTTGAGCCACTTCAGTCTGGGTTCCGTAAGCTTCACTGAAACAGCGTTAGTTAAGGTCACTAATGACTTGTTAATGGCTTCTGACTCTGGCAGTCTATCTATACTGATCCTTCTATAGATCACTCCATTCTAATAACCCATTTAGAGACTGTTTTTGGAGTTTCTGATTCTGCATTAAAGTGGTTTAAATCTTACCTCTCTGAACGCAGGCAGTTTGTTGTAAATCTGAGGTCAGTGGGGTGCATTCTGGTGTCCCTCAAGGATCAAGTCTGGGGCCTTTACTTTTTAATATTTATATTTTTCCACTTGGCCAACTTTTAAGAACTCTTTCTGTTAACTTCCACTTTTATGCTGATGACACTCAGATTTGCATACATTCAAAACCTGATGTCAATATGGCTCTTCTTTCGCAATGTTTTACTGAGATTAAAAAATGGATGTCAGAGAATTTTCTCTGTCTTAACAGTGACAAAACTGAGGTGATGCTTATTGGCTCACCTCATCAACTGCGTAAAGCTGAATCCATATCGTTGAGTGTGGATGGCTCTGCTTTACTATTTCAAACTAAACTAAAAAATCTGGGGGTGATATTTGATGCCAATTTAACATTCGACCTTCATGTCCGTAACACTGTCAAAGTATCATTTTTTCATCTCAGAAACATTGCCAAACTACGCCCCATGTTGACTTGCTCTGTGGCTGAAAAGTTAATCAATACCTTTTTTTCACGCATTGATTATTGTAATGCATTGCTGGCCGAGTCTCTAAAGCTACCCTAAATAAGAATTTTAACAGGAACCAGTGCAAGGAGCACATCACACCGATACTCAAAAAATTGCACTGGCTTCCTGTCAGTTCTCGTATTGATTTTAAAATTCTCATGCTCACATATAAGGCCTTGAATAATCTAGCCCCCCAATATCTGTGTGAACTTTTAACTCTCTACACTCCCTCACGCGCACTACGCTCCTCTGAAGCTGCTCTCTTAGCTCCAAAAAACACGGTTGTATTGTATTGTATTAAAATGTTATATAGTAACTGTACTTTTTCTAACAAAGAAAACCTTTTTGTCTTTAAACAAGATTTAGTAAAATATTAGTTTTCTGAAGAGACTAAAGATTCTTCAAACAAAGAGAATTTGTAGGTTACCAGAGTCTTGTACTGCAATTGTTTAACTGCTGTAAGAGTTAATGTAAGAACTGGGTTTACGACAATACAGTAGGTTTACGACAATACAGTAGGTTTACTACACTAGGTTTACGACAATACAGTAGGTTTACGAGAATACAGTAGGTTTACTACAATACAGTAGGTTTACGAGAATACAGTAGGTTTACTACAATACAGTAGGTTTACGAGAATACAGTAGGTTTACAACAATACAGTAGGTTTACGAGAATACAGTAGGTTTACTACACTAGGTTTACGACAATACAGTAGGTTTACGAGAATACAGTAGGTTTACTACAATACAGTAGGTTTACGAGAATACAGTAGGTTTACTACAATACAGTAGGTTTATGACAATACAGTAGGTTTACAAGAATACAGTAGGTTTACGACAATACAGTAGGTTTACAAGAATACAGTAGGTTTACGACAATACAGTAGGTTTACGAGACACTGTTCTTCAACTGCAGTGTGAAGGTTTCCAGTGTTGTTTCATTAATCCTGGGCTCCTTCAAATCTTTCTCTTTTTTTCTTCTGAGACTAAAGCAGCACTAAACCTGGACTAAACCAGGACTAAACCAGGACTAAACCTGGACTAAACTATTTTATCCAAAGACGCACTCAGTTCTTTGCTGCCCTCTGCTGTGGAAACATTTGCAGTGTTAATAAAATAACTCCTTGTTTCCCATGATGCACTGCTGCCCCGTGCCCTCCTCAGTTTCCCATGATGCCCGCTCCTCAGTTTCCCATGATGCCCTCTCCTCAGTTTCCCATGATGCCCTCCTCTCAGTTTCCCATGATGCCCTCTCCTCTGTTTCCCATGATGCCCTCCTCTCAGTTTCCCATGATGCCCTCCTCTCAGTTTCCCATGATGCCCTCCTCTCACTTTCCCATGATGCCCTCTCCTCAGTTTCCCATGATGCCCTCCTCTCAGTTTCCCATGATGCTCTCTCCTCTGTTTCCCATGATGCCCTCCTCTCAGTTTCCCATGATGCCCTCTCCTCAGTTTCCCATGATGCCCTCCTCTCAGTTTCCCATGATGCCCTCCTCTCTGTTTCCCATGATGCCCTCCTCTCAGTTTCCCATGATGCCCTCCTCTCAGTTTCCCATGATGCCCTCCTCTCACTTTCCCATGATGCCCTCTCCTCAGTTTCCCATGATGCCCTCCTCAGTTTCCCATGATGCCCTCCTCTCAGTTTCCCATGATGCCCTCCTCAGTTTCCCATGATGCCCTCCTCAGTTTCCCATGATGCTCTCTCCTCAGTTTCCCATGATGCCCTCTCCACAGTTTCCCATGATGCCCTCCTCAGTTTCCCATGATGCTCTCTCCTCATATCCAGGGACGACATAACATTTGGATTGATGTTAAAAAGCAAGGGTGATGAGCTCTGTACTAATACAATTGTATGTCTAGCAAAATTTTTCATCCACAAATGTCGAATTGTTAAAAAATCTCCCAAATTTATTGTCTTTTTAAATGAATTTAAACTTTATATGAAATCCTTAAAGGCTCTGAAAAATCCTAAAGGACAAGAAATATATGAAACCCTAAAACACTTCCCAACTGAGATAAATAGCTGAACGAAGACTTAATTATCCCCTTATAGTATAATACCATTTACAGATATAAATTTGTTTAATGGAATGTTTATTTATCTATTATTTATTTCCTTTATAAATTACCCTTTTTGTTTTGTTTTGTTTTGTATCTAAGACTATATTTTCCTGCTTGTATTAAGAGCTGTTCCCTCTGGCTATATTTTCTCTGTATCCTATTATGAAGAAATGGATCTATTCAGCCATGTTTGTTTGTAAATCTTGATATTTTCAATAAAAAAAAAAAAAAAAAAAAAAAAAAAATGATGCTCTCTCCTCAGTTTCCCATGATGCCCTCTCCTCTGTTTCCCATGATGCCCTCCTCTCAGTTTCCCATGATGCTCTCTCCTCAGTTTCCCATGATGCCCTCTCCTCTGTTTCCCATGATGCCCTCCTCTCAGTTTCCCATGATGCCCTCCTCTCAGTTTCCCATGATGCCCTCCTCTCAGTTTCCCATGATGCCCTCTCCTCTGTTTCCCATGATGCCCTCTCCTCAGTTTCCCATGATGCCCTCCTCTCAGTTTCCCATGATGCCCTCCTCTCAGTTTCCCATGATGCCCTGCTGCAGCCGCTGTATGAGCCTGTTGTGTTCTGGTTGAGATGCAGTTATGTGAAGTGAGTGGGAAGTCACAAGGCTGCGTCTGTGCTCTCTGTTCCCACTGCCCCACGTGCACGCTCCTGAACACACGTGCACACTCCCAGTGGCACGTGCACGCTCATGTACGTGTGTGTGTGAGGAGTTTTCAACAGGGTGAAGTGAGAAGGGTTAATCTATTTTGTTTATCACTTTTCCAGGATTAGTTTGGTCTAAAGTCTGGACAGACCTGTTCTAGTCCAGACTAGTCCTGGTCTGGATCAGTCCAGTCCTCATGAAGTTCAACATGGTTTAAGAACAAGCCTTTTTTGCTTTATTCACAAATAAAACTAGGGCTCCAGGGCTCTAAACAGGTCCAAACTAAACTTTTTAATTCTAATGTAGCACCACAGTTTAATTTAACGCTCTATTTAAACAACATTGGGACAGAAGTCCATCACACTGAGGACTGTTCCAGGACGGACTGTGTGATATTTGATAATAATGAGATACTGTGTGAGTGCGTGCACGTGTGTGTGCGTGCGTGTGCACGTGTGTGTGTGCACGTGTGTGTGGGGGTCAGTACCAGGCTGTGCGACCGTCCCTCCTGAGTCTGTTTGTGAAGAAGAAGATGGCCGTCAGACAAACAGCAGCTTTAGTCCTGACTCTCTTCTTCATCGTCTTCATCAGCAACTGTCGGCCGCAGAGACGTGAGTAAGACCGGGACAAGACCGGGACTAGTCCAGAACAAAAGCTGGACAAGACCAGGATGAATGCTGTCTGATTTAAAACAGCACTAAACCTCGATTATAAACATGACTAAACTTGGACTAAAGCAAGATTAGACCAGGACTAAACCTGTTCTGAACCAGGACTGAACCAGGACTGAACCAGGACTAAACCTGTTCTGAACCAGGACTAAACCAGGACTAAACCTGTTCTGAACCAGGACTGAACCAGGACTGAACCTGTTCTGAACCAGGACTAAACCAGGACTAAACCTGTTCTGAACCAGGACTGAACCAGGACTAAACCTGTTCTGAACCAGGACTAAACCAGGACTAAACCTGTTCTGAACCAGGACTGAACCAGGACTGAACCAGGACTAAACCAGGACTAAACCTGTTCTGAACCAGGACTGAACCAGGACTGAACCTGTTCTGAACCAGGACTGAACCTGTTCTGAACCAGGACTAAACCAGGACTAAACCTGTTCTGAACCAGGACTGAACCTGTTCTGAACCAGGACTAAACCAGGACTAAACCTGTTCTGAACCAGGACTGAACCAGGACTGAACCTGTTCTGAACCAGGACTAAACCAGGACTAAACCTGTTCTGAACCAGGACTGAACCAGGACTGAACTTGTTCTGAACCAGGACTGAACCAGGACTGAAGCAGGACTAAACCTGTTCTGAACCAGGACTAAACCAGGACTAAACCTGTTCTGAACCAGGACTGAACCAGGACTAAACCTGTTCTGAACCAGGACTAAACCAGGACTAAACCTGTTCTGAACCAGGACTAAACCAGGACTGAACCAGGACTAAACCTGTTCTGAACCAGGACTGAACCAGGACTGAACCAGGACTAAACCTGTTCTGAACCAGGACTAAACCAGGACTAAACCTGTTCTGAACCAGGACTGAACCAGGACTAAACCTGTTCTGAACCAGGACTAAACCAGGACTAAACCTGTTCTGAACCAGGACTGAACCAGGACTGAACCAGGACTAAACCAGGACTAAACCTGTTCTGAACCAGGACTGAACCAGGACTGAACCTGTTCTGAACCAGGACTGAACCTGTTCTGAACCAGGACTAAACCAGGACTAAACCTGTTCTGAACCAGGACTGAACCTGTTCTGAACCAGGACTAAACCAGGACTAAACCTGTTCTGAACCAGGACTGAACCAGGACTGAACCTGTTCTGAACCAGGACTAAACCAGGACTAAACCTGTTCTGAACCAGGACTGAACCAGGACTGAACTTGTTCTGAACCAGGACTGAACCAGGACTGAAGCAGGACTAAACCTGTTCTGAACCAGGACTAAACCAGGACTAAACCTGTTCTGAACCAGGACTGAACCAGGACTAAACCTGTTCTGAACCAGGACTAAACCAGGACTAAACCTGTTCTGAACCAGGACTAAACCTGTTCTGAACCAGGACTAAACCAGGACTAAACCAGGACTAAACCTGTTCTGAACCAGGACTAAACCAGGACTAAACCAGGACTGAACCTGTTCTGAACCAGGACTGAACCAGGACTAAACCTGTTCTGAACCAGGACTGAACCAGGACTAAACCTGTTCTGAACCAGGACTAAACCAGGACTAAACCTGTTCTGAACCAGGACTGAACCTGTTCTGAACCAGGACTGAACCAGGACTAAACCTGTTCTGAACCAGGACTGAACCAGGACTGAACCTGTTCTGAACCAGGACTGAACCAGGACTGAACCAGGACTAAACCTGTTCTGAACCAGGACTGAACCAGGACTGAACCAGGACTAAACCTGTTCTAAACCAGGACTGAACCTGTTCGGAACCAGGACTGAACCTGTTCTAAACCAGGTCTGAACCTGTTCGGAACCAGGACTGAACCTGTTCTAAACCAGGACTGAACCTGTTCGGAACCAGGACTGAACCTGTTCTAAACCAGGTCTGAACCTGTTCGGAACCAGGACTGAACCTGTTCTAAACCAGGACTAAACCTGTTCTAAACCAGGACTGAACCTGTTCGGAACCAGGACTGAACCTGTTCTAAACCAGGTCTGAACCTGTTCGGAACCAGGTCTGAACCTGTTCGGAACCAGGACTGAACCTGTTCTAAACCAGGACTGAACCTGTTCTAAACCAGGTCTGAACCAAGAATCCCGTTGATCTCATATTTATTCTGTTCATGTCTGTTTTTTATTCTCTGGTGAGCCCAGGCTTTTCGAGTCGTTAGCACTGACCTGAGGACTGTTTTATGAAACGAGCTCTTGATACGAGTCAGACTCAGTGGAAATGAAGTCTGATCCTGGTCCAGACCTGGTTTAGATCTAGTTTTGTTCGGGTTTAGTCTTAATACATTTGTGGGTTAGTCCTGGTTTAGACCTGGTCTAGTCCTGGGTAGTCTGAGTGTCGAGCTGAATAAAAAGGTTTCAAGAAGGTTTCAAGGGACAAAACCTTCAAAACCGATTTGTCCAGATTTCTTTTCCTTTAATACAGTCAGGTCCATAAAGTTATAGACATCGACACGATTCTAATTTAAACAAACCAGATGTGCTTTAGCCGCAGACCTTTAGCTCTAGTTTGAGGTATTTACCTCCAGATCAGACGAGCAGTAGGAGTTACAACAGTTTGTATTTGTGCCTCACACTTTTTAAGGAACCAAAGATAATGGGACCGACAACAATCTTAAATCAGACTTTGACTAAAACTTGTTACAAAGTGGTCTGCAGTTCTTTCATTTCAAATCCATTGGCCCAATATTTATGGAGCCGACTGTAAGTCCTGCGACTGACAACCTCCACAGACTAGATTAGTCCTGGGCTAGTCCTGTTCAAACCTGGTCTTGGTCTCTCCTCAGTCTGTGCAGTTCCAGCCGGTCCGGTCCTGGTCCCAGAGAACAACACGGCAGATGTAGAAGTGGTCCAGATTGGAACCGGTTCAAGTCCAGAGCTGGTCCTGCAGATCCTTATTAATCCTGAAAACCTGTTCTATCTCCACGGCAACGCCCTGATGATCAAACGAGGACTGGACTATGAGGTGAGGAGCAGGTCTAAACCAGGTCTAAACCAGGACTAAAGCAGGACTAAAGCAGGACTAAAGCAGGACTAAAGCAGGACTAAACCAGGACTAAAGCAGGACTAAAGCAGGACTAAACCAGGACTAAACCAGGTCTAAACCAGGTCTAAACCAGGACTAAAGCAGGACTAAAGCAGGACTAAACCAGGACTAAACCAGGTCTAAACCAGGTCTAAACCAGGTCTAAACCAGGTCTAAACCAGGACTAAAGCAGGACTAAAGCAGGACTAAAGCAGGACTAAAGCAGGACTAAAGCAGGTCTAAAGCAGGACTAAAGCAGGACTAAAGCAGGACTAAACCAGGACTAAACCAGGTCTAAACCAGGTCTAAACCAGGTCTAAACCAGGTCTAAACCAGGACTAAAGCAGGACTAAAGCAGGACTAAAGCAGGACTAAAGCAGGACTAAAGCAGGTCTAAAGCAGGACTAAAGCAGGACTAAAGCAGGACTAAAGCAGGACTAAAGCAGGTCTAAACCAGGACTAAAGCAGGACTAAAGCAGGACTAAAGCAGGACTAAAGCAGGTCTAAACCAGGACTAAAGCAGGACTAAAGCAAGACTAAAGCAGGACTAAAGCAGGACTAAAGCAGGACTAAAGCAGGACTAAAGCAGGACTAAAGCAGGTCTAAAGCAGGACTAAAGCAGGACTAAAGCAGGTCTAAACCAGGGCTAAAGCAGGACTAAACCAGGTCTAAACCAGGTCTAAACCAGGTCTAAACCAGGACTAAACCAGGTCTAAAGCAGGACTAAAGCAGGACTAAAGCAGGACTAAAGCAGGACTAAAGCAGGTCTAAAGCAGGTCTAAACCAGGACTAAAGCAGGACTAAAGCAGGACTAAAGCAGGTCTAAAGCAGGTCTAAACCAGGACTAAAGCAGGTCTAAAGCAGGACTAAAGCAGGTCTAAAGCAGGTCTAAAGCAGGTCTAAAGCAGGTCTAAAGCAGGTCTAAAGCAGGACTAAAGCAGGACTAAAGCAGGTCTAAAGCAGGACTAAAGCAGGACTAAAGCAGGACTAAAGCAGGACTAAACCAGGACTAAAGCAGGACTAAAGCAGGACTAAACAGGACTAAAGCAGGACTAAAGCAGGACTAAAGCAGGTCTAAACCAGGACTAAACCAGGACTAAACAGGACTAAAGCAGGTCTAAAGCAGGACTAAAGCAGGACTAAAGCAGGACTAAACAGGACTAAAGCAGGTCTAAAGCAGGACTAAAGCAGGTCTAAAGCAGGACTAAAGCAGGACTAAAGCAGGACTAAACAGGACTAAAGCAGGTCTAAAGCAGGTCTAAAGCAGGACTAAAGCAGGACTAAAGCAGGACTAAACCAGGACTAAAGCAGGTCTAAAGCAGGACTAAAGCAGGTCTAAAGCAGGACTAAAGCAGGTCTAAAGAAGGACTAAAGCAGGTCTAAAGCAGGACTAAACCAGGACTAAAGCAGGACTAAACCAGGACTAAAGCAGGACTAAACCAGGACTAAAGCAGGACTAAACCAGGACTAAAGCAGGACTAAACCAGGACTAAAGCAGGACTAAACCAGGACTAAAGCAGGACTAAACCAGGACTAAAGCAGGACTAAAGCAGGATTAAAGCAGGTCTAAACAGGACTAAAGCAGGTCTAAAGCAGGACTAAAGCAGGTCTAAAGAAGGACTAAACCAGGACTAAACCAGGACTAAAGCAGGTCTAAAGCAGGACTAAAGCAGGACTAAAGCAGGTCTAAACCAGGACTAAAGCAGGACTAAAGCAGGTCTAAACCAGGACTAAACCAGGACTAAAGCAGGACTAAAGCAGGTCTAAACCAGGACTAAAGCAGGACTAAACCAGGTGTAAACCAGGTCTAAACCAGGACTAAAGCAGGACTAAACCAGGTGTAAACCAGGTCTAAACCAGGACTAAAGCAGGACTAAACCAGGACTAAACCAGGACTAAAGCAGGACTAAACCAGGACTAAACCAGGACTAAAGCAGGACTAAAGCAGGACTAAAGCAGGACTAAACCAGGTCTAAAGCAGGACTAAAGCAGGACTAAAGCAGGTCTAAAGCAGGACTAAAGCAGGACTAAAGCAGGACTAAATTAGGACTAAAGCAGGACTAAACCAGGTCTAAAGCAGGACTAAAGCAGGACTAAAGCAGGTCTAAAGCAGGACTAAAGCAGGACTAAAGCAGGACTAAAGCAGGACTAAACCAGGTCTAAAGCAGGACTAAAGCAGGACTAAAGCAGGTCTAAAGCAGGACTAAAGCAGGACTAAAGCAGGACTAAAGCAGGACTAAAGCAGGTCTAAAGCAGGACTAAAGCAGGACTAAAGCAGGACTAAAGCAGGACTAAAGCAGGACTAAAGCAGGTCTAAAGCAGGACTAAACCAGGTGTAAACCAGGTCTAACCCAGGTCTAAAGCAGGACTAAAGCAGGACTAAAGCAGGACTAAAGCAGGACTAAACCAGGTCTAAAGCAGGACTAAAGCAGGTCTAAAGCAGGTCTAAAGCAGGACTAAAGCAGGACTAAAGCAGGACTAAAGCAGGACTAAAGCAGGACTAAAGCAGGTCTAAAGCAGGACTAAACCAGGTGTAAAGCAGGACTAAAGCAGGACTAAAGCAGGACTAAAGCAGGACTAAAGCAGGACTAAAGCAGGACTAAAGCAGGACTAAAGCAGGTCTAAAGCAGGACTAAACCAGGTGTAAAGCAGGACTAAAGCAGGACTAAAGCAGGACTAAAGCAGGACTAAACCAGGTGTAAACCAGGACTAAAGCAGGACTAAACCAGGACTAAAGCAGGACAAAAGCAGGACTAAAGCAGGACTAAAGCAGGACTAAACCAGGTCTAAAGCAGGACTAAAGCAGGACTAAAGCAGGTCTAAAGCAGGACTAAAGCAGGACTAAAGCAGGACTAAAGCAGGACTAAAGCAGGACTAAAGCAGGTCTAAAGCAGGACTAAACCAGGTGTAAAGCAGGACTAAAGCAGGACTAAACCAGGTGTAAAGCAGGACTAAAGCAGGACTAAACCAGGACTAAAGCAGGACTAAAGCAGGACTAAAGCAGGACTAAAGCAGGACTAAACCAGGTCTAAACCAGGACTAAAGCAGGACTAAAGCAGGTCTTGGTTCTCGTTCCAGAGCCTGTCCAGTCCGACCCTGATGGTGTGGGTCCAGTGCAGAACAGGGTCCGGTTCAGTGAGTACAGAGTCTTTCTGGAACCGTACAGAGTCAGAGTGCCAAAGAACTCTGTGTAACTCTTGTTTGTTTCAGTTAAACGAGTCGGTGGAGGTTTTCATCGAGAACGTGAACGACAACCCCCCAAACTTCGCCCAGAACCACTACGTCCTGGAGGTCAACGAGGTGAGACCAGATTCAAAACTTACACAGACATTAATATTGCTTTGTCCTTTTCTTCAAGATGAACCTTCACAGACGCTGACTTTAGTCTGAAGTATATTTGTATTTTTATTATTATTACACTCAAAAAGGATCCCACAATCACCTCCTGCCTTTGTGGTGTTGTTCCTGCCTTTGTGGTGTTGTTCCTGCCTTTGTGGTGTTGTTCCTGCCTTTGTGGTGTTGTTCCTGCCTTTGAGGTGTTGTTCCTGCCTTTGTGGTGTTGTTCCTGCCTTTGTGGTGTTGTTCCTGCCTTTGTGGTGTTGTTCCTGCCTTTGTGGTGTTGTTCCTGCCTTTGTGGTGTTGTTCCTGCCTTTGTGGTGTTGTTCCTGCCTTTGAGGTGTTGTTCCTGCCTTTGTGGTGTTGTTCCTGCCTTTGTGGTGTTGTTCCTGCCTTTGAGGTGTTGTTCCTGCCTTTGTGGTGTTGTTCCTGCCTTTGTGGTGTTGTTCCTGCCTTTGTGGTGTTGTTCCTGCCTTTGTGGTGTTGTTCCTGCCTTTGAGGTGTTGTTCCTGCCTTTGTGGTGTTGTTCCTGCCTTTGTGGTGTTGTTCCTGCCTTTGTGGTGTTGTTCCTGCCTTTGTGGTGTTGTTCCTGCCTTTGTGGTGTTGTTCCTGCCTTTGTGGTGTTGTTAGGGTTTGCCTTTAAAGACCCAGAAAGAAGCCTCAGGTGTTTCAAAGTAAAGCGTTTTCAGGATAAAACAATGACGAGACAAAACGGACACTGAGCAAAAGAATGACTTTGTGGAATAACCCAGTCACACAGGTGTCACAGAAACATGAACTCTGAGTTTAGACTGAGACTTTCAGGAAACTGGACCCTGAGATCCTGTTGAGATAGAACGACCAACACGAGCTGATGTAAGCTGATTGTATTTTCTTCACAGTTGACTCCCGTTAACTCCAGCGTCGGTGTCATAGAAGCCACAGACGTCGACTCTGAGCCGCTGTTTTATCGACTGGAACCTGCCACAGTAAATAAAAGTAACTCCAGTGACATTATATAAACCCCACTGGTGTTAAACTGCTGTGGTTTGCTCTGGTGTCGAACAGGACAAGTATTTCCGTCTGGAGAACATCAACAGCCCAAAGATCCTGGTCAAAAGCATCCTCGACTACGACTCTGTGCAGAAGATCTCTCTGGTGTTACACGTTCAGGTAAAAAAATCTGTTCTTTCTGTCCAATGGATTTAGTTGTTTTGGAAACATGACACGTCTGTGAAGATAATCAAGTGATAACGTTTATAATGTGGGTCACAGGTCATAACCAGAGGTCTCTGAAACATAATATGAGTCCTGAATCAGCCATGTTTTCTTTGTCCCTGTGGAGTTTATATGTAGATATTAATCTTGCATTTGGATAATGTTGGAGATACTGTTCTTCAGGCTTAGTTTTGTCAGTCATAAGCAACGTCAAAACATTAAAGAAAACTATTTCAAAGTGTCAATCTGCTCACACCTGGTCACATGACTGCTACGACACAACGCGCAGTAGAGCTGTGTTCAAGGCATCTTTTCAGTGTTAACACAAACTGTAAAAACACAACATGCTGTGTATGAGCAGATAGAAAACAAAGATACGTTCAAAACAAATATGGCTGACCACACGGTTTTCTAGCATTTAATAGCATTAATGTAATCAGTTAAACTAGGCACAGAAATAAGAGCCTTGCTTGTAAAATGATCTTTAACAGTTTAAATATAGAAGCCTCTCAAAGAGTCGTCTGAAACATCAGTCAAACAAAAGACACTGAAACTGTTCAAGGGCCACTGTTGTTGGGTTGGTTAAATACGTATAACTCCACTCTGGCCCTGTGTATAATCCTTTCAGGACACGTTCAATGGCTCTGCCTCCAACAAACCCTTCTTCACGTCTGTGGCCACCATCACTGTGAACGTTAGAGACGTGGACAACAGGCCGCCCTGGTTCCAGCCTTGCATCAGGACCAGCCTGGGCCTCAGCAAACTCTGTGTGAGCTCCGGCTACAAGGGCCGGGTCAACCTCACCGAGAAGGAGGTACCAACATCTGTGTTCCATGAAAAGGAGGCCCCTAATCCCTGTTCCATGTCCTGACCCTAAATGTTAGTTTTGTTTGGAGTGTGCACGTCTTTATTTTGACCTGGATACACAGGATCAGCTCAGTGTTCTGAGAGTCCTGTAGGGACCGTTTCTCGCCGTAGTTTTCTTGCTGCGTTTTAAACTAGTTGAATACTTGTTGTGTGGGCATCTTGCCAGAAGAGAATTCCAATAATCCAAAGCGAGTCAGTTTATGAAAAAGAGTCACCCACAAAGACCTTATTTACTGTAAATCTAAAGAGTTCTGATTTGGTAACAATAAGAACTGTAGAACTGTGCTCTTTATCTCAGCTTGTCCCTCTCGGACACAGCTGTGTTGAAACAGAGATGATGGGATGTATTAAATCCACAGGATGGGCCGTTGGTTCTGGATCCAGGACCGATCTTTGCTAAAGACGGCGACAGGAACCGCAGCGAACAGATCAGCTACAAGATCCTCAGAGGTTTGAGACTCTCACCGTTTAGTTTCACCGAGATACAAGGGACCTCAGACCAGACTCAGGAAGACCACGTCCAGACCGAGACTGACCCCACGTCCAGACTGAGACTGACCCCACGTCCAGACCCAGACTGACCCCACGTCCAGACCCAGACTGACCCCACGTCCAGACCGAGACTTACCCCACGTCCAGACCCAGACTGACTAAACGTCCAGACCGAGACTGACTAAAACGTCCAGACCGAGACTGACTAAAACGTCCAGACCCAGACTGACTAAACGTCCAGACCGAGACTGACTAAAACGTCCAGACCCAGACTGACTAAAACGTCCAGACCGAGACTGACTAAAACGTCCAGACCCAGACTGACTAAACGTCCAGACCGAGACTGACTAAAACGTCCAGACCCAGACTGACTAAACGTCCAGACCCAGACTGACTAAACATCCAGACCGAGACTGACTACACGTCCAGACCCAGACTGACTAAACGTCCAGCCCAAGACTGACCCCACGTCCAGACCGAGACTTACCCCACGTCCAGACCGAGACTTACCCCACGTCCAGACTGAGACTTACCCCACGTCCAGACTGAGACTGACCCCACGTCCAGACTGAGACTGACCCCACGTCCAGACCGAGACTTACCCCACGTCCAGACTGAGACTGACCCCACGTCCAGACTGAGACTGACCCCACGTCCAGACCCAGACTGACCCCACGTCCAGACTGAGACTGACCCCACGTCCAGACCCAGACTGACCCCATGTCCAGACCGAGACTGACCCCACGTCCAGACTGAGACTGACCCCACGTCCAGACCGAGACTGACCCCACGTCCAGACCGAGACTGACTAAACGTCCAGACCCAGACTTACCCCACGTCCAGACCGAGACTGACTAAACGTCCAGACCCAGACTGACCCCACGTCCAGACCCAGACTGACTAAACGTCCAGACCCAGACTAACCCCACGTCCAGACCCAGACTGACCCCACGTCCAGACCCAGACTGACCCCACGTCCAGACCCAGACTGACCCCACGTCCAGACCGAGACTTACCCCACGTCCAGACTGAGACTGACCCCACGTCCAGACTGAGACTGACCCCACGTCCAGACCCAGACTGACCCCACGTCCAGACTGAGACTGACCCCACGTCCAGACCCAGACTGACCCCACGTCCAGACCGAGACTGACCCCACGTCCAGACCGAGACTGACCCCACGTCCAGACCAAGACTGACCCCACGTCCAGACCAAGACTGACCCCACGTCCAGACCGAGACTGACCCCACATCCAGACCCAGACCGACCCCACGTCCAGACCGAGACTGACTAAACGTCCAGACCCAGACTGACCCCACGTCCAGACCCAGACTGACTAAACGTCCAGACCCAGACTAACCCCACGTCCAGACCCAGACTGACCCCACGTCCAGACCGAGACTGACTAAACGTCCAGACCGAGACTGACCCCACGTCCAGACCGAGACTGACCCCACGTCCAGACCGAGACTGACTCCACGTCCAGACCGAGACTGACCCCACGTCCAGACCCAGACTGACTAAACGTCCAGACCCAGACTGACCCCACGTCCAGACCCAGACTGACTAAACGTCCAGACCGAGACTGACTAAACGTCCAGACCGAGACTGACCCCACGTCCAGACCGAGACTGACTAAACGTCCAGACCCAGACTGACCCCACGTCCAGACCGAGACTGACCCCACGTCCAGACCCAGACTGACCCCACGTCCAGACTGAGACTGACCCCACGTCCAGACCGAGACTGACCCCACGTCCAGACCCAGACTGACTAAACGTCCAGACCCAGACTGACTAAACGTCCAGACCCAGACTGACTAAACGTCCAGACCCAGACTGACCCCACGTCCAGACCCAGACTGACTCCACGTCCAGACCGAGACTGACTAAACGTCCAGACCCAGACTGACTCCACGTCCAGACCGAGACTGACCCCACGTCCAGACCCAGACTGACCCCACGTCCAGACCGAGACTGACCCCACGTCCAGACTGAGACTGACCCCACGTCCAGACCGAGACTGACCCCACGTCCAGACCCAGACTGACCCCACGTCCAGACCGAGACTGACCCCACGTCCAGACCCAGACTGACCCCACGTCCAGACCGAGACTGACCCCACGTCCAGACTGAGACTGACCCCACGTCCAGACCCAGACTGACCCCACGTCCAGACCCAGACTGACCCCACGTCCAGACCGAGACTGACTAAACGTCCAGACCGAGACTGACCCCACGTCCAGACCGAGACTGACCCCACGTCCAGACCGAGACTGACTCCACGTCCAGACCGAGACTGACCCCACGTCCAGACCCAGACTGACTAAACGTCCAGACCCAGACTGACTAAAAAGTCCAGACCCAGACTGACCCCACGTCCAGACCCAGACTGACCCCACGTCCAGACCCAGACTGACTAAGCGTCCGGGCCGAGACTGACTAAGCGTCAGACCCAGACTGACCCCACGTCCAGACCCAGACTGACTAAGCGTCCGGGCCGAGACTGACTAAGCGTCAGACCCAGACTGACCCCACGTCCAGACCCAGACTGACCCCACGTCCAGACCAAGACTGACTAAACGTCCAGACCCAGACTGACCCCACGTCCAGACCGAGACTGACCCCACGTCCAGACCCAGACTGACCCCACGTCCAGACCCAGACTGACTAAACGTCCAGACCGAGACTGACCCCACGTCCAGACCGAGACTGACTAAACGTCCAGACCCAGACTGACTAAACGTCCAGACCGAGACTTACCCCACGCGTCCAGACTGAGACTGACTAAAGCGTCAGACCCAGACTGACCCCACGTCCAGACCCAGACTGACCCCACGTCCAGACCGAGACTGACCCCACGTCCAGACTGAGACTGACCCCACGTCCAGACCCAGACTGACCCCACGTCCAGACCGAGACTGACCCCACGTCCAGACTGAGACTGACTAAACGTCCAGACCCAGACTGACCCCACGTCCAGACCCAGACTGACCCCACGTCCAGACCGAGACTGACCCCACGTCCAGACTGAGACTGACCCCACGTCCAGACCGAGACTGACCCCACGTCCAGACTGAGACTGACCCCACGTCCAGACCCAGACTGACCCCACGTCCAGACCGAGACTGACCCCACGTCCAGACCGAGACTGACCCCACATCCAGACCGAGACTGACCCCACGTCCAGACCGAGACTGACCCCACGTCCAGACCGAGACTGACCCCACGTCCAGACCGAGACTGACCCCACATCCAGACCCAGACCGACCCCACGTCCAGACCCAGACTGACTAAACGTCGAGACCGAGACTGACCCCACGTCCAGACCGAGACTGACTAAACGTCGAGACCGAGACTGACCCCACGTCCAGACCGAGACTGACTCCACGTCCAGACCGAGACTAACCCCACGTCCAGACTGAGACTGACTAAACGTCGAGACCGAGACTGACCCCACGTCCAGACCGAGACTGACTAAACGTCGAGACCGAGACTGACCCCACGTCCAGACCGAGACTGACTCCACGTCCAGACCGAGACTGACTAAACGTCCAGACCCAGACTGACCCCACGTCCAGACCGAGACTGACCCCACATCCAGACCGAGACTGACTAAACGTCCAGACCCAGACTGACCCCACGTCCAGACCCAGACTGACTAAACGTCCAGACCCAGACTGACTAAACGTCCAGACCCAGACTGACCCCACGTCCAGACCCAGACTGACTAAACGTCCAGACCCAGACTGACTAAACGTCCAGACCCAGACTGACTAAACGTCCAGACCCAGACTGACCCCACGTCCAGACTGAGACTGACCCCACGTCCAGACTGAGACTGACTAAACGTCCAGACTGAGACTGACCCCACATCCAGACCCAGAACGACCCCACGTCCAGACCGAGACTGACTAAACGTCCAGACCGAGACTGACCCCACGTCCAGACCGAGACTGACTAAACGTCCAGACCCAGACTGACCCCACGTCCAGACTGAGACTGACTAAACGCCCAGACCGAGACTGACTAAACGCCGAGACCGAGACTGACCCCACGTCCAGACCGAGACTGACTCCACGTCCAGACCGAGACTAACCCCACGTCCAGACTGAGACTGACCCCACGTCCAGACCCAGACTGACCCCACGTCCAGACCGAGACTGACTAAACGTCCAGACCGAGACTGACCCCACGTCCAGACCGAGACTGACTAAACGTCCAGACCCAGACTGACCCCACGTCCAGACCGAGACTGACTCCACGTCCAGACCGAGACTGACTAAACGTCCAGACCCAGACTGACTAAACGTCCAGACCGAGACTGACCCCACGTCCAGACCCAGACTGACCCCACGTCCAGACCGAGACTGACCCCACGTCCAGACCGAGACTGACCCCACGTCCAGACCCAGACTGACCCCACGTCCAGACCGAGACTGACTAAACGTCCAGACCCAGACTGACCCCACGCCCAGACCCAGACTGACCCCACGTCCAGACCGAGACTAACTAAACGTCCAGACCCAGACTGACTAAACGTCCAGACTGAGACTGACCCCACGTCCAGACTGAGACTGACCCCACGTCCAGACCGAGACTGACCCCACGTCCAGACCCAGACTGACCCCACGTCCAGACCCAGACTGACCCCACGTCCAGACCCAGACTAACCCCACGTCCAGACCCAGACTGACTAAACGTCCAGACCGAGACTGACCCCACGTCCAGACCGAGACTGACCCCACGTCCAGACCCAGACTGACCCCACGTCCAGACCCAGACTTACCCCACGTCCAGACACAGACTGACTAAACGTCCAGACCCAGACTGACCCCACGTCCAGACCCAGACTTACCCCACGTCCAGACACAGACTGACTAAACGTCCAGACCCAGACTGACTCCACGTCCAGACCGAGACTGACTAAACGTCCAGACCCAGACTGACCCCACGTCCAGACCCAGACTGACCCCACGTCTAGACCCAGACTGACTCCACGTCCAGACCGAGACTGACCCCACGTCTAGACCCAGACTGACTAAACGTCCAGACCGAGACTGACTAAACGTCCAGACCCAGACTGACCCCACGTCCAGACCGAGACTAACTAAACGTCCAGACCGAGACTGACCCCACGTCCAGACCCAGACTGACCCCACGTCCAGACCGAGACTAACTAAACGTCCAGACCCAGACTGACCCCACGTCCAGACCCAGACTGACTCCACGTCCAGACCCAGACTGACTAAACGCGTCCAGACCGAGACTGACTAAACGCCCAGACCCAGACTGACTCCACGCCCAGACCGAGACTGACTAAACGTCCAGACCCAGACTGACCCCACGTCCAGACCCAGACTGACCCCACGTCTAGACCCAGACTGACTAAACGTCCAGACCGAGACTGACTAAACGTCCAGACCCAGACTGACCCCACGTCCAGACCGAGACTAACTAAACGTCCAGACCGAGACTGACCCCACGTCCAGACCCAGACTGACCCCACGTCCAGACCGAGACTGACCCCACGTCCAGACCGAGACTGACCCCACGTCCAGACCCAGACTTACCCCACGTCCAGACCCAGACTGACCCCACGTCCAGACCCAGACTGACCCCACGTCCAGACCCAGACTGACCCCACGTCCAGACCCAGACTGACTAAACGTCCAGACCGAGACTGACCCCACGTCCAGACCGAGACTGACCCCACGTCCAGACCCAGACTGACTAAACGTCCAGACCCAGACTGACCCCACGTCCAGACCCAGACTGACCCCACGTCCAGACCCAGACTGACTCCACGTCCAGACCCAGACTGACTCCACGTCCAGACCCAGACTGACCCCACGTCCAGACTGAGACTGACCCCACGTCCAGACCCAGACTGACTCCACGTCCAGACCCAGACTGACTCCACGTCCAGACCGAGACTGACCCCACGTCCAGACCCAGACTGACCCCACGTCCAGACCGAGACTGACTCCACGTCCAGACCCAGACTGACCCCACGTCCAGACCCAGACTGACTCCACGTCCAGACCCAGACTGATTCCACGTCCAGACCCAGACTGATTCCACGTCCAGACCCAGACTGACTCCACGTCCAGACCGAGACTGACCCCACGTCCAGACCGAGACTGACCCCACGTCCAGACCGAGACTGACTCCACTCCATAAACAGTCTAGAAAAAACAGACCAGTTAAAAACTGGCTCGTTACTTCTGCCCTCGTTAGTGTTGGTCCAAGTAAAAGTGTTGTTTAAGATCTTTAAAACTGGATATTTAATTCGTAAATAAACCACTCAGATTTCATTTGTCTTTCTTTGACTGCTTTATTTCTGATGTCCGGATCACACAGAACTTTATCGTTTTAAAGCGTGTCTGTATTATTGTCCATTACTTTTTATTAATCGGACTAACTTTGATTGTTTTTCTGCAGGAAATGAGGGAAACCTGTTTCAGATCGACGAAGACTCAGGAAACATCACAATGACTAAAGTGGCAGACATCCTCGGACCCATTACACTCACCGTAATCGTAAGTGTCCACAGCGAGAAGAGTCTGGTGTCTGAGGAACACAGGAGCGCTGACCGGGGCTGAACTTATTCAATTTTATTCCATCTTATTTTCCCCCTCCAGGCGTCCCAGGTCCAGAACCGGGACCAGTTTGCAGTGACCCAGGTGACCTTCGAGGTGATGAAGAAGAGCAGGAACCCTCCTCGTTTTGAGAAAGAGAGATACGAAGGCTTTATCTACAGCAACTCTGTCCCTGAGAGTTTGGTCCTGAGAGACCGCAGCAGCAACCGGCCTTTCAGGGTCCGGGCCCGGGACGAGGACTTTGCCACGGTCAGGCCTGGTCCAGTCCTGTTCTAGACCTGTTTTAGTCCTGGTTTAGACCTGGTTTAGTCTTGTTTAGTCCTAGTTTAGTCCTCTTTTAGTCCTGGTTTAGACCTGGTTCTGACCTGGTTCAGTCCTGGTTCAGACCTGGTTCTGACACGGTTCTGACCCAGTCTTGAACTGGTTCTGACTCAGTTCTGACCCGGTTCTGACCTGGTTCTGACCCGGTTTTGACTCAGTTCTGACCCGGTTCTGACTCAGTTCTGACCCGGTTCTGACCCAGTCCTGACCCGGTTCTGACTCAGTCTTGACCCGGTTCTGACTCAGTTCTGACCCAGTCCTGACACGGTTCTGACTCAGTTCTGACCCGGTTCTGACTCAGTCTTGACTCAGTTCTGACCCAGTTCTGACTCAGTCCTGACCCGGTTCTGACTCGGTCTTGACCCGGTTCTGACTCAGTCCTGACCCGGTCCTGACCCGGTTCTGACTCGGTCTTGACCCGGTTCTGACTCAGCCCTGACCCGGTTCTGACCCGGTCCTGACCCTGTTCTGACTCAGTTCTGACCCGGTTCTGACTCAGTCTTGATCCGGTTCTGACTCAGTTCTGACCCGGTTCTTACCCGGTTCTGACTCAGTTCTGACCCGGTTCTGACCCAGTCCTGACCCGGTTCTGACCCGGTTCTTGTTTCAGGGGGTGAATCCCGATGTGAAGTACGAGGTGCAGTACAGCAGTTATGTGAACGTGACGAGTGACGGGTTTGTGGTTCTGAAGAGAGTCGTGAAGACCGAGTCCTTCGCGCTGCAGGTCTGGATCCAGACACAGATCTTCTCTTTTCTTTTTCTCGTTTTTAAGAGTTTGTGTTTTATCTGAGCAGCTGCGAGCGGTGGACTCCAGCACCGGCGAGTTCGGAGCTGCCGCTCTTTCTGTGCAGGTCATTCCAGGTACAACACTATTTTTCACTTTCTTGTTCAAGGTTTAGGACATTTATGAATTGAACTGAGTTAGTTTCAATTTACTTTTGAAGAGAAATCTCCATCAGATCTATTGTTGGGGTCGTTCACAACAGCTTTTGGGAGTTTTTACAAACTTCGCACAAAGACCTGGAGCTTTGGTGAAGTGATCAGAAATAACACTGTTTAATAGTGTTCTGGCCCAGTTCTGTTGAACAGTATTATTCTGGTCTGGGTTTTCACAGTGTTTTTTTAAAATGTGGTTGTTCTGGTTTAGTTCTGGTGCTGGTCTCCTTTAATGCTCTTGTACAGGTCCAGTTTAATCTAATCTGGTCTGTTTTTATTGGTCTTTCTGGTCCAGTTCTATCTGTGTTTCTGTCTAACTGTCCCGCTCTGGTCCGGGTCTAGAGGTGTGTCTGTCTAACTGTCCCGTTCTGGTCCGGTTCTAGAGGTGTATCTGTCTAACTGTCCCGCTCTGGTCTGGTTCTAGAGGTGTATCTGTCTAACTGTCCCGCTCTGGTCCGGTTCTATCTGTGTTTCTGTCTAACTGTCCCACTCTGCTCCGGTTCTAGAGGGGTATCTGTCTAACTGTCCCGCTCTGGTCCGGTTCTAGAGGTGTGTCTGTCTAACTGTCCCGCTCTGGTCCGGTTCTAGAGGTGTATACGTCTAACTGTCCCGTTCTGGTCCGGTTCTAGAGGGGTATCTGTCTAACTGTCCCGCTCTGCTCCGGTTCTAGAGGTGTATCCGTCTAACTGTCCCGCTCTGGTCCGGTTCTAGAGGTGTATCCGTCTAACTGTCCCGCTCTGGTCCGGTTCTAGAGGTGTGTCTGTCTAACTGTCCCGTTCTGGTCCGGTTCTAGAGGTGTGTCTGTCTAACTGTCCCGTTCTGGTCGGGTTCTAACAGTAGTTCTCTCTAACGGACCTGTTCTGGTCCGGTTCTAGCGGTAGTTCTGTCTAACGGACCTGTTCTGGTCCGGTTCTAGAGGTGTATCTGTCTAACTGTCCCGCTCTGCTCCGGTTCTAGAGGTGTATCTGTCTAACTGTCCCGCTCTGGTCCGGTTCTATCTGTGTTTCTGTCTAACTGTCCCGCTCTGGTCCGGTTCTAGAGGTGTATCCATCTAACTGTCCCGCTCTGGTCCGGTTCTAGAGGTGTATCTGTCTAACTGTCCCGCTCTGCTCCGGTTCTAGAGGTGTATCTGTCTAACTGTCCCGCTCTGGTCCGGTTCTATCTGTGTTTCTGTCTAACTGTCCCACTCTGCTCCGGTTCTAGAGGGGTATCTGTCTAACTGTCCCGCCTCTGGTCCGGTTCTATCTGTGTTTCTGTCTAACTGTCCCACTCTGTTCCGGTTCTAGAGGGGTATCTGTCTAACTGTCCCGCTCTGGTCTGGTTCTAGAGGTGTATCTGTCTAACTGTCCCGCTCTGGTCTGGTTCTAGAGGTGTATCCGTCTAACTGTCCCGCTCTGGTCCGGGTCTAGAGGTGTGTCTGTCTAACTGTCCCGCTCTGGTCCGGGTCTAGAGGTGTGTCTGTCTAACTGTCCCGCTCTGGTCCGGGTCTAGAGGTGTGTCTGTCTAACTGTCCCGCTCTGGTCTGGTTCTAGAGGTGTATCCGTCTAACTGTCCCGCTCTGGTCCGGGTCTAGAGGTGTGTCTGTCTAACTGTCCCGCTCTGGTCTGGTTCTAGAGGTGTATTTGTCTAACTGTCCCGCTCTGGTCCGGTTCTATCTGTGTTTCTGTCTAACTGTCCCGCTCTGGTCTGGTTCTAGAGGTGTATTTGTCTAACTGTCCCGCTCTGGTCCGGTTCTATCTGTGTTTCTGTCTAACTGTCCCGCTCTGGTCTGGTTCTAGAGGTGTATCCATCTAACTGTCCCGCTCTGGTCCGGTTCTAGAGGTGTATCTGTCTAACTGTCCCGCTCTGCTCCGGTTCTAGAGGTGTATCTGTCTAACTGTCCCGCTCTGGTCCGGTTCTATCTGTGTTTCTGTCTAACTGTCCCACTCTGCTCCGGTTCTAGAGGGGTATCTGTCTAACTGTCCCGCTCTGGTCCGGTTCTAGAGGTGTGTCTGTCTAACTGTCCCGCTCTGGTCCGGTTCTAGAGGTGTGTCTGTCTAACTGTCCCGCTCTGGTCCGGTTCTAGAGGTGTATACGTCTAACTGTCCCGCTCTGGTCCGGTTCTAGAGGGGTATCTGTCTAACTGTCCCGCTCTGCTCCGGTTCTAGAGGTGTATCCGTCTAACTGTCCCGCTCTGGTCCGGTTCTAGAGGTGTATCCGTCTAACTGTCCCGCTCTGGTCCGGTTCTAGAGGTGTGTCTGTCTAACTGTCCCGTTCTGGTCCGGTTCTAGAGGTGTGTCTGTCTAACTGTCCCGTTCTGGTCGGGTTCTAACAGTAGTTCTCTCTAACGGACCTGTTCTGGTCCGGTTCTAGCGGTAGTTCTGTCTAACGGACCTGTTCTGGTCCGGTTCTAGAGGTGTATCTGTCTAACTGTCCCGCTCTGCTCCGGTTCTAGAGGTGTATCTGTCTAACTGTCCCGCTCTGGTCCGGTTCTATCTGTGTTTCTGTCTAACTGTCCCGCTCTGGTCCGGTTCTAGAGGTGTATCCATCTAACTGTCCCGCTCTGGTCCGGTTCTAGAGGTGTATCTGTCTAACTGTCCCGCTCTGCTCCGGTTCTAGAGGTGTATCTGTCTAACTGTCCCGCTCTGGTCCGGTTCTATCTGTGTTTCTGTCTAACTGTCCCACTCTGCTCCGGTTCTAGAGGGGTATCTGTCTAACTGTCCCGCTCTGGTCCGGTTCTATCTGTGTTTCTGTCTAACTGTCCCACTCTGTTCCGGTTCTAGAGGGGTATCTGTCTAACTGTCCCGCTCTGGTCTGGTTCTAGAGGTGTATCTGTCTAACTGTCCCGCTCTGGTCTGGTTCTAGAGGTGTATCCGTCTAACTGTCCCGCTCTGGTCCGGGTCTAGAGGTGTGTCTGTCTAACTGTCCCGCTCTGGTCCGGGTCTAGAGGTGTGTCTGTCTAACTGTCCCGCTCTGGTCCGGGTCTAGAGGTGTGTCTGTCTAACTGTCCCGCTCTGGTCTGGTTCTAGAGGTGTATCCGTCTAACTGTCCCGCTCTGGTCCGGGTCTAGAGGTGTGTCTGTCTAACTGTCCCGCTCTGGTCTGGTTCTAGAGGTGTATTTGTCTAACTGTCCCGCTCTGGTCCGGTTCTATCTGGGTTCTAGAGGTGTATCCGTCTAACTGTCCCGCTCTGGTCCGGTTCTAGAGGTGTGTCTGTCTAACTGTCCCGTTCTGGTCCGGTTCTAGAGGTGTGTCTGTCTAACTGTCCCGTTCTGGTCGGGTTCTAACAGTAGTTCTCTCTAACGGACCTGTTCTGGTCCGGTTCTAGCGGTAGTTCTGTCTAACGGACCTGTTCTGGTCCGGTTCTAGAGGTGTATCTGTCTAACTGTCCCGCTCTGCTCCGGTTCTAGAGGTGTATCTGTCTAACTGTCCCGCTCTGGTCCGGTTCTATCTGTGTTTCTGTCTAACTGTCCCGCTCTGGTCCGGTTCTAGAGGTGTATCCATCTAACTGTCCCGCTCTGGTCCGGTTCTAGAGGTGTATCTGTCTAACTGTCCCGCTCTGCTCCGGTTCTAGAGGTGTATCTGTCTAACTGTCCCGCTCTGGTCCGGTTCTATCTGTGTTTCTGTCTAACTGTCCCACTCTGTTCCGGTTCTAGAGGGGTATCTGTCTAACTGTCCCGCTCTGGTCCGGTTCTAGAGGTGTGTCTGTCTAACTGTCCCACTCTGGTACGGTTCTAGAGGTGTATACGTCTAACTGTCCCGCTCTGGTCCGGTTCTAGAGGGGTATCCGTCTAACTGTCCCGTTCTGGTCCGGTTCTAGAGGTGTGTCTGTCTAACTGTCCCGCTCTGGTCCGGTTCTAGAGGTGTGTCTGTCTAACTGTCCCGTTCTGGTCCGGTTCTAGAGGGGTATCCGTCTAACTGTCCCGCTCTGGTCCGGTTCTAGAGGTGTATCCGTCTAACTGTCCCGCTCTGGTCCGGTTCTAGAGGTGTGTCTGTCTAACTGTCCCGTTCTGGTCCGGTTCTAGAGGTGTGTCTGTCTAACTGTCCCGTTCTGGTCGGGTTCTAACAGTAGTTCCCTCTAACGGACCTGTTCTGGTCCGGTTCTAGCGGTAGTTCTGTCTAACGGACCTGTTCTGGTCCGGTTCTAGCGGTGGCGACCCCGTCCCCCACCAGCGGGGGCTACCGTCCCGGAGACATGGCGCTGCTGGGTCTGGTGATGGCGGCGCTGCTGGTTCTGTGTCTGATTGTCATCGGGTTCCTTCTCTCCAGAATCCTGACGGGAACGGAGCATTGCAGCAAGATCTGCCAGGTCAGAGGTCGGGCTCAGACCGGGGTTAGACCAGGTTTAGACCGGGTTTAACCTGGATTATTTTAGTTTTATAGATCCAACTAAAACTGATTTTTCTTGATTTTAACCTAATTTAGTCCTGGTTTGGTCCTGTTCTGGCTCTGGTTGGTTTAATCCTGACTTCAAACTGGTTTAGTCCTGGTTTGGTCTTATTTGAAAGTGTCTGAATGAGCAGGAAACCTGTGATGTGTCTCTCTGTTGTGCTGTGGCCCCTGAGCAGTGCCTGGGGCCCTGCTTTAAGGCTCAGTCTCACTCGGGACACAGAGACTCGCTGCAGTTCACTAACGATGGCTTCCAGACCGAGACGGACTCCAGGGGCCGGTGGAGCGCGGTCTTCCCCCGCAGCAGGGTCCGGTCTCTGGGCAAACGGAGCCAACACTGCTCCTCGTGCGGAGTCTACACCAACCACGTGACCAAGGCCAGCCCCGTGTCCCGGAGCCGGGACGACAGGTGAGGGTAGAACCCCGAGGTCTGCTGAAAGAGTGAGGCCCTCTGAAGTAGAAAACTGCTGCAGCCTCTGGATATATAAAAGCAGAAACACACAACTAATGAACTGGAGGATGAATTATATGGAAGGATAAGAGAAGGTAACTTAAAACCTAAATCCCAATTGTCTGTAAAGATTCAGTAAAGACCCCTTTCATTTACTGGATCTGCTGTGCTTCTGTGATTAGGCAGAGCCCATCGTACGGTGGAGGTTAATATTAGAGCCAGACTTCTGAGAGGAACTCCGTAATAAAACCAGAATAAAGTTACTGCTTTATTTTACAATTACAGTCTGACTATTTACACTTGTGGCTCAAAAAGCGTGAGTGACCGAACTGTCATCCCCAGTGAGCGGGTCTGGTCCCGTTAGGGGTCATGTGACTGGAGCCTATCCCAGCCGCTTTAGGCCTGAACAGTTGGACACCGGCTGACATTTTGAACTCGTTTAACACGACTTCAGTGTAACTTTTATTCTCATAGTGTCTCAAAAATACATTTACGTTTTCCTAATGGAGACTTTTATTCCAGAAACGGTTCAGGGTTGAATCGCCCGAAGAGAAAAGAGGGACAGAAGTCGGTCTGGTTCAAAGAGAGCGAGGATTCTTCGGACATTGAGGTCGAGATCATCCCAGACACTTCCATCTTAGACGATCCAGAGGAGAAACAGGAACTGGAACAGGAAGTAGTGCGAGACCCCAAGGCCCCTCAGCGAGACGAGAACCAGCCGGACCAGCCGGACCAGAAGGACCAGCCGGGCCAGAAGGACCAGACGGACCCGGAAAACAAGTCCAGTTCAGAGAAGAACCAAGGGGAATGAGAGTTTAGAGGAACGCACCAAACAACCAATACCTGTTCAAATCCATCTAAAACCTGTTCAAATTTTTCACCGATTTTGAAAAAATACAAATAGACTTCAAACTCTCAAAAATACGAAGTGCTTTTTTACTCAGAGAAAACAGACTTTTACCATTTTCACAGAGTGGGATTGTTTAAACGTTGGCTAACACGTTTTTGAGAGCAGACCTGTGCCTCGAGCTAACCCTGGGACTGTGGTTTGTATTTATCTAAAGACAGACTTGAAACGGGCTGGGTTTGTTTTTTAACTAAGAATGACTTTAACTCCTTTTATTGTGGTCTTTGTCACTTCTTTGACTCAAACTCATTTTTGTTCTGATCCTGGACATAGTCTTGGGACTTAAAATAAAGTCCACTCCAGGCCACAGCTGGTTCATCTGTTCAGCGTTTTTCTGATTCATCATTTTATTTTCTCTTTCACCAACACTGACCTGGACCTGGTCTAAGTCTGGACTAACTCTGTCTCCTTCAAACACTGACCTCTGAGTCTGGACCTGGTCTAAGTCTGGACTAACTCTGTCTCCTTCAAACACTGACCTGGACCTGGTCTAAGTCTGGACTAACTCTGTCTCCTTCAAACACTGACCTGGACCTGGTCTAAGTCTGGACTAACTCTGTCTCCTTCAAACACTGACCTCTGAGTCTGGACCTGGTCTAAGTCTGGACTAACTCTGTCTCCTTCAAACACTGACCTGGACCTGGTCTAAGTCTGGACTAACTCTGTCTCCTTCAAACACTGACCTGGACCTGGTCTAAGTCTGGACTAACTCTGTCTCCTTCAAACACTGACCTCCGTGAGTCTGGACCTGGTCTAAGACCGGACTAACACTGACCTCCATGAGTCTGGACCTGGTCTAAGTCTGGACTAACTCTGTCTCCTTCAAACACTGACCATTTGTTTCTAAATGCTTCTCAAAGAAGCAGTAATGTTCATCTGTTTATTGAACACAACACATGCACTGAGTAACTTTTAGAATCCTAAAATCTAAATAAATATGAAACAGAAAACACACGGGACACTTTTATTGGAAGCAAGTCTGTTTCAAGCATTTTTTTTTTAAGAACTTTCTAAAGGAGATTGTTCATCTTTGTTGAAGACCAACGATGAAGAGCTGTTTTATAATTTACAGGATAGTTCTGTGAATGACCTGAACAGATTCAGAGTTTAATCTCTGGGTTTTCACCAGCTTCAGAAACAGACTCCAGGTTCATCCTCCATCAGAGCCCCCGAGATACCCCCCGAGACCCCCCCAGAGCCCTCGAGAGCCCCTGAAATCCCCTGAGAGCCCCAAGAGCCCCGAGACCCCCCGAGAGCCCCCGGAACCCCCGAGAGCCCCGAGAGCCCCTGAAACCCCGAGCCCCAAGACCCCCAGAGCCCTCGAGAGCCCCTGAAACCCCTGAGAGCCCCCAGAGCCCTCGAGAGCCCCTGAAACCCCGAGAGCCCAGAGAGCCCCTGAAACCCCGAGAGCCCCCAGAGCCCTCGAGAGCCCCAAGACCCCGAGGCCCTGAAACCCCGAGAGCCCCAGAGAGCCTCGAAGCCCCAAGACCCCGAGAGCCCCCAGAGCCCCGAGCCCCTGAAACCCCGAGACCCCCATAGCCCCTGAAACCCCCAGAGCCCCGAGACCCCGAGAGCCCCCAGAGCCCCGAGAGCCCCTGAAACCCCGAGACCCCCATAGCCCCTGAAACCCCCAGAGCCCCGAGACCCCGAGAGCCCCAAGACCCCGAGCCCCGAGACCCCCAGAGCCCCAAGACCCCGAGAGCCCCTGAAACCCCGAGAGCCCAGAGAGCCCCTGAAACCCCTGAGAGCCCCCAGAGCCCTCGAGAGCCCCTGAAACCCCGAGCCCAGAGAGCCCCTGAAACCCCGAGGCCCCAGAGCCCTCGAGGCCCCAAGACCCCGAGAGCCCCTGAAACCCCGAGAGCCCAGAGAGCCTCGAAGCCCCAAGACCCCGAGAGCCCCCAGAGCCCCGAGAGCCCCTGAAACCCCCAGAGCCCCGAGACCCCGAGAGCCCCAAGACCCCGAGAGCCCCGAGACCCCCAGAGCCCTCGAGAGCCCCAAGACCCCGAGAGCCCCGAGACCCCCAGAGCCTGGCCCAACAGACTGTTTGTATTTATTGTTTTGAAGATGCTCTTTTCGATGGACTGTGACTAACATGATCCGACCGAGGTCTGAACAGAGTTTAATGTTTGATTCACGAGTGATTCAGGGAAAATAAAAGTTTCAAAGAAAGTCATTGTTTTATTCTTTAAGTCTGCAACGGAGAACATGTTAAAGTCATTTAAACCATTTTTGAAAAAGAAGTCTCAAAACTAGTGACGCTAAATAAAAAACTTACCGTTTGACATTTTGGGAATCCTGCTGAAACTCAAAATAAAGCTTTAAAACAAACTGAAACATTCAAGAGGCTTTAATTTATGTTTCAATCATTGATTTAAGCCATATTCAGGTCAAATTGATTTATTTTAGGGACTATTTATAATGCTTTTTCTTTACAAACTATACATTTCTACTTTGATTTGTTCAGTTTCGATTGAACCCTTCTTTTTAAAATCACATTTGAAATTTGCCTAAAATTGATTTATTAAATGAACCATAATTAATTAAAAACACAAGCACACCTCAAAAGGTCCTAAACTCAAAAACAACCACAATGTACACGCCAGACAAATGCACTAGGCATCCATTTTTATGTATATTTTATATATATATATATATATATATAAATAAACAAAAAAAAACTTTGTCCTTCACCCTCCGCGGGTGGTCTCATCCTTCGAGCTCGGGTCCTCTACCAGAGTCCTGGGAGCTTGAGGGTTCTGTGCAGTATCTTTGCTGTTCCTAGTACTGCACTTTTCTGGACCGAGATGTCTGGTGTTCTTCAGGGATCTGCTGTAGCCACTCTTCCAGTTTGGGGGTCACTGCCCCGAGTGCTCCGATGACCACGGGCACCACTGTCACCTTCACCTTCCAAGTCTTTTCTAGCTCTTCTCTGAGCCCTTGGTATTTCTCTAGTTTCTCATGTTCCTTTTTCCTGATGTTGCAATCACTTGGTATTGCCACATCAACCACAACGGCTTTCCTCTGCTGTTTGTCCACCACCACGATGTCTGGTTGGTTCGCCATTACCATTCTGTCAGTCTGAATCTGGAAGTCCCACAGGATCTTGGCTCGGTCATTCTCTACCACCTTTGGAGGTGTTTCCCACTTTGACCTTGGGGTTTCCAGTCCGTACTCCGTGCAGATGTTCCTGTACACTATGCCAGCCACTTGGTTATGGCGTTCCATGTATGCTTTCCCTGCCAGCATCTTACACCCTGCAGTTAAGTGTTGGATTGTCTCAGGGGCCTGTTTGCACAGCCTACACCTTGGGTCTTGTCTGGTGTGGTAGATCTGGGCCTCTATTGCTCTGGTGCTCAGGGCTTGTTCCTGTGCAGCCATGATGAGTGCCTCTGTGCTGTCCTTCAGTCCGGCCCGTTCTAGCCATTGGTAGGATTTCATGGTACATCCCATGTAGGGGTTTGTCCTCCCATGACGGTCCCTCCTCCAGCTCCTCTTCCTCTGTTCCCCATTGCCTGAGACATTCACTAAGCACGTCATCTGTCGGGGCCTTATCTTTGATGTACTTGTGGATCTTGGATGTTTCATCCTGGATAGTGGCTCTCACACTCACTAGTCCACGGCCGCCTTCCTTACGGCTAGTGTACAGTCTCAGGGTGCTGGATTTGGGATGGAACCCTCCATGCATGGTGAGGAGCTTTTGTGTCTTAACGTCTGTGGTCTGTATCTCTTCCTTTGGCCACCTTATTATTCCTACTCATGTATTGGTCCATGCCCACTTGGTCCATGCCCACTTATCTTTGTGGGATCCTTCAGCAGCACAAGTTTAGCCAGTAGGTGTGGATCCTGGCGCTGGATTGTGTTCTCTCAAAGCCACCAGCCACTGTTGTGTACCTCTTTAGGTGGTGGTTTTGTACTTGTTTTCTCATTTTTTCTCACATCTTCTAGGATCATGATCTTGTCTTCGTACCAAATCTCTGGTTGGGGAGCCCTCGTTGGCTCCCCCCTGACCTCTCGTCCTGGCTCCCCCTTGCCGTAGCATTTGTGTTTTATTGTCGCTCATCATTTTTATGAGGTAGGCAGTAGCGCAAAGGGTCTTGCCTAAGGACCCCCACTGGATAGCACCCCGAGGGGGATTCGAACCCGGGTCCCCCGTGTGAAAAGCCCTGTCCTTACCAGCTGAGCTATCCAGCTGCTGATATATATATGTATATGTATATATATACATATATACATATATATACATATATATGTATATAGACCTTTCCTATCGGAGCACTCTACACAGATCCTAGTCCAGGCTCTTGTCTTGTCCAAACTGGATTATTGCTCTTCTGGCTGGACTCCTGCTGCACAACCAAACCTCTGCAGCTGATACAGAATGCAGCAGCAATAGTGGTCTTTGTATGCTGTGCTAGGGTTTTAACAGACTAGTTTTTGTGCACTTATGCTTTTTGTTCCTTGTGTTGTTGAAATTGCTTCCATTGTTTTCCTCACTTGTAAGAGATTTGGATAAAAGCGTCTGATTAATGACTAAATGTAAATGTAAATGTAAATACATACACTTTAAAATCCAACCACCAAATGAAATCTAATGTTTGAGAAAAGCTTCAACACAAACTCAAACCCAGAGACGGTTTATTCATTTAACAATCGTTTTATTTCTGGTCCAAATAAAACATCACAGAATGTCCCAGACTCTGTCTTTAATAACTTTTAAATCATTTTATTTCTTGTTATTAACTTCAAATAAAACCTGGAACTACCAGAGCTTTTATTAATGCTTCCATCTTCGTTTTAAACAAATCTGAGATAAAATAACCTGATAACATTAAAGATTTAACATTCATTTATAAATCACAAATGTTTTTAAAAAGACTTTATTGATCAGTTTTAGCGAGTCGGTAGTTTACGAAGCAACGTCAATAATTCAAAGAGTTTAAATAACGTCCCTGATTCAAAAACTTAAACTGAACACAGCAATAAACCTGTAACAGCTCTAAAAACGACTCTACACTCAAATCAGTCCCATCAGTGATCGAACAGTCCCACAGGAAAGCTCCGTTCATAATCACAATAATCAGAATCACAATAATCAGAATCACAATAATCAGAATCACAATAATCAGAATCACAATCGACAGCACAGCCTAAAGAAATTACTCTCAACGTGGTTCTGCACAAACGGATACAGCCTGAACCGAGTTTGTTTAAGTTCCTGAACCAGGACTAAAGCAGGACTAAACCTGGTCTGAACCAGGTCTGAACCAGGACTAAACCTGGTCTGAACCTGGTCTGAACCTGGTCTAAAGCAGGACTAAAGCAGGTCTGAACCTGGTCTGAACCAGGACTAAAGCAGGTCTAAACCTGGTCTGAACCTGGTCTAAAGCAGGACTAAAGCAGGTCTGAACCTGGTCTGAACCAGGACTAAAGCAGGTCTAAACCTGGTCTGAACCTGGTCTAAAGCAGGACTAAAGCAGGTCTGAACCTGGTCTGAACCAGGACTTAAGCAGGTCTAAACCTGGTCTGAACCTGGTCTGAACCTGGTCTAAAGCAGGACTAAAGCAGGTCTAAACCTGGTCTGAACCTGGTCTAAAGCAGGACTAAAGCAGGTCTGAACCTGGTCTGAACCAGGACTAAAGCAGGTCTGAACCAGGTCTGAACCAGGACTAAAACAGAATGGCCTGGCGATCTTTGAGTTTGTTTTTCCAAAAAGGATGAATTAACTTGAATGTAGTTTGAAAGAATAAATACGGAGTCATTTAAAACTGGTAAATGTTAAAATAGTGGGACCAGGACCAGGGCCCGGTCCCAGAGACCAGGGCCCCCGTCCCAGAGACCGGTCCCAGAGCTGATAAGAGAAAAGTGGCTTTAAAAGCTGTAGAATAAATCATGTTTCTGTCCAAAAGCCTGGAGGAACTGCAGATTGTCGGCGGTTTGTCAGGGACTGTGTGGCCTCGTGGCTCGGCTCGACGGTGGTTTATTATTTGGACTTTGCGAAGCCGACGCGGTTGTTGTCGCGGTCGAAGACGGTGTAGTACTGTCCAATGAAGACGTCTCCCAGGATCCACAGCGGGCCGGCCGGAGCGGGGATGTCCAGGCCCATGAAGCCGCTCAGACAGATGGTCTTTCCGGCCTGGGACTCCTGACAGAGAAGACAGAGGGTCAGAGACGGAGCAGCTGCGAGCTTTCAAACCATTTACAGTTATTAAGGATTTTCTTCTTTGTTCTGAACCTGAAAACGGTCATTTAAATGGAATTACTCGCAGCCGCATTAGGCTTCACAGTAACCTCCAAAATGATAAGAAAATACTTGCTTTTCATGTTGCAATATGGACATTTGTGACCTTATTCAAAGGTAAATAAATCACAAACCCCAGAGGCTTTGTGTGACACTAATGTTTGAGTCACGTTTGAGCCTGAGCTAAAATTCAGCTTCAGGTTTAGAGAACACCTCACAGAAGACAGTGTTTGTCCCGGTCCTCTGCAGGTGACCAGGTGTTTTAGCTCCGCTCAGGTGCATGTGTTAAAGTCTTTTTACTGGCCACAATTTATTTAAGTAATAAAAGAAAATGGCCTGAAGCTCCGGTCGTTTGGTGTAAAAACTATAAACAGCTGTAATTCCAGAGAACACTGTGTCAGTGTTTACACCGGGACACAATCAGAGAGGATTGTGGGAAACAGTTGCTGACACAAACAGACTTTGTTTATTTCAGCTGCGTAAGGGTCACACAGAGCTGTTCTTTGTCCGAGTCTTTATGATGCAACTCTGAGGTCCTTCTGTTTGTTCTCAAGACTTTTCAGACGCAGTAAGAACCTCAATCCTGTCGCGTTTAGGTTTCAGCAACACTTTATTACAGTATTAGTAGGTTTTTTACAGGCCGTCCTGCAGACGTCTGTGGACATTAGGAATACTCGGATGCAGCTGCAGACACTGACCTTGAGAACGTACTGCTCTCCCGTCAGAGAGTACGACTGGCCCCCGATGTCGAAGGTGATCACAGGCAGAGACGGGATCTTATCACAGTTCACCATGTACTGAAATAAAACACAGCAAAACTCTGTCACTTCTGTAAAAACCCTCAAACAGGCTCAACGCCTCAAACACTGACCTCTCCCTGGATGAGGGGCACCGCTCCGATGGCCTTCTGCAGAGCTCTGACTTCAGCGGAGGGGCCCGTGATCAGAGACGTCCCGGTGTCGACGATGGCCTCACAGCCGCCTTTACACAGAGTCAGCTGAGAGCCCACTGCCATCCTGCAGAGAAACCCCCCAGGTTTAGCCCCCTGTCGTCCTACAGGACACCTCTTAAACACCTCCTCCATTTACAAAAGACCCCCGCTGGACACGCACCGTCTGTGACATTACCGTGTCCGTGGAGACTGACCTGTCCATGCTGATCTGCCAGTACGCCTGTCGGCTGATGTTCACGTAGTGGAAGTCCCCATCGAAGTATTTAGGGTCTGTTCCTCCGAGCAGCAGCTCTCCCCCGGGCTGTGTGTCAGGATCCCTGCCAGAAAACAAGACGGGCGTCAGGTAAACTCTCTGACGCCCGTCAGGTAGACTCTCTGACGCCCGTCAGGTGGACTCTCTGACGGGCCTCAGGTGGACTCTCTGACGGGCGTCAGGGGGACTCTCTGACGGGCCTCAGGGGGACTCTCTGACGGGCCTCAGGGGGACTCTCTGACGGGCCTCAGGGGGACTCTCTGACGGGCCTCAGGGGGACTCTCTGACGGGCCTCAGGGGGACTCTCTGACGGGCCTCAGGGGGACTCTCTGACGGGCCTCAGGGGAACTCTCTGACGGGCCTCAGGGGGACTCTCTGACGGGCCTCAGGGGACTCTCTGACGGGCCTCAGGGGACTCTGACGGGCCTCAGGGGGACTCTCTGACGGGCCGGACTCTCTGACGGGCGTCAGGGGGACTCTCTGACGGGCGTCAGGGGGACTCTCTGACGGGCGTCAGGGGGACTCTCTGACGGGCGTCAGGGGACTCTCTGACGCCCGTCAGGTGGACTCTCTGACGCCCGTCAGGGGACTCTCTGGACGGGCCTCAGGGGGACTCTCTGACGGGCCTCAGGGGGACTCTCTGACGGGCCTCAGGGGGACTCTCTGACGGGCCTCAGGGGGACTCTCTGACGGGCCTCAGGGGGACTCTCTGACGGGCGTCAGGGGGACTCTCTGACGGGCCTCAGGGGGACTCTCTGACGGGCCTCAGGGGGACTCTCTGACGGGCCTCAGGGGGACTCTCTGACGGGCCTCAGGGGGACTCTCTGACGGGCCTCAGGGGGACTCTCTGACGGGCGTCAGGGGGACTCTCTGACGGGCGTCAGGGGGACTCTCTGACGGGCGTCAGGGGGACTCTCTGACGGGCGTCAGGGGGACTCTCTGACGGGCCTCAGGGGGACTCTCTGACGGGCCGGACTCTCTGACGGGCGTCAGGGGGACTCTCTGACGGGCGTCAGGGGGACTCTCTGACGCCCGTCAGGTGGACTCTCTGACGCCCCTCAGGGGGACTCTCTGACGGGCCTCAGGGGGACTCTCTGACGGGCCTCAGGGGGACTCTCTGACGGGCCTCAGGGGGACTCTCTGACGGGCGTCAGGGGGACTCTCTGACGGGCGTCAGGGGGACTCTCTGACGGGCGTCAGGGGGACTCTCTGACGGGCCTCAGGGGGACTCTCTGACGGGCCTCAGGGGGACTCTCTGACGGGCCTCAGGGGGACTCTCTGACGGGCCTCAGGGGGACTCTCTGACGGGCGTCAGGGGGACTCTCTGACGGGCGTCAGGGGGACTCTCTGACGGGCGTCAGGGGGACTCTCTGACGGGCCTCAGGGGGACTCTCTGACGGGCCTCAGGGGGACTCTCTGACGGGCCTCAGGGGGACTCTCTGACGGGCGTCAGGGGGACTCTCTGACGGGCGTCAGGGGGACTCTCTGACGGGCGTCAGGGGGACTCTCTGACGGGCGTCAGGGGGACTCTCTGACGGGCCTCAGGGGGACTCTCTGACGGGCCTCAGGGGGACTCTCTGACGGGCGTCAGGGGGACTCTCTGACGGGCCTCAGGGGGACTCTCTGACGGGCCTCAGGGGGACTCTCTGACGGGCCTCAGGGGGACTCTCTGACGGGCCTCAGGGGGACTCTCTGACGGGCCTCAGGGGGACTCTCTGACGGGCCTCAGGGGGACTCTCTGACGGGCCGGACTCTCTGACGGGCGTCAGGGGGACTCTCTGACGGGCGTCAGGGGGACTCTCTGACGCCCGTCAGGTGGACTCTCTGACGCCCGTCAGGTGGACTCTCTGACGCCCCTCAGGGGGACTCTCTGACGCCCCTCAGGGGGACTCTCTGACGGGCCTCAGGGGGACTCTCTGACGGGCCTCAGGGGGACTCTCTGACGGGCCTCAGGGGGACTCTCTGACGGGCCTCAGGGGGACTCTCTGACGGGCCTCAGGGGGACTCTCTGACGGGCCGGACTCTCTGACGGGCGTCAGGGGGACTCTCTGACGGGCGTCAGGGGGACTCTCTGACGGGCCTCAGGGGGACTCTCTGACGGGCGTCAGGGGGACTCTCTGACGGGCCTCAGGGGGACTCTCTGACGGGCGTCAGGGGGACTCTCTGACGGGCCTCAGGGGGACTCTCTGACGGGCGTCAGGGGGACTCTCTGACGGGCCTCAGGGGGACTCTCTGACGGGCGTCAGGGGGACTCTCTGACGGGCCTCAGGGGACTCTGACGGGCGTCAGGGGACTCTCTGACGGGCGTCAGGGGACTCTCTGACGGGCGTCAGGGGGACTCTCTGACGGGCGTCAGGGGGACTCTCTGACGGGCCTCAGGGGGACTCTCTGACGGGCCTCAGGGGGACTCTCTGACGGGCCTCAGGGGGACTCTCTGACGGGCCTCAGGGGGACTCTCTGACGGGCCTCAGGGGACTCTCTGGGCCTCAGGGGACTCTCTGACGGGCCTCAGGGGGACTCTCTGACGGGCCTCAGGGGGACTCTCTGACGGGCCTCAGGGGGACTCTCTGACGGGCCTCAGGGGGACTCTCTGACGGGCCTCAGGGGGACTCTCTGACGGGCCTCAGGGGGACTCTCTGACGGGCCTCCGGGGGACTCTCTGACGGGCCTCAGGGGGACTCTCTGACGGGCCTCAGGGGGACTCTCTGACGGGCCTCAGGGGGACTCTCTGACGGGCCTCAGGGGGACTCTCTGACGGGCCTCAGGGGGACTCTCTGACGGGCGTCAGGGGGACTCTCTGACGGGCCTCAGGGGGACTCTCTGACGGGCCTCAGGGGGACTCTCTGACGGGCCTCAGGGGGACTCTCTGACGGGCCTCAGGGGGACTCTCTGACGGGTGATAGTTAAACTGTGACGGGAGCGTTAGTGGGACTCTGTGACACAGGGTATCTGCAGGTTTCTGAGATTTAGATTTAAGACTTTTTAAGACCATCTAAAATTAAATTTAAGACCAATTTTATAGCAACAAATTTGCGAACAGCAAACAAAACCACTCAAACTTTTTTCCATCTGGTAATGTCCTGTCCACGCTGCTTTTGCTTAAACCTTTTATTCAAGATGTCCTGGATGACTGAGAACCTTCACAAACATAATCTAACAATTTTTTTATTGTATTTCTTATTATAAACTGTATAAAAAGAACACTAAATTAATAAACTGTAATGTATTTTAAAGTAAATAGTAAATATGCATATTTTTAAATGAACTGAATGTGATTATTACAATGTGATTACTTTGATTAATTAATTGTTTTTCAGAGAG
Source organism: Neodontobutis hainanensis (assembly GCA_024349245.1). Lineage (NCBI taxonomy): Eukaryota > Metazoa > Chordata > Actinopteri > Gobiiformes > Odontobutidae > Neodontobutis > Neodontobutis hainanensis. The sequence goes on along the minus strand of JALDNG010000002.1, from coordinate 18,789,793 downwards.
TGTTATGAATTTGTAATTTTTTATAAAATAAAAAAGAAAGCATTTAAAACTCTTTTAAACTAAGGAAATAATTAGTAATTAATCAAATAATTATGTTTTATTTTATTTTATTGGTTTGTCCCAAAAGTAAACAAAAATGCATCTAATTTGCAAACCATGGCTTTAGATATTGGCGATTGTTATTTACGGTACATACGGACTAATAAACATATTTTTCTTTTTTATGTCTTTTTCTGAAATTAAATTATTAACAACAATAACTTGTAAAGCAAAATTGTAAACTACAGGACAACTACAACTTCTAAAATACCATAACTATAGTAAAATGTATGAAAATAGATGAGAAATATACACATGTACTGTAGGTGTTTGGTTGCAGTAACTTTATAAGTTTTTATCCAAATGGCAAAGTTGGTCGTTTTTTAGAGTGTGGGACCTCTCATAAGGCACAGCACACATCACTTTTATTAATATCGCTGCTTTGATTAGTGCATTTGCGCTGACTGTGTTTACCCTGCATCTCCTCGACTGGTAAAGTGTCAGGATGAACAACACGTATTTGTCCCAAACAGCTGTCAATAGAAGCCGCATTATTCCCGACCGAAAGTGTGCTTTATGTAGCCTACACTGAGAAAAGCACGAGCACCTGCTGGCTTCCACTCAGCCGCTCACACGCCCACTGAGACGCGAGTTTGAGGTCTTCTTTTACCAAAGATTTTAATGGCAACACATGGTAATAGTGGACTAGAAACAAAGAACAGGGTGTCTGAGGGAGTGGAAACATAATTTAGCACATAAACCGGAAATAGTTTCTTCCAGTTAAGTTGCTTGTCGCAATTTTTCGACTTAGAAGGGTTAAGGATCATTTTATTTAACCTCTGTTTAAAGTATTACCATACCTCTGATAATCATGGTTATTGTGATAGAATAGAACTTTCTCCATTCCCAGGAGCACAAGCCGCCATTACACGAGATGAATTTAAAGAATGTGACGCATCGACGCATTTTACGCACGTCGTTGCAGCACTAGTATAATTTGTTAGTTGGTCGGTTCTGCCTATTTTGTTCTGCGTGACAAAGACGTAACGTTTCATTATTTTTAAATTAAAATAAAACGTTCTTTACGTTGTCGGTTCATTTTTAAGACCTTTGAAACATGGATTTAAGACTTTTTAATGCTAATTAAGGCCTTATTTTTACATTATGGAATTTAATATCTTTTAAGACTTTTTAAGGATCCGCGGATACCCTGCACACAGGTGTTAGTTAAACTCTGTAAACAGTGGGAACAGTGTTGAACCTGTTGAGGTAAAAGGAGAAGACGTTCTGCTCCACTTTCTTTTGGCTCATCATGTTGTCGAAAACAGGAGCCACTCCGTCGACCGAGATCCGAGGGTAGGCCATTCCCAGGATCCCGTCGAACTTGGCTGCAATGAAGGCGACTCCCGGCTGCTTCGTGGCTTCACCGAAGAGCTGCTGCTGCACCGCGATGTCCCCGACCTGAGACAGGGTCCAATAATTAATCAGACTCATGGTGAAGCACGTTCAAGAACAAGACTGATCCAGTACAAAGCAGTCTGGTTCTGGTTTAACCGACTACATGAAATAAAAACACAGAAATGTCAGAAAGTATCAGTCCTTAAAACAATATTTGGTGATTTTTGGGTTTGGTTTTAGACAGATTTCAAAGCTGTACCTGGTTCAGTGTGAACGTGAATTAGATTATGTTCAGAGTTAAACTCACGGTGCAGGTGTCCTGGCTCAAGAACCCCGACAGACTGCCCGACCCGTACTGGATGGCAAAGTCGGTGCCGTTCTTGACGTAAGTGCTGGACTTGGCCGAGTTATATTTGTGATGCAGCACTGAAACCGACACAAGAGGAAGGCTCAGGGATAGACTCTAGATGTGACCTGTGTTAGTGGACATTAGGAGGACTCACAGCAGGCGATGTCCAGTAAAGAGCAGTGCACAGAGGGCACCCACAGGTTCGAGGAGCCGGTGTCAAAGACCACAGTGAACAGCTGAGGAGGGGTCCCCAGGCCGATCTCTCCGTAATACTGAGCCTGAAACACAAGAGCACGATAGTCAGCTGAAACAAACAAACCCAAAAGAACTAAAGCATTTCTCAGAGGTCAGAGGTGACACTGACTCAGCAGAAACACCGAGTGCTTGCGACTGTTATTTCCAAATCTGTCACCTTCACTTCCTGTTTTCACAAATAAAAGCAGTTGTGTAAGATTTGATTTAGCCACAAACCGGTTTAATCAGGATTAAACCTCAGACAGGTTTATAAAGACGGCACAGTGCATTAGAGAAAGTCCATTTGTTTGGTTTAAGTCTGGATTAGTCTTTAACTCCTCCGATTGCTTCTGGTCACTGGCTGCTCTTGTGAAACAGGTCTTTTTGCAAAAAAAAGGAACAAGGGACGGAAGAAGGCAACAAGACAACAATAATCAAAGCGCTAAAGTAATTTAAGACAAAAACTTATGTCGAGGCCAATAAATTCATTTCCTAACAAATAAGTTTTCTGGTTTTTGGAGTTAAAAAAACAGATTTGAGTCAGAAAAAGCAGCTCTGAAACTGGGACAATCTGAGAAAACCATGTACGCAGCATTTTAGATTTCTATTTAACCTTTTTGAGTTGGTTTGGGTAAAACTAAAAGGCCTCTAGATTAAAAAGAGGAGACTAAAGTCGATTAAAACTCTTTTCCACAGAGTTTTTTTTATCTGCTTTAAGTAATCAGTCATTTCAAACATTAACCTCAAATATTAGAGGAAGTCCCATTTAAACTACTTCATAAAAGAAACCCTGAACATTATGACAGACTGTTTTTATCTAAAGAAAATAAAACTTCTCGCGTGACAAATGATTCATCCTGAAAAAGCAGCTGTCGTTCAGCTGACCTGGAACCGCCTCGAGTCAGCGGCGGGTCAGCTGACCTGGAACCGCCTCGAGTCAGCGGCGGGTCAGCTGACCTGGAACCGCCTCGAGTCAGCGGCGGGTCAGCTGACCAGGAACCGCCTCGAGTCAGCGGCGGGTCAGCTGACCTGGAACCGCCTCGAGTCAGCTGACCTGGAACCGCCTCGAGTCAGCTGACCTGGAACCGCCTCGAGTCAGCGGCGGGTCAGCTGACCAGGAACCGCCTCGAGTCAGCGGCGGGTCAGCTGACCTGGAACCGCCTCGAGTCAGCGGCGAGTCAGCTGACCTGGAACCGCCTCGAGTCAGCGGCGGGTCAGCTGACCTGGAACCGAGTCAGCGGCGGGTCAGCTGACCTGGAACCGCCGAGTCAGCGGCGGGTCAGCTGACCTGGAACCGCCTCGAGTCAGCGCGGGTCAGCTGACCTGGAACCGCCTCGAGTCAGCGGCGGTCAGCTGACCTGGAACAGTCTCGAGTCAGCAGACCTGGAACAGTCTCGAGTCAGCTGACCTGGAACCGCCTCGAGTCAGCGGCGGGTCAGCTGACCTGGAACCGCCTCGAGTCAGCGGCGGGTCAGCTGACCAGGAACAGCCTCGAGTCTGAGGCGGGTCAGCTGACCTGGAACAGTCTCGAGTCAGCAGACCTGGAACAGTCTCGAGTCAGCTGACCTGGAACCGCCTCGAGTCAGCGGCGGGTCAGCTGACCTGGAACCGCCTCGAGTCAGCTGACCTGGAACCGCCTCGAGTCAGCGGCGGGTCAGCTGACCTGGAACCGCCTCGAGTCAGCGGCGGGTCAGCTGACCTGGAACCGCCTCGAGTCAGCGGCGGGTCAGCTGACCTGGAACAGTCTCGAGTCAGCAGACCTGGAACAGTCTCGAGTCTGAGGCGGGTCAGCTGACCTGGAACCGCCTCGAGTCAGCGGCGGGTCAGCTGACCTGGAACCGCCTCGAGTCAGCGGCGGGTCAGCTGACCTGGAACCGCCTCGAGTCAGCTGACCTGGAACCGCCTCGAGTCAGCTGACCTGGAACCGCCTCGAGTCAGCGGCGGGTCAGCTGACCTGGAACCGCCTCGAGTCAGCTGACCTGGAACAGTCTCGAGTCAGCAGACCTGGAACAGTCTCGAGTCTGAGGCGGGTCAGCTGACCTGGAACCGCCTCAAGTCAGCGGCGGGTCAGCTGACCCTCGAAACTGACGAGTGGGTTTTAATCTTGGGAACGCAGCATGTGTCACAAAAGAAAAGTGCCACTGATTATTCAGCGTTTCCTTTAGAGAAAAGCAGACACGACACAGGAAACGCTGAACTCCAGCGGAGGCCAGTATATTATAAGGATAATTTGTTCTGCGTAGGATGTCTTACGTCCAGGTAGTTCTTGAGCGTCTCGGGGGTGGGGGCCTTCAGGGGGAAGCCCAGGTTGTACTTCAGAGTCCGTGTGCTGCCCAGAAGCTCGTCCACAGTTTTCCCCGAGTCGCTCAGCTGCCGACGGATCGAACGGAACCTCTTCAAAGGAATCCTGCAGGAACCCGACAGACACACGTTACTTTTCCACAGGTCACTGTCGGGTTTTTGAAGACACTCTGTCCAATCAGATGCTCCTTTTATTTATTACATAAACATCTGATTATCTTTTATTAAAGAAGAAAAAAAAACACAAACGCATCACCCCAGCACTGGCTTCGTCTGTTTTAGAAATGATTGTATTGTACGTTTTTAAAAGGTTGAATGGACTGACCTGCTGTACACGCCTGAGGTCAGGGGTCAGCTCCTAACACAAGACATACGGCTTTCTCTGTGAGACACACTTTTATTCTTTTAGCTCAGCATCTCGTAAGCTTATTTCATTTATGTGTTTTATGTATTTTTAGGAAACTGCTCTTATTCACTTTTACCGTTTATCATTTTAATAAAAACGAGTAACTCCTCAGAGCAGACCTGTTCAGACATTTCTCTTTGGTGTTTTATTTCTGTGCAGCACTTTGAACTGTTTGTTGGTGAAATGTCCTCGTACATTTTGACACTATTCAAATGTGATGTGTGCATATTTCTGGTACCTCTGGCTCCGAGTGAGCGTCCTGGCTGTGGAGTTAAAGTCTGCCGTCGACTGATGGGACTAGTTTTCATTCTTTAAAGCTGTTTTATTGAATGCATTAGTGTAAACCTAGCCTCATTCAGGATAAAAAGATCTGAGGAAACATCTAATGCTGTGGAGTAAATGTCATCAGCAGAATTTAACTCAGGCGTGACCAGAGTAAATGTCAGGTTCGGAGCTTTAGACCCACAGGACGTGGCAGCAGAGCGAATATTCAGATGAACTCTGGGACCATCCGAGACGACTTCAAAGGCAGCATGTGTTTTAAATGTTTAGTTTTATTATTATTATTATTATATCTGGTGTTTTCTGATGTCTTGGCCCTGGTTTAAAAGCACTTTTTCCTTTGTGCTTTTAATGGGAGTTAGCACTTCTCATTTCTTTTGGTTTTTATGCATCTATTTTTATGCTTTTGAAGCACTTTGACAACGGCACTGTTCAAACATAAAAACTCTTTTTTTACCGACAGAACTAACATTTGTGTAAAACAGGTTAAATCTTTCACCATCAACGAGTGTTCTTGATTGAATCAAAGATATGAGCGTTTAGAAGATAAACTGTGGCTTTAAAACCACAGCCGTTTCTGTCCTGGGGGGTTCTTCTCGAGCCCCCACAGGACTTTACATCAAACCACAGCTGCACTTTAACTCTAACCCTGCATCCATAAGGAACATTCTTATTATAGGAAACTTCTGTCTTTATTTAGTTTAATGTTGAAGGTTTAGTCTTCAAATAAGAGTTGCACAATATTTTTATCATAAAATATAATCAACCACAAACAGAGAAGTGTTTCATAATAACAGTCTTCCTCCATTGATTTGATTATTATCGGTTTATGATCATGGGTCGTACTTTTACTTTTAACAAAAAAAATATAAAAAAAAACACTGTCAAAACAGATCAAATAAATAAAATAAAATAATTTAAAAAGCCCTGGTTTATTCATTAGCTTTTAGTCATGTTTAGCGTTTTTAATGTTAGCAGGGTCTTAATGACTTTTGTGAAAACAATAAAGACAGATTGTGACACTGTTTAAAGTCGTGCTGCAGATAAACTCCCTCAAAGACATGTTCTTTTTTATTTTTTATTGTGCAACAGCGTCGTGTTCGCACATTCTGTTCCAGCTGTGAATCCGATCTGAGCCCGGGGTTAAAAACACTGAACGAACAATAATCAGCGCAAACACAAAGGTCACAGGTCACAGAGGGCTTTCTTAACTAGTCACGTGAGGTGCGCAGTTAGAACTGAGCAGAACAAACAAAGGTTGTTTAATTTATATAAAAGACGAATAAATGCGTTGGTTGCAGTTAAAACAAAGATATGTATAAGATATTTGTGAATGGAAATTCTAGTTTGTATTTAGACTAAGATAAAACCTGATGTTGTTGTGTTTCTTACCGAACCAAGGCGTCCGCGGAGAAAACTAACGCCGCCAAAAGGCACACGAACCCGGCCGAGAGCCGCATGTTTGTTCCGCTGAAGACTTCCGAAAGCACCGCGGGTTAAAAGAGCAAACCTCCAAACAATGAGCCAGCACTTCTTCTGGATAAAACCTGTCCGAGATCAGCTGACTGCGAGCCCCGGCGGCGTCGGTGTCACGTGCAATGCGTCATTTCCGGGTTGAAGCGGCGTCACGTTCTGTTGCTTTAAAAAGAAGCGGAGAACTCACAAAATGGCGGACGTTTAGTCAAAGCCACAAATCAACAAATATGACTTAAAAACGTATTTAAAAGTTACTAAAAGATAAACTTACATAATGTTTTTCTTTCTTCAATAAACCCTCAACATGTTAATTAACCTTTTACATTTTTATCCAAAAATATAACCTTGGTTTATAACGTTTTAAAAGAAAGTGCAGTGCTGTTGAAATGGACAAGTCTCATTTTATGTCAAATATTTATATTATTCAGTTAGAATCCCAATTCTATACTATTTTAAAGAGAAAACCATTTTTAAACACTTCTGGTTCAAATAAAGTAATTTTTAAATTAGAGTAAATTTTAGATCAGGCATTTATTTTGGTTAAATAATCTGGAGCGAGAGAGGGCTCAAGATGGCGGTCCGTGCAGTCGCATCGCACTGAGCTCCCCAAGAAGTCCTGATGTTATAATTAATTAAAAACAAATATTCACTATTAATTGCTATTCGTCCAGCTCTCAGAACGAAAATGAAGAAAATTAACAGCGGGAAGCCTCCAGCGCAAAAAAGTCTTCCATTTGACAGCCTTGTGAAGACGTGTGAACATGACTATGCAGATATGGCTAACGTTAGCAAGAACAAACGAGGGCCGACAACTCCAGCGGAAACCCCTGAAAAACACACCTGGAGAAGAAAACGAAAGGTATGTTTCAAGAAGAAACAAATATAGAGACCATACTGAATGCTATTGACTCTCTTGGTCAACGTGTAGACGTCCGCATGGAAGAATTTAGCAAGCAGTTGCAACAGCATAGCTCCATGCTAGCTTCTATTGCTAAATCAGTGCAGTTCAATGCAGAAGAACTAAAAGAATGTAAAACGAAAATAAAACATCTGGAAAAGAAAGTGGAGACTCTGACTAAAGAAAAGGAAGACATGAGAGGTCGGGTACTAAACAATGACAGATACAAAAGACGATGGTGCCTGCGAATCAAAGGAAAAAAAGAAACGGCTAATGAGAACATAAGAGTAGAGGTGGTGGAGATTCTTCGCAGAATTGTACCGGACCTGGCGGGAAAGATGGATGAAGAGGTCGATGTTGTCCACAGAGTGGGAAGAATGATGGACAACCGGCAACGACAAATAATCATTTTATTTGTGAGACGAGCAGTGAGGGATGAAATATGGAGGAGAACAAAAACTTCTCCAATCTGTAAAGAAGAGGGGATTCGCTTTACTGAAGATTTAACTCAAGAGGACCTGCGATCCAGACAGGTTCTCTGGCCTAAAATTGACCAGGCTAGAAAAGAAGGAAAGGCTGCAGGCTTCAGGGGACCGTTTGGATTCATCGAAGGCAAACGTATTATCGAGGACATTTAAATTTAGGGCTGAAACTAGAGATTGAAATGTTGAATATATAGTGGATAAGTTCGAATGATGGGACTTCTACCTCAAAGTTTTTTTTTTCTCCACCTCCCTAATTTTCTAAAAATTTTTCTCATTCTTTCTTCATACAAAAAGTTAATTTGTAAATGTGTTCTGTATTTAAGTTAAAAACTGAATTTTCTTTTATCTCCTTTAATACAAGGGGACTTAAAGACTCGGTTAAGCGAAAAGCTGTCTTTCTGTTTTGCAAAGGGCAAAAGCACATTGCACCTTTCTTCAAGAGACTCACTCTGATAAATCTGATGTTAAGTTTTGGTCACAACAATGGGGAGATAAAATTCTCTTCAGTCATGGGACTAATCGATCGGCTGGAGTTGCCATATGTTTCAACAGAAGCCCTGGTAAGATTCTGGATGAAAAAACAGACAAGGAGGGGCACTGGGTAGCTTGTGTTTTGGAAATTGAGGCTAATCTTATTATTTTGATTAACATATATGGGTATAACAATGATTACAAAAATAAAAATTTGTTATATCAAATATCAGAAGTTATAATAGAGCTAAAAGTTAAATTCCCCACAGATCATATTATTGTTGGAGGATTTTAATTTAACTCCTGATGAGTGGATGGATAGATGGCCTTCCAAATTACTGAGTGAACATAGAAACTTAATTTTGGAATCTTTTGTTAATAATAACCAATTGATAGACATCTGGAGGAATTTACATAGTGGAGTAAAACAGTTTACTTGGTATAAACCTAATGGTCAGAACAAATCAAGAATTGATTATTGGTTGATATCAAACTCAATATCAGAGCATGTCACAGAATCAGAAATTGCTAGTAGTCCGTTAAGTGATCATTGTATTATTAATCTGAAAATCCGAAACAGTAATAGATGTAACAAACCAAAAGATTATTGGAAATTTAACTCTCAGTTACTAAAAAATTCAGAGTTTTGTCACTCCATCAAAAAATTATTTATGATATAAAAAAGGACAATACACTAGACACATCTATATTAAAATGGGAATTTCTGAAATTTAGTATTAGAAAGTATTCAATTACCTTTGGTAAAAAAGTGAATATAGAGAAGAGAGTTCAAGAAGTAACAGTGGTTAAAGAACTCATGACACTTTATAATAAATCAGATTGGAGTGAAGAGGACAAAGAAAAAATAAGTAATTTGCAATCCAAATTGGATGGAATGTATATAGATAAAGCTAAAGGGGCATTTATTAGATCCAGGGCCCGGTGGATAGAAGAAGGAGAAAAGAATACTGCATACTTCTGCAAATTAGAAAAACGCAGACAAGAATATAATTCGATTAGTAGTCTAATAGTTGATGGGGAGGAATGTACAGAACCCAAACGCATTGAAAAAGAAGTTTTCAATTTTTATAGTAATCTTTATAAATCCTCCTACTCGGAACAAGATGCCTCATCTTTTTTTGATAATATTAACAGTTTGATTCCTGTTATTGATGAAAATTTTAAAGAAGTTTGTGATGAGGAATTAAGAATTAAAGAATTTGATTATGTTATAAAAAAAATGGCATCTGATCGATCACCAGGTTCAGACGGTATTACATCTAATTTTTATAAGCACTTTTGGGAAGACTTAAAACACCTACTGTTTCAGGCTATAAATGAATGTATTAATAATAAAGAATTGATGCAAACTATGAAACAAGGAATAATAAAATTAATTCCAAAAACTGGCAAAGATAAGAAAATATTAAGCAATCTAAGACCTATTACACTGTTGAATACAGACTACAAGATTCTAACAACAGTTCTGGCAGTAAGATTAAAAGGGGTATATCTAAATTAATCAGCCCAACACAATCTGGCTTTCTTAAAGGAAGATCCATCCATAATAATATCCGCCTGGTCCTAGATATTATTGATTATAATTATTTAATTAAGGAAGATGGTTTTATTTTTTTGGATTTCCATAAAGCATTCGACTCAGTGGAACATATATTTATTATTAACACACTGAGACACTTTGGCTTTGGAAATAAGTTTCTTGATATGATCACTATGTTGCATAAGGACATTAATAGTTGTGTTTCCCTTTCAGAAGGTACATGTCCTAGATTTAAGGTTGAAAGAGGAATAAGACAGGGCTGTAGCATTTCTCCTCTTCTATTCATTGCAGTGACTGAACTACTGGCAATTGCGGTTAAAAATTCTAATATCAAAGGTTTAGAAATAAATAACAACAAGTTACTCATGAGTCAGCTCGCTGACGATACAACTCTGTTTTTACAAAATAAGGAACAAATTCCTGTGGCTGTAAAGGTAATAGAGCGATTTTCACTAGCATCGGGTCTATATCTGAATCTGAGTAAATGTGAACTGATGAGCATTCATAGCTGCTCTGAATCCTCACTATTTAATATACCGGTCAAAAATGATATTAGATATCTAGGTATTTGGATTACCAAATCATCAGATACAAATGAAAAAAAGAATATCCAAGATAATATTGATAAATGTAGAAAAACATTAAACAGTTGGTTACAAAGAGATTTAACATTATTTGGAAGAACATTGTTGACTAAGATTGAATCTATTTCCAGACTGATATATCCATCCTTCTCTCTTGCTATTTCTCCAAGGTTAATTAAAGAAATTAATAGACTAAATTTTAATTTTATTTGGAAAAATAAACATCACTACATTAGTAAAAGGGATTTGGTGAAAAATTATGAGGTAGGTGGCTTAAAGGCAATCGACTTTGAAATTTTGAATGGAATATTGAAAATTAAATGGCTCCAATCCTTTTTAAGAAACGGCGAAGAGATATGGTTCTCCTTACCGGCATACATTTTTGATAAAGTGGGAGGTATTCAATTCTTAATAACATGTGACTTTGAAATATCTAAATTGCCTATAAAACTTTCAACTTTTCATCAACAGGTTTTGTTACAGTGGAAACTGATGTTTAAACATAACTTCAGTCCCCATAATGTTCCATTATGGAACAATAGAAGTATATTGTGTAGAAAGAAATCTATATTTCTGAAAGACTGGTGGGAAAAACAAATATGGTCCATTGTTCATATATTGGATGAAAACGGCAATATTCTTAAATTCGAAGAATTTAAGGCTAAATATAAGTTCAAATGCTCAATTGTGGATTACAACAAAGTTACACAGAACATTCCAAAGGTCCTTATTCAAGCAATACAAAATAATCTTATGTATAATGCTTCTCCGAGACTACACAAAATTAAAATTGATTATGTGAACCTAGTAGATACTAAATGTAATAATAAATTCCTTAAGCAAACGCTTGTTAACTGCTTGTACCCGGGTAGAGCAAAAAGCACTCTCTTCTTTTTGGGTTATAACAAATATGAAATATCTTCAATCAGAACAAAATTCCTAAAATATCCAATTCCTCCTAAATTTAAGGAAGTACATTTTAAAACAATAAATAATATATATCCTCTAATGAGTTTATAAAGAAAAGATTCAAATTTGAGGTAGACAATTGTCATATCTGCAACATTAATGTTGAAACAACTGAACACCTGTTTTACGAATGTCAACCGACTCAGAATCTATGGAAATCCCTTCATAACCTGTTGTCCTCCAGATCTATAAAAATAGATTTCTTTTCATATCAAAACATTCAGATGGGGGTAACCCTACAAAATAAAAATGATGAATTTTTGGTCAATAATCTAATTATAGCAACAAAATATTATATTCATAAATGTCGATTTGCTAAATCCTCCCCTACATGGTCCGCACTTAAGAATGAGCTTTTGCTGTTCCAAGACTGTCTTATAAAGGTTGAGAAGGCCCTGGCTAAAAAATTGCATAAAGGTTTAATAAAACTTCAGATGAGCTGAGTCCCTGTTATTTTATTTTATTTTATTTTACCTTTTGTTTATGTGATTTATTATGTTCTAATTTATTTTTACCATTTTGTGTTCTTTGTTCTTCCTTGTATATGATCAGTATAAAAAAAAAAAAAAAAAAATGTTGTAATGAGTGGTGGGAGGTGTGACTCCTGAGTTATAATATTAGATTTATACTGTACAATTTGAGGATGTTATACTTTGTTTTGTTCGTGTATTGTAATGAGGAATAATTCAATAAATAAAAAAAAAAAAACAAAATAATCTGGAGCTGGTCTGGAGCTGGACTGGAACAGGACTGGAGCTAGTCTGGAGCTGGACTGGAACAGGACTGGAGCTAGTCTGGAGCTGGACTGAAAAGTATATCCAGCTTGTCTAAGTCTTCCTGATGTGGTTGATCCTGGGCTCCCTCCTGAAGAACAAGAAAAAGGTTTGTTAGTGGTGAAGAGCATAAAACTGATTTTGTGGAGGAAACAAGAGGAGGTTTTAGAGGTGGTTCATGTCTCTGATGCATCGCAGCCACCCACAGAGGGCGCTGTTGGCCTGTCATGTGCCCTGTGTACAGTACCTACTGTTTCCAAAGACAATGCAACATTTATATATATCTATATATTCATAGACTTCAGGAAATGAAGTAGACGATGACATCAGGCCGAGTGTCTCTAATGGGAACAGGAGGTCTAAGAAAAGCAGCACACTGTGTCTCAGCTCTGGTAAAGGCTGAGGCTGAGACCGCTCTTAAGGCCGACTAAAGATGCTCAAGCAGAAGCATGCTCTGGAAGGGCAGCAGGAGCAGCAGGGGCAGCTGAGGAGAAAGAAGGAGCGTGACTTGGAGATGGAACTGCTTCTGTGACAAAGGTGTGTTAAAGACCTCAGAAGGTTCTCGTGTGTCTGAGCCAGACCAGTCCGTTAATATTTTTCTATTTATTTATTTATTATTTATTTATTTATTTATTTATTTTAGAGATAAAACTAAACAGAACCCAACTTTGATTGTAATTCATTTAGAAGATTTGAACATGGCTCTTTTTTAAAATCTGTTACTCCACGTAGTAACGAGTGGTAAAACAGACATTTAGCCTGTATTTCCACTATTTTAATGCCTGAGGGAATAGGTGAGCTATTCTCTGTGTAAACCTATAACTTCTCTTTTGTCAGGCTGTTGACACATTTAATAATCTCTGTTGACTTTTACAGCTGTGTGCCTCGGCTGCAGAGGGCAGAGGTCACTGACCCAGACCTCCTGCTTATCCAAGGTATTATTTATATGTTGAGTTTACATTCAACAAGTGGTTATTTAAAATGACCAATAATACCCCAACATTATCTCTACATTACATTTTCTCTGTTCCTATAGAAGTAGTGCATGATGGGTATCTCTATTTACAGGTGATCCATCCACAGGTGTACATCCACTGAAGAGCAGTGGGTAAAGGAACCGACAGTGTCCTGAAGATGTATGGAACACCAGTAACTGTGCTCCCTTTTGCTTTTCTACCATTTCCAGTGTGCGGTAAAAAAGAATTTATTCAGCCACCAACTGTGCCAGTTCTCTCACCTCAAAAGACGAGAGACAGAAAGAGAACTGCTCCAGAGGAGATCTGGAGGAATGGGTAAAACGACCAGCAACAGTGAAAACCTTGTGGAGACATTGCCAACAAAGAGTATATAACAGTGTTGAGATGAACTTTTGTTATTTTCCACCATAATTTGCAAAGAAATTCTTTTAAAATCAGACAATGTGATATATTATTTCATTTTTCTCGTTCCGTTTCTCATAGTTGAAGTGTTCATTCATTTTCATTCATTCATTCTCTACCGCTTTGTCCCGTTAGGGGTCACAGGTGACTGGAGCCTATCCCAGCAGCTTTGGGCCTGAAGCGGGGTACACCCTGGACAGTGGCCAGTTAGTCGCAGGGCTAACATATAGAGACAGACAGTGACAGACAACCATTAACCTGTACATGCATGTGTTTGTGCGGTGGGAGGACTGGAGTACCAGGAGAACCCACGGTAACACACGGAGACTCCTCACAGAGAGACCGGAGTCAGCCGGGTTTTGAACTCACGACCTTCTTGCTGCGAGGCAGGAGTCCACCTCAAGTTGAAGTGTACCTGCGATGAATATTTCAGGCCTAAGTGGGAGAACCTTTACAGCTGGTGGCTGATTACTTTATACTTTTTTGCTCCACTGATATATTGAGAGAGTGCTCAGAGCATGTCCTTCAGATGAAAATGATTTATGAATAAAAGTGAATCTTTTCTTATCTTGTTGTGTACAGGTGCTTCATGGGCACTCACCTTGTGGAAGCTCCAAAGGGAAAAAGGGAAAAAGCAGCACAAACATAATTGATTTCAAACATTTAAAGTTGTGGATTTTAAATGGATATTCATGCAAACACTGCCATTAAACTAAAACATACCGAGAGGCGATAATTAAATGTTTCAAAAACGTTGTGTAGCATAAGAAGTTCTGTTGTGTGTACAACGTTGTCCACTGGAGACACTAGCGTCAGAGAAAAAGTTTCCATTCCTTTCTTTTTGCAGTTTTATTGAACTGTTAAATGGCTGTTGTTGTGCTTATGTTTACTTTTCTGATGAGCAGAGCCATTAATGTCTATAGCTTTGGTAACGTGACCAAAATTTGTAAATTTATAGTTCATTTCTAGCCACTGAACTCATTATTTTCAGTAAAAATTTAACTGTAATTCATGTGCAATAAGTTTAACTTCCACATCTAACATCACAGGACCACGACAATAAACTAAAGCAACCTTCAAATTCAAAGAATACAAAAGGCAAGAGAACACAAATCAATTATTTATTACTTGAACAGAAGGATTTGGGACAAACCTGTCCCTGTCCCTCCTGTCCCTGCCTCTCCTGTCCCTGCCCCTCCTGTCCCTGCCCCTCCTGTCCCTCCTGTCCCTGCCTCTCCTGTCCCTGCCCCTCCTGTCCCTCCTGTCCCTGCCTCTCCTGTCCCTGCCTCTCCTGTCTCTCCTGTCCCTGCCTCCCCTGTCCCTGCCTCTCCTGTCCCTGCCTCTCCTGTCCCTGTCCCTCCTGTCCCTGCCTCCCCTGTCCCTGCCCCTCCTGTCCCTCCTGTCCCTGCCTCCCCTGTCCCTGCCCCTCCTGTCCCTGCCTCTCCTGTCCCTGCCTCTCCTGTCCCTGTCCCTCCTGTCCCTGCCCCTCCTGTCCCTGCCTCCCCTGTCCCTGTCCCTCCTGTCCCTGCCCCTCCTGTCCCTGCCTCTCCTGTCCCTCCTGTCCCTGCCTCTCCTGTCCCTGCCTCTCCTGTCCCTGCCTCTCCTGTCCCTCCTGTCCCTGCCCCTCCTGTCCCTGCCTCTCCTGTCCCTGCCCCTCCTGTCCCTGCCTCTCCTGTCCCTGCCTCTCCTGTCCCTGCCCCTCCTGTCCCTGCCTCTCCTGTCCCTGCCCCTCCTGTCCCTGCCTCCCCTGTCCCTGCCCCTCCTGTCCCTGCCTCTCCTGTCCCTGCCTCCCCTGTCCCTGCCTCTCCTGTCCCTGCCCCTCCTGTCCCTGCCTCTCCTGTCCCTGCCTCTCCTGTCCCTGCCCCTCCTGTCCCTGCCTCTCCTGTCCCTGCCCCTCCTGTCCCTGCCTCTCCTGTCCCTGCCCCTCCTGTCCCTGCCTCCCCTGTCCCTGCCCCTCCTGTCCCTGCCTCTCCTGTCCCTGCCTCTCCTGTCCCTGCCCCTCCTGTCCCTGCCTCCCCTGTCCCTGCCTCTCCTGTCCCTCCTGTCCCTGCCTCCCCTGTCCCTGCCTCTCCTGTCCCTGTCCCTCCTGTCCCTGCCCCTCCTGTCCCTGCCCCTCCTGTCCCTGCCTCTCCTGTCCCTGTCCCTCCTGTCCCTGCCTCTCCTGTCCCTGCCTCTCCTGTCCCTGCCTCTCCTGTCCCTGCCTCCCCTGTCCCTGCCCCTCCTGTCCCTGCCTCTCCTGTCCCTGCCCCTCCTGTCCCAAATTCTAACACCTAAAGGAAAACGACACACCGTGAAAACAGGACCACCTAAAAAAAAATCACCTAAAAGGTAAAAGTAAAAGAGGAGCTGAAAGACTAGGCAGCAGCACAGACAGGAAGAGCCTCAAACATGCTCGACCTAAAGGGTCAAGGGCCACTCCTTCTGCAGGTAAATGCACACATTTACTGTGAAATATTTTGAAGTAAATTACTGTGAGAGTACAGCAACCAGCAGCATTTAATCTACTGTGATTTTACATTTAGATGCTTTTTATTCTTTTTTAATTGTTCAGTTAAAACTTAGCACAGAATACACAGCTAAGGTCATATATATATATATATATATATATATATATATATATATATATATATATATATATTCATTCATTCATTCATTCTCTACCGCTTTGTCCCGTTAGGGGTCACAGGTGACTGGAGCCTATCCCAGCAGCTTTGGGCCTGAGGCGGGGTACACCCTGGACAGTGGCCAGTTAGTCGCAGGGCTAACATATAGAGACAGACAGTGACAGACAACCATTAACCTGTACATGCATGTGTTTGTGCGGTGGGAGGACTGGAGTACCAGGAGAACCCACGGTAACACACGGAGACTCCTCACAGAGAGACCGGAGTCGGCCAAGAATGTTTGAGTCGGCTGGGTTTTGAACTCACGACCTTCTTGCTGTGAGGCAGGAGTGCTAACCACTCTGCCACGTGCACCCAATATATATATATTATATATATATAAATATATATATATATATATATATATATATATATATATATTTTATTAAGAGAAGGAATTGATAGAAAGGAAGTAGAAGTCAGTGTTTGTCAGTCAGGTGTTGATGGCAGGTGTTTTTTAAAGAGCCAGTAGAGCGTTGCAATAATCCAGTTCGGACAAGACAAGAGCCTGGACTAGGATTTGTGTAGAGTGCTCTGAAAGGAAAGGTCTAATGTTCCTAATTACAGTGTACAGTTCTGATATTATCATACACTTACACATTTAGGGGCTGTTTTTTTAAACTAGGAGCTCAAAATCAAACGTGGTCTTCAGGTTATTCATTCTTAGGTCGAGTGCCCTCAGGCAGGAGGAAGGGTTGGAGTTCAGAGCTGAAGCCAGGTTAGACGTGCTGGACTCTGACAAACCACAGACTCTCAACCTGAACAGAAGAACATAAACATGGAAGACTGTATTAATTAATCACGAGTACAAAAGAAAACCAGGATAGATGACTCTGAGGGGTTTGTTTTGAAAGTGAGCTTTGTAATGGATCAGACCAAACTGTTCAGATTTAAACTGGTTTTAACAGGAGTGGCTCAAAGACAAGCTAAAATATTGGGACCGAGGCTTGTTCGTGACAGAATATTCTGTCTTTTAAAAAGGAAAGGTACAATAGTACAATGCACAGTGACATACATCTAGCCCTTATGAGCCAGTGAGGTTATGTCCAAAGAACATGTGTGATTGTGATGAAATGACAAAGAGTGAATCAAAGACAGAACTTTACCCTAAAGTCTCCAGTCGACAGTGTGGACTCTGCAGAAAACCACACAGGCGCTCCACTCCGGTGTCTTTCAGGTTATTTCCGCTCAGATCCAGTTCTCTCAGATGTGAGGGGTTAGAGGTCAGAGCTGAGGCCAGAGAAGAACAGCTGGACTCGGACAAACGGCACTGAATCAACCTGAATAAAGAAGAAACATACAAATGTTTATGTAATGTTCCCCTCTATCGTTCAACAAATACATGTTACCCTTTAATGAAATGTTTGATAAATATATCCTCTCATCTTCTACCTCATGTTAGATAAATATATCCTCTCATCTTCTACCTCATGTTAGATAAATATATCCTCTCATCTTCTACCTCATGTTAGATAAATATATCCTCTCATCTTCTACCTCATGTTTGATAAATATATCCTCTCATCTTCTACCTCATGTTAGATAAATATATCCTCTCATCTTCTACCTCATGTTTGATAAATATATCCTCTCATCTTCTACCTCATGTTTGATAAATATATCCTCTCATCTTCTACCTCATGTTTGATAAATATATCCTCTCATCTTCTACCTCATGTTTGATAAATATATCCTCTCATCTTCTACCTCATGTTAGATAAATATATCCTCTCATCTTCTACCTCATGTTTGATAAATATATCCTCTCATCTTCTACCTCATGTTTGATAAATATATCCTCTCATCTTCTACCTCATGTTAGATAAATATATCCTCTCATCTTCTACCTCATGTTTGATAAATATATCCTCTCATCTTCTACCTCATGTTTGATAAATATATCCTCTCATCTTCTACCTCATGTTTGATAAATATATCCTCTCATCTTCTACCTCATGTTTGATAAATATATCCTCTCATCTTCTACCTCATGTTTGATAAATATATCCTCTCATCTTCTACCTCATGTTTGATAAATATATCCTCTCATCTTCTACCTCATGTTTGATAAATATATCCTCTCATCTTCTACCTCATGTTTGATAAATATATCCTCTCATCTTCTACCTCATGTTTGATGGGTCATTGGGCCCAGTAGCGGTTTTGGGCACGGGCGAACCGGGCAGCCGCCCGGGGCGTCAATTACATTAGGGGCGGCAGCACGAGCAGATTAATAAAAAAAAAAAAAAAAAAAAATCCTCTGCGTCGCGGCGTTTTTCATCATTTATATCATTTCACTGTGTGTGTAATTGGCAAATTGGCGCTCCCTGCAGCTGCCGGCGCCCCTGCTTGCTGTAAATGACATGTACCATGCACAGAAGCTGTGTGTTGTGAGAGAAGTGTAAAAGTGGGTGGGGCGCGAGGCGCAGGTGATATTTCACCTATGGGTCTCTCTCAAATGGAACGGACAGGGCGGGGGGAGGGTGGACGGGGATCCACACTATATAATTAATAATAATAGGCTAAAGTCAGTCACACACCTAGACTTTCTTCCAAATAATGCACATTTCATTCATAATGTTATAACACAGGCCTATAGTTCCTGCAAATTAAACTAGGTAATACAAGACAATTATGCGGTCATCAAGGTGTTAGAAATCTGTTGATTGTCGAGTGCGGCGTGCCAAATAAACAGAGATGGATAAAAAAAGGTCTAAGCCATCAGGTGCCCAATTTCGAAAAAAAAGAAAAGAAGAAGAGAATGAACGAGCAAAAGATAAAGGTATGCAACTATGTTCTCTCTCTCTGTATGATTACAGTATCCATTTCATGAATAAAGGGCTAATGACGTTAATTGGTGGTGGGTATAACTCTTTGTTAGCCTTTTTGCTAATGATGCTTGCTATGTTTATACAACAATAATTTGGTTTCAACTCACTCACGAGGTCTAATTTATAATATTGTACTTTGCAATAAAACTGTTACAAGTTGAGTTATCATTTCTCCCTGTTGGTTTAACGTTAGGCCCTGTAAATAACCAACAGCATTTTCAAATCTGTAGGTTAAAGACAAACATTTGCTATTTATTTGCTACACAGTGTGCTAAGTATAGTTTCCTAAGTATAGTTTTACAAGTCCGAACTAAAAGTGTGTCATGCATAGAATTTGAGGCAGTAACTAAAGAGCTAATGGTTCCTCCATGAAAGTTAGAATTAAAATATTCTGAAACCCAAAACGTTTTTGGTGATTAAAAAATAAAATCCCATTGTTTTTGCCTGTACATATAATTTAAAGTCATTTTATTTTTTAAACAACCGAGTCAATATATATATATTTTTACCATTTGTTTCTATGCTCTAAATGTTTATGTAACCCTTCTATTATGTTTTGAGTTAATTTGACCCCAGGCTGTTTTAGCTTTATAAAACATTATCCTGTGGTCTTTTGATTTCAAATGCAACTCAATTGCAATTTCAGGGGCACTTCTAAAATATTTTGGAGCATCCTCTGCCACTGGTCAGGATGAGCCAACCACCTCCTCCGCTACACATTGGTCTCCACAAATAGCTGATATTGAGAATGAAGACCTCTTTGCCTCTACTTCTTCCCAGCATGAGCTTTCGTGTGTGTGTGTGTGTGTGTGTGTGTGTTTGTGTGTGTGTGTGTGTGTGTGTGTGTGTTGTGTGTGTGTGTGTGTGTGTGTGTGTGTGTGTGTGTGTGTGTGTGTGTGTGTGTGTGTGTGTGTGTGTGTTGGGGGGGGGCGCTCAAAAGGGGTCTCGCCCAGGGTGTATTTCAATGTAGAACCGCCACTGATTGGGCCTGATACTGGGTGTGGGTACAAGCCCTCTCCTTGAACCCTCCACCTTATCGAGGGTGGAGGGTTTTTTTCCTAAAATGATCCTTGGTGGGGTTGTCCAAGGGAAAAACCGGTCCAAGGTCACAGGCCAAGAGCAGTTCAAACACCTCTTTATGGATAGTATTTAAAAATTCAAAGGTGAAACCTTGAATTATGAGGCAGGCCTGGAGTTGGAGCACAGCCCGATGGAACGTCATAGACCCGATCTGAAGACCCAGAACCCGCAGGAGGAACCAAAGAAGGAACCAGTCATGGAAAGTCATCTAACTAGAAGAGAACCTTGAGCTTCTGCGGAAGGTTGAGAGGTACCTCAAAACACAGCTTGGGCTTTGGAACCACACTCCTTGAGAAGGACTGGAGTCTTCTTCTGACTCCCTGACGGAGTCCCACTATTTCAACATTTACTTTACCGGAAAAACGAGGAATACTTCACCATGGGTAATTTAAATTCATCTATGTGTCTGGACATTCTGGCTCCCTCTGATCAACGAGAGTCCACACACTCCTAATGGAGTTACCTACCTGACAACCTCCAGTCGACACTCTGGACTCTGCAGAAAACCACACAGATGCTCCACTCCTGAGTCCTGGAGCTTGTTACTGCTCAGATCAAGTTCTCTCAGACGAGAAGAGGGGTTGGACTTTAGAGCTGAGGCCAGAGCAGGAAAGCTGGACTCCGACAAATGGCAGCTGATCAGCCTGAGTAAAGAATATTTAGTCTACACCAGTGTTGATTTATTTTACTTTAAAAAGTATTTAGTTACAGTTACACATTACTTCTCCCAAAAAGTAATTAAGTTAGTAACTCAGTTATCACATTGTAAAAGTAATTAGTTACTCAGAAAAGTAACTGAAGTTATTGTATTCTGTTCTATAACACTATTACGTTCTATAACAGCTGATTGAAGAATAAAAACATTATATAGAGTATTTTAGAACATTTGGTATTTATTTAACTCAGTAAACTGCAGCCTGCCATGAAATGCAAAAGAATAAAAACATAAAAACTAAACATTAAAAATAAAATTCAAGGGCAAAATGAAGTCACACAAATGAAAACCTGTGTAAAAAGAAACTAAGGATGTGGTCATTAAGTCGTGCAAATGTCTGAACCTGTACATTATTCACAATAAACAGAACACAATCCAACTCTCTTTTTAACATATTGTTCTTTCTCAGTGAAAATGAATAATATATTAATCTTTTCTAAAATCCTCTTCATCTAAAACTAAAGCAGTGGTGGTAACGAAGGAGGAGACAGACAAGTGTCGTTAGTTTGTGTTGATGTGAGGGGCTTCAGAAGGTCGGAGTTACTGAGGCAGACGTTTTTCCAGGACATAACATGTGACAGAAACATTCTAGTCTTTAAGTAGTGCCGGTACTTTCAGTTTGACAATGCTACCTTTGAGTTTCCCCGGCTCGTCGTTATTGTCTCTGACGCCGTCCGTTTAGTGGAAGTCAGAGCGTGTTCCAGAGCGACCAACACTGATCTAGACTATCTCTACAAACTCTTTTGTTCCAGATGTAATCTTGTATCTTGTTCTAACTAAGAAAGAATACAGTTTGTTTGCATTCTACTTTTAAAAGTGAAAGTTACTCTGGATTACCCACAGTTTTATAAAACCAAAATGTTTTTTTTCCAAAATAGCACTAGTTTATAATAATGGATTTGATTTATACTATGTTTTTCTCCCAAAGGACAAAGCACTTACAGGCAGTCCATAATTCACTCACTCCACAGTCAGACACTGGTGGTGGTAAGTAAGTGGCACTGAAGGTAAGGTGGGTTAAGTGTCTTGCCCAAGGACACAACGACAGTATGAACTGTGGGGTAAGCAGGATCCAAAGCTTCTAATTGTAGGATGCCCGCTCTACCATTGAGCTACTCCGCCCCATCATTAACCATTAACTCAGCAAAGTGTTTAGAAAAGGAAAACAAATGACTAAACAACCTGCTTGAATAATCCAGTCCATGACGCCTACAGTGTGTTTTCAGGTGGGACAGATTTTCAATCAATAAACTTGAGATCCACGTAGGCTCACCTCAGAGATTCCAGTCTGCAGTGTAGACTTCTCAGTCCAGTCGATAGTACCGTCACAAACCTTTCCAGGTGGTTGCCCCTCAGGTCCAGTTCTCTCAGATGGGAGGGGCTAGACGTTAGCGCTGACACCATAAGCTCATACTGAATGTCTGAGAGTTCACAGCCAGAAAAACTGAGAAAGAGTAAAGCAGTTCAATATGTACACCATCTCAACAAACCTTTCACAAAATATTACATAAATAATGCTCACTTTGCCTTTCTGCAGTTTTTTACGGCTTGGATTAGTCTCTGTCTGCCTTTTTCTGATGTGTTGTATTTCCATGGGTCCAGCTCATCCAGGACCTCCTCTGATGTCTGCAGCACATGAACCAGAGCCAAGCAATGGACCTCAGAGAGCTCTGCCAACTTAGAGTCGGACTTTAGGAAGAATCGGATCTTCTGATGGACTGAATGGTCATTTAACTCTGTCAGACAGTGGAAGATGTTGTAGCTTCTGTCAGTAGAGATATTGTCTATGTTCATCTTCTTGAGGTTGTTGATGACTCTTTGTCTTGTCTCTGAGTTGATCTGTGTTGGACCCAGCAGAGCTCCCAGAAGCCTCTGGTTGGACTCCAGAGAGAGGCCATGAAGGAAGCGCACAAACAGGTCCAGGTGGCTGTTTGGACTTTGAAGGGACTTCTCCAGAGCTTTTCTGAGAAAGACATCAAGTGACGAACTGTTCCAGACTCCAAGAAACCTCTTCAGTTCCTCTGTGTTCTTGTTGTTAAAGCAGTGTTGAAGGTAAACCGCAGCCAGAAACTCCTGGACGCTCAGATGAACAAAGCTGTAGATTGAATTACAGAAGATGACACTCTCTCGTTTAAAGATCTCTGTACAAAGTCCTGAGTAGACCGAGGCCTCTGTCAGGTCCAGACCCACCTGCTGCAGGTCTTCTTGGTAAAACATGATGTTTCCTTTCTGCAGATGTTCAAAGGCCAGCCTCCCCAGCTTCAGAAGGACTTCACAGTCGGCCTGTGTCAGCTGTAGATGAGTGGAATGTTGGTACTTGAGCCTCTTCCTGTGAGTCTGCACCAGCAGGAAGTGTGCGTACATGTCGGTCAGGGTCTGGGGCAGGGTCTGCTTGGTTCCCAACATGTGCTCCAGGACTGTGGCTGTGATCCAGCAGAAGACTGGGATCTGGCACATGATGTGGAGGCTCCTGGACGTCCTGATGTGGGAGAGGACTCTGTCACACAGCTCTTCATCTGTGAAGCTCTTCCTGAAGTACTCCTCCTTCTGGGCCTCAGTGAAGCCCCTGACCTCTGTGACCCTGTCCACACACCTCGCAGGGATCTGATTGGCTGCTGCCGGTCGGGAGGTGATCCATATAAGGGCAGAAGGAAGCAGTGTTCCTCTGATGAGGTTTACCAACAGCACGTTGACCTGTGACCTCTGTGTGACCTCAGAGATGACCTCACAGTTGAAATCCAGAGGCAGTCTGCTCTCGTCGAGGCCGTCGAAGATGAAGAGGAGTTTCCTGTCGGCCAGCGTCAGCTTCTGTAGTGTTGGATAGAACTGCTGTATCAGCGTCAGCAGACTGTAGTCCTTCTCTCGGACCAGGTTCAGCTCTCTGAACGACAGGGGCACCACCAGATCCAGCTCCTGGTTCTCTAAGTCCTGGGCCCAGTCCAGAGTGAACTTCAGAACCGAGAAGGTCTTTCCCACTCCAGCCACGCCGCTCATCAGCACCACTCTGATGGACTTCTGATCTGTCGCTAACGCTTTAAAGATGTCGTGGCACCTGATCGGAGTTTCTTCAAAGATCTTCTTGGAGTCTGCCTCCTGCTGAGTCCTCTCATGTTGGGCACTGACCTCTTCACTGACCTCTGTGATGTACAGCTCAGTGTAGATGCTGTTCAGAGGAGTTCTACTTCCTGTTTCAGTTCCTTCAGACACACTTTCACATCTGCTCTTCAGATTCAGTTTATGATCTAGAACAAAAACACGAACAGTACCATGTTTTGTTTTTTACTTATTGGTCGTATCAGTCAAAATAGTTTCTTTAAATATGTTTTGACAATGTTTGGGGGAATTTTTTGTTTAGATGAAAAAATATAAGTCCTAATTTAAAATAATTATACACATTTTTGTGACCAAGACAAAGGCACTATATTAAAGTGAAAACCTGAAGGTACTTGAAGATGATCCGTTAGAAAGACACTAACCTTGTCCAGTGGTTTGAAAGAGTTTATTTGTTCTGTTTCCAGAAACAGGAGAGCAAGGCTGTCCCGCTGAAGCAGAGTCAGACTTACTCTGGGACCCCAACAACGGCCTAAAACAATAACACCTTATAATATTAACACAAACCAAGGACCTCTTACAGCTGCAAATCTCCACTAGTTCTATGCTTTAGCCCAGGTTTAACAGAATTTACACACAACATTATGTCTTGTTTTGAACGAGGTCGAGTTTTCAATGAAAGGTTGAGATGAAACGCTTCAGTTTCAGAAATACACACTGTACTTTTACGAGAAACTGACCTCGTGATTCTTGGTTTATTCTTGAAAGACAGAGGTACATCTTTGGACTGGTCACTCTTCAGAGACTCAAAGCTCTGAAATGACCAGCGTCTGTCAAAGAGAAATACATAAAAATAACTGCAGTTCAACATCATTTTACACTGGTCAGTGTGAGACTCCGAAGACTCTTACCTTTTGAGTCCTGCTTCAACACTGCAGGTTAAAGGAGGGTTATTTGACTGGACACTGCTGCAGAGACATATTGTTAGAGTCAGAGACAGTTAGAGACAGATGAGCAGCAAAAACAATATGATCGTGGACTCACGGTTTATGAGAGCAACTGTCCAGACTTTCCATTTCTTTACAATCTTCTGAAAACAGGAGCCTCACAGGTGGGACTCTCTGACATCTGTTCATTCAACTAGAGCTGGAAAGAAAACAATTATATATATGTATATATATATATATATATATACACACTCACAGAACTGTGGACAAGCTTGTTTATTCCAACGGTGCTTAATTAAAGTAAAAAAAACTATTTACAAATATTTCATGAGTTTTAATCAGGATACATAAAAGAAAAGATTTCACATGACAGTCTTTTACACTGTCTTTTACACTGTCTTTTACACTGTCTTTTACACTGACCTGCTCTGAAAGATGACGTTACTCTGGACCACTTCCTCCGCAGAGCAGGATGAACACATTTACTGCTGTAAATGAAACAAAGGCCTTTAGTTTTACTGTTATTTACGGTAAACGGTCACGTGACACTCCAAGTGGAAATAAAAGAGTGGTAAAAGCGTCATGGCTCTGATGTCCTTTCAGACGCTCACACCGGACACTCTACTTTCACTTTCTCTCGAGTCAGCTGATCATTACGGTGTCCGGGAGGGGACATGATCGGTGAGGGATCGACATCCGTTTTAAAGCCACGAGCCGAATATTGACAGCGTTTACCCTGTCCTGGCCATTACATTTAAGAATCCCCTTCAGGTGTCTTTCACTAATAACATCTCCAAGACTTAATGCCAGAGATGACATTTCTCTTTTAAAGTTAAACACTATTTCATTAATCATCTCCAAATCGGACCGGGTTAATCGGCTGTGGATGGTTTCAGTGACTGTGTGGTCCCTCTAATACAACTCCTCTCCATAGGATCTCGTGGCCACGACAAAACCAGGTCACCGTAGATTATTACCTTTAGCTTTTGGGATTATCTTCATTTTAGTGCTGGGCAAGTTAACGCGTTATTTTCACGTTAACGCATTAATGAATTAACGCTGACAATTATTTTATTGTGTGTTAACGTCGGCCAATTAATATCGTGAAAGATGTCGGTAACGAATGAACGTCTGAGCCGCACCATCACAAGAAGAATACACGAGTTACATGAAAAGGAGAGGACGACAAAAGCAACGGCGTTACAACCAAGCGTCTCCCATGGAACCTCCTAAAGGTCATCGTGTAAGGGCACACGGCAAAATACAGCGATATACCGCCGTCCACCAGGGGGCAGGCTCCAAAAGCGGAAATATAAGGAGAAACCCAAAGGTGACTTTACAAGAGTAAAAATCCTGTTTACATGATGGGGGGGGGTTAGATTATTAACATTTTATTGCCGAATCGTAACGACAGTATCAGTAACTAGGGACCAATGGGTGGATTATATCCACTTTATAAACAGTCAATGGTTATATCGTGCACTGTTGCCCTCACCGGAGACTACTGGACATCACGAGGCAACATTAATTACCCCAGCGTTACAGTGCATTATATTAATAACTGCACTCACCTGCTCCGACTGTGATGAACACAAAACAGACATTTATATTCTTTACATTGTTCTAAAGTTCTGATCGAGGCTCTGGACAGAACTGTTTTTCTATAACAAACTAAACTAAATATTAATGCCCTGGCAGTGGCAAATATTTTTGGTTTAATATTTCATTTGATTACATTAATGTTTAAGTTGAGATTTACAAAAAATATTTCAACTGTTACTAACTTTTAGCTGCTGTAAAAAGCACCTTGTTTAAAGTGTTTGCAAACCAAATGTTATTGCACTTTTGTTTATATAGCAGTACTTTCAAAATAAAAGTATGCAATACACTAATTTTTTATTTATTTTTAGTTTTATTGACCATTTTTTAATATTTTGTTTTTAATGCGATTAATTGCGATTAAATGCTTTAAATGCTGGCCAGCACTACTTCATTTATATTTTATATCCATCTTCTTCTGCTTTAAAATTTATAAATAAACCAAAAATACAGGAATAAATCAAGAAATAATAAACCCAGAATAACTCAATGACATAACAGATCTAAACCAGGTCTAAACCAGGTCTAAACCAGGTCTAAACCAGGTCTAAACCAGGTCTAAACCAGGTCTAAACCAGGACTAAACCAGGTCTAAACAGGTCTAAACAGGACTAAATCAGGTCTAAACCAGGTCTAAACAGGTCTAAACAGGACTAAATCAGGTCTAAACCAGGTCTAAACCAGGTCTAAACAGGTCTAAACAGGACTAAATCAGGTCTAAACCAGGTCTAAACAGGTCTAAACAGGACTAAATCAGGTCTAAACCAGGTCTAAACAGGTCTAAACAGGACTAAATCAGGTCTAAACCAGGTCTAAACAGGTCTAAACAGGTCTAAACCAGGTCTAAACCAGGACTAAACAGATCTAAACCAGGTCTAAACCAGGACTAAACAGATCTAAACCAGGTCTAAACCAGGTCTAAACCAGGACTAAACAGATCTAAACCAGGTCTAAACCAGGTCTAAACCAGGTCTAAACCAGGACTAAACAGATCTAAACCAGGTCTAAACCAGGACTAAACCAGGTCTAAACAGATCTAAACCAGGTCTAAACCAGGTCTAAACCAGGTCTAAACCAGGACTAAACCAGGTCTAAACCAGGTCTAAACAGATCTAAACCAGGTCTAAACCAGGACTAAACAGATCTAAACCAGATTTAGACCAGGTCTAAACCAGGTCTAAACCAGGACTAAACCAGCACTAAACCAGGTCTAAACCAGGACTAAACAGATCTAAACCAGGTCTAAACCAGGACTAAACCAGCACTAAACCAGGTCTAAACAGGACTAAACAGATCTAAACCGGGTCTAAACCAGGTCTAAACCAGGACTAGACCAGGTCTAAACCAGGTCTAAATCTATTTTTCCAAAAGTAAAAAAGGAAGATTGACTCTAAGTTTGTTCAAAGGAAACGTTTATTGAAAATGCAAATGTACATCGTATGATACAGTCCTCTTTAACACCACTGTCACCAAGTCCAAGTCCAGTCCAGGTCCAGTCCAGTCCAGTCCAAGTCCAGTCCAGTCCAGTCCAGTCCAAGTCCAAGTCCAGTCCAGTCCAGTCCAGTCCAAGTCCAGTCCAGTCCAAGTCCAGTCCAAGTCCAGTCCAGTCCAAGTCCAGGTCCAGTCCAAGTCCAGGTCCAGTCCAAGTCCAGGTCCAGTCCAGTCCAGTCCAAGTCCAGGTCCAGTCCAGTCCAGGTCCAGTCCAAGTCCAGGTCCAGTCCAGTCCAAGTCCAGTCCAGTCCAGTCCAGGTCCAGTCCAGTCCAGTCAGTCAGTCAGTCCAGTCAGTCAGTCCAGTCCAGTCAGTCAGTCAGTCAGTCAGTCCAGTCAGTCCAGTCCAGTCCAGTCCAGTCAGTCCAGTCAGTCAGTCAGTCAGTCCAGTCCAGTCCAGTCAGTCCAAGTTCAGGTCCAGTCCAGTCAGTCAGGTCCAGTCAGTCAGTCCAGTCAGTCAGTCAGTCAGTCAGTCCAGTCAGTCAGTCAGTCCAAGTCAGTCAGTCCAGTCAGTCCAGTCAGTCCAAGTCCAAGTCCAGTCAGTCAGGTCCAGTCCAAGTCAAGTCAAGTCAGGTCTAGTCCAGTCTAAGTCCAGGTCAGGTCAGTCTAGTCAAGTCAGGTCAGTCCAAGTCTAGTCCAGTCCAGTCAGTCAAGTCAGTCCAAGTCCAGGTCAGTCTAAGTCAAGTCCAGTCTAGGTCAGTCTAAGTCCAGTCCAGTCAAGTCAAGTCTAAGTCTAAGTCAGTCTAGTCAGTCAAGTCTAGTCCAGTCTAAGTCAAGTCTAAGTCAAGTCAAGTCAGGTCAGTCTAGGTCTAGTCTAAGTCTAGTCTAAGTCAGGTCTAAGTCAAGTCAGTCTAGGTCAGTCTAAGTCAGTCCAAGTCTAGGTCCAAGTCAGGTCTAAGTCAAGTCCAGGTCAGTCTAAGTCAGGTCAGTCTAGGTCAGTCTAAGTCCAGTCTAAGTCAGGTCTAAGTCAGTCAAGTCAGGTCCAAGTCAGTCCAGGTCAGGTCAAGTCAAGTCCAGGTCAGTCTAAGTCAGGTCCAGTCAGGTCAGTCCAAGTCAGTCAAGTCCAGGTCCAAGTCAGTCCAAGTCCAGGTCCAAGTCCAAGTCAAGTCCAGGTCCAGTCCAGGTCCAGTCCAAGTCCAGTCCAAGTCCAGGTCCAAGTCCAAGTCCAGTCCAGGTCCAGTCCAAGTCCAGTCCAAGTCCAGGTCCAAGTCCAGGTCCAAGTCCAAGTCCAGGTCCAGTCCAAGTCCAGGTCCAGTCCAGGTCCAGTCCAAGTCCAGTCCAAGTCCAGTCCAAGTCCAGTCCAAGTCCAGGTCCAAGTCCAGTCCAAGTCCAGGTCCAAGTCCAGTCCAAGTCCAGGTCCAAGTCCAAGTCCAGGTCCAGGCCAAGTCCACACTAACAGAAATGTATCTGTATTTTTTTTTAAATATTGGGTAAAGAAAGCTTTAGCAGTTCCAACTGGCCTTCTGTCCACGTTTTCCTGTCAGTGTCGTAGAATGTCCCTCTGTGGTTTAGCCAAAGAAAAAGAAATTAAATTGAAATTGAAAACCCCATATGTTTTAACTCTCAGAAATAATTCCACTGGATTAACTGCTTTGTCCCAGAGATGTTTCCCTTCATGAAAATGTCCACACAGATGTGGACTTGGCCTTTGTGTGGGTAAAAACATTTCCATAAAGTGTTCTATCAGACTTCAATAAATAAATAAAGTGCTGGACGAACAGCGGGACGGCGCTCTCTAAACAGACCTACGTCATATATTATCTCACATCAAACATATACAGGTTATTCTCTCTACAGTCACCTACGTAAGGCTTTATATTCAAACCGTTAGAAATATTTACAGGAACCAAAGGCACTGTGTGAGGAATTGTGGGAAATGTAGTTTGAAGGGCTTTTTAGGGCCAGATTTACCACAGATACATCTCAAAGTTTACTGGACAAAGCCTATTTAAGCTTCACAGAACAGTTTTAGAACAGGATATAATCAGACATATTATATAAGACTTGCATTTGTCTTCGTTAGAAAAGTATAAATGAAACCAATTCAAACTTTTCATAAATAAAGGTTAAATGTGTTCCACAGCAACAAAAAGACTTCTGTCTTCTCCTTCTCTAAAGCCCTTCACACATTCTGCTCGGACTCTCCTCTGACAGTCGCTGGGTTTACACAAACTAAGATGAAGCTCACGGACACCTGAGCGACTCCTTCCTGTAATATTTAAACTACACTACACCAGACCTGAACCTGAAGTCTGTCCTGACGGTACAAAGCAGTGATAAACGCAGAAGACACTAAATAAAGCTGGCATTAATAAAGTCGTCTGAATCTGAAAATGCATGCAGTGTGTGTAAATAAAGTGAACGGGAGATTATTGTTTTGCAAATGTGCACTAATAAAAAGAACTTCAAAAACAACTAAAAATAAGAGACTTTAAAAAACGAGTTACTGCGGGTCTTTATTGAACCGGGTTCAACCCACTGCACTGGGGAAAGGCTTGAGTAAATCTGGCCCTAAACCACAGGCTCTCTGCTTCAGTCTTAAAGCCGCCGGGCTCAGGACCACTGGCAGGAGCAGTCGGTGGGCTCCTGGATGCTGTAGTTGACCCAGGTGGCGTTGCTGCTGCAGTAGAGCTGGACCGTTCGTCTCTGGAGGCCGGTCTCGCGGCAGCACTTACAGAAGCGGGCGTACGTGTTGATGTTGTAGTTGTAGATGCTCGCCGACGGACACTTCCCGTCACATGACACGATGTTCACCTGAAAACAAGAGCTCAGTCACAGAAACGTTTGCTCCTGGTGCTTCTCTTTGTCCAATCACAGCCCGCTCCTGAATAAGGAGTGCTCCTATTGGAGGCCCGTGGTGTCAGACCCGGGACTGTGAAGAAGGGAACTCCGTTGTTCTGTGGAGTTGAGAGACTCACCGGTCTGTTGCTGCGGCAGTCGTTTTTCCTGATGGTCATTCTCACGGTGACCTTTTGACATGACTTCCCGTCCTCTTTACCTGTTCACCACAAAAACCGAGCAGCAAACAAGGGTCAGACACAACCATGTCACTCAGAATCCAACGCTTGGAGAGATCAGAGAAAAGAAGAAGACAAAGACATATTCAACACAAGACAAACTGAGGCGAACATGCAGCATTTTATCTTAAAACTGTCAACCATGCTTCCTTTCACTTTAGAACAGATTCTAAAGGATCTTTCGGAGATTTAGCAACAGTGGGATGTCTTGTTCTGGTTTGCAAACAAGCTGCATTAGTTTAATCTGTTTAGCTCCTGTTAGTCATCTGCGACAGAAATGGCTTCATGGCTGTGGTTTTTGGAAGAAGATTTATGTTTTAAGAAGAATCTGGGATTAAACTTGGGTTAATGATCAGGCACTGCCCGGACCTCATCAAGTAAAAACCCACTGAGAGGGTTATTAGCCTCAACAGCCGTCTTCTGAATGACAGCAGAGAAAAGAGGCTTGAACTGTCGAGGAGCTGCCGTGGCATTTCACCGATAAACTGAGTCAGGCCTGATTTTTAAAGAATGAACTGGTTTTGTAAAGCTCTTGTACATCTAACATTATCTGCTGCTGCTGTCGGCTTGTTTGGTGAAGGTTTATTTGTGTATATATTTATATATTAGTGCTGGAGCACAGCAGAACCAGGGCTGGGGATGTACAGTCCTACACAGAGGTAAAGGAGGACTACAATAATATTCTGCAAACCTTGATAAGAAGTAAGTAAAAGCCCCGTTTCCACCATGTTGTACAGTTCTGCTCAGTGTTTCCCACAAACACTCATCGGCCTTAGACTCCAAACAAAAACAGTGCATGGTACATGACTGTTCTGTCAGTTTCCTTCAGAGGTTATTCTCCAGAGGAAGTCGGTTCTACAGTTCTCTCAGTTCTCTCAGTTTCTCGGTTTCTTCAGAGCTGTGTGAGGTGTGGATCCAAACAGAGACAGGAAGGTGCTGCAGCTCTAAACGAACATCTTTAGTCTATTACTGCAGCTGTTGTTTTAAATGAGCTATAGAAATAAACTTTGGGTTTATAGTGGAACCACAGAGCAGCGTTCTGTACAGCTCAGTGGTCTCAGGTGTTCATTTAAAGAAACTGTGATGCAGCACAAATAAACGAATAACCAGGACCTGATTTACACTGATTTAATCAATATGGAAAAAATATTCTGATTAATATTTTTTGCCATATCTCCCAGCCCTGAGTAGAACTGCGCCCCCTGGTGGAGGACCGTCACCGTTACACCCCTAGACCCAGTGGACACATGCAGGTCTACACCCGACTACAGGCCACTACCAACAGTACATTGTTGACCATCAACAATGCACTGCCCACACAGTGCTAATGTACGGCTGTCATGTGATTCTCAGGGAGGGGGCGGGGCCACGGCTGTGATGTCATCAGGCCGACAGGAAGTTTATTCTCCAGTGTGGCTCCTTCCTTTTATCGGCAGGTTTGTTCAGATTGGTGAAGATGGTTTCTAACGAGAACTACTTTGTTTTGAATCAGGATTCATAAAAAATGATGAAAAGCACGCATTATGTTCATCAGGTTGATTCTTTAGCATCGACCTGAGTCTGAGTGTGTTCTGTGAGTTTTCTAACGACTCTGGAGCAGCTGAAGTTAACGCTACAACGCTCTAGAAATATAACTGTCATGTGTTTAGCTTCTCTGAGGCTGAAGGATGAGCCTAAAACTCGGCAGAAGTCAGTCGGAGCCACAGCTGTGAGGAGAGTGTTCAGGGAGTTATCTAAAGGGTTTTTTTTGGAG
This sequence comes from Neodontobutis hainanensis, assembly GCA_024349245.1. Lineage (NCBI taxonomy): Eukaryota > Metazoa > Chordata > Actinopteri > Gobiiformes > Odontobutidae > Neodontobutis > Neodontobutis hainanensis. The sequence continues at coordinate 18,757,043 of JALDNG010000002.1, read as the reverse complement.
GGAGTACATTGTTGAACATCAACAATGGCGCGGTGAGCCTTGTTGTGTGGTACCTCGTTCACAGTTAGTGTTAACTGTGGGAGTCATGGGGCTAACGGGGAAAGGGAACAGAGCGAGTCCGTTACCTGTGATGGACCGGGACACCAGCATCAGCACAAAAAAAATCAAACGGACAAAACCACCAGAAAACTCTTGATTTTCAGTGAAAAAAGAACATACATCACTTTTATAAAATCTCGCTGAAAAGCACAGACAGTTCTCACTAAGCTGAAACTCAGCAGCCAATAGGAACGCAGCGGCAGACTCTGAGGCCACGCCTACTAAAGGGAACATAAACCTTAGTTTCTCCACCGTATACCTGGCTCTAATTGGTTCCCTCTGGTGGGTGTGGCCTCTGGAGTCTAACTGCGTTCCTATTGGCTCTCTACATTATTTTGTGAGAGAAGCTTAGTGCAACATGTGGGACACATGTCGAGGCTACAGCGCTAAAGCTAACGGTGCTACCAGCGCGAACAGGTGGTACTCACACGTCCTGCAGCAACCGTCCATGTAACTGACCACCGTCCCTCCGACCTGCAACAGCAGCACAGAGATGAATAAAGACTTGAACCTGAAGCTCTGAGAAGAGCAGGCAACTGTTTCAGAAATAGAATAAAGGCTATTTAGACGGCAGCAAAAATATCAAACGTCCCATATTCAGAGCTAAAGTAAAGTCAGTAGATTTCATTTGTTTACCTTGAGGCACTCGGTCTCGTTGAACGGAGGGCAGCTGATGGAGTACGAGATCAGAGTTGGTCCTGACTGAGTGTCGGCGCAGTCGTACTTCAGACAGTTGGACATCCACGAGCGTCCGGGCTGGAACAGAGCAGGAGATGAATGGGACAGATCTGCTTTATGTCAGGACTTCACTTCAGAGAAACAACGCATTAGAAAAACTTGTACCAAAGAAAGAGAGATTTAATCTGCCAGAAAAGAGCTGTATTAACCAAAGCTGGAAAAGAACCAAACTAATGTGGGTTCAGGAGGAGACAGTCTGGACAGAACAGAGACACAGAGAAGTCTGTAAAACCACTGAAGATCTCCAGCTCTGTCCAGTAGAAACAAAACTAATAAAAAAGGATTCTGCAACAATGAGTAAGAGCAGAATATTTATGATTAAGACGTAATGACTCACACAGCTCAGTAGGTGTCCCACATAAACGGGCTTTTTTAGTTTGTTCTACTCTACTGCAGAGGGCCAGAGTCACGTGACCCCTGTTAAAACATTTCTGTAGAACATGGAGCCAAGATGAAGACAAAACAAGACTTTTCTATCACCATCTGTTCAAACACAATGACCTTTGTGACTGGCTCTGACATGAACCTGTTTCTGAATCAGGGACTAATGGTTTGTGTCACAAACACGTTCTTTGCTGGGGAGGTTCAGAGTTGTGTTGGTACCTTATAGAGCGCGCTGGTTCCGTTTTCATGCTCGTACAAACAGGAAATGTTCTTACAGACGCCGCAGCACGTGGACTGGTCTTTGGGAGGAACGTAGATCTGATTCTGAAACACACAACAAACTAAGAGCTGCAGCAGGAACACTGGATAAAAACCAAGAGAGCCCACAGCTCTTTAGGACCATTTGAATAAGAGATGTTCCTCTTTAGTCCTACAGAGCGGGGGCTGGCACCTGGAGGCAGGAGGCGGTGCAGTTGGAGGCGCTGGTCCTCATCAGGTGGAGGCCGGTGCTGGAGTCGATGGAGCGGCTGCACTGTCTGCTGTAACACAGTCCGTCTTCAGCGTGTTCCACCAGAGTCTGTCCCGGACGCAGCAGGACGCCGCGCTCAGAGAACACACAGCCCTCCTCCCGAACTGGACACAAGCAGACAGTTAGAGAGCTGCTGTCTCGTCCCAGTAAACAGCTGTAGTGTCCAAACAAACCAGTGGGCGGCGCTGTAGGTCAAACTCCAGTCTTTTTAATAGTGCAGTAATAGAAAAAGACTGCCCCGACAAGCGTCAGATAAAAGAAGACAATAAAGGAGTAATAAACGTGCACAGAGAGCTGCACTCACCGCACGTGTACCGTTTACAGAGGCACTGGTTCTGAGGGTCCGACATGAAGGATCGGTCCAGCTGCGTCGTCTCGCCCTGGAACAACGGGAAAATACTCAACTCAACACGCTTCATCAAAATCAAACCTTTGTTTCATTGTCGGAGCCTCAGCAGCAAAAGAACTTTTAAACATATATAGGTTTCCCCCTGGAGGTGAATTAATACATTCTTTTTTAAATGACGGAAGAAAAGCCTCGGATAATGTTTCCTGTTGGAACTTTTCTGTTTGACGTCTGTTGGAGTGTTTCGTACAGTTCTGTACAATGTCAGGATTTCTGATAAACGTATTTAGCTTCTCATGTTTCTTTTTCACCTGGAGGAGATTTGGTGAACATAACCCTCACCTGTGACAACAGCAATGAAAATGTGAAATAAAGTCACTTTTAGTGAAACTTCTGGAGGGTTCAGGTCGACCCCTGAACTGTTTAGAGAAAGTATTTTTAACGATGTCGTACCAGGCCACACTTTGGAGCGGCGATCTTCTCACAGGAACATTCTGGAAAAAACAAGACAGATCCTCTCATGAGCCTTTCCTTTTTCTAAAATAATTGGTAAAGCTTTAAGAAGACTGAGTTACCGCATGTTTGTTGAGGACAGCAGCGTCCCGGGTCGGTGGTGGACACAGCAGACATCCCGACGGGACAGGAGAGCTCGGGACAGCGGTACGGCTCACAGACTGAGGGTCACAGAAAACACTGTAAGTCTGAGTTTAGAAATGTTGAATAAGAGTTCATCACAGAGCGCACTGACCACACTGATACAGAGGGCAGCAGCGGTCCGTGCTGTTCCCGTCCACAGTCAGCACCTCCCCGTCCTGACACAGAGGAGGGGCCTCGGGACACGACGAGCACACTGAGGAGAGGGTCAGGCTTTAGGCTTTATAATACGACCATAATGTTTCACTTGGGTCAATAACAAGAACTCAAACCTTCTTCTTCTCAGAACATTTTCACGACCGTTTGGAACAGTGTCGTAAACAAACGTGTTTCCTTTTAAATCTTGACTCGGGTTGAGCTTTACGTTGTTATTTTAATGAATCTTATCTATTTATCTATTTTAGTCTGCTTTTATTTGTTTGTATTAAATTGTCCTCATATCGATATCATTTGAATTTTAATTGAATATTTTTCTTGAAAAGTTTAAAACAGCGATGATTATTTGAAGTAGCAGCAGTGAAAACTTTGACCTTGAGTCTTGACCTAGAACAGTATTATCTCATTAACGCTCATCATTTCTGACAGATGCAGATTTATTTCTTTATTTTTAAATATGTTCACAAGCAGCTTGAGTTCTCTGCTTTTGTTTAAACGACACTCAAAAACTCCAGCAGCCACAGTCAAACCTCAAACTCACAAGCCTTAAAGGCTTTATGGAGGGGCAGTTCGAGACTTTTTCAGAGAACAGATTTTCTGCTGTGGTCTCTCTGAGGATTGGTGAAGTTTGCCTCGGACCCAGGACAGAGTCTGTAAAAGCCTTTAAAGCACGCTGCAGAAGTAGAAGAGTACTGACTGCAGATGTGAGCCAGGCAGCAGCTCCCGTCGGTTCTGGAGGAGACAAGCGTCTGATCGTCTCGACACGACGGGACCACGGACTCGCACAGCTCCGGGTCGCACTCTGGAACACATTCAGAGGTTCGACCGACTTTAGAGAAAACTGGAGCCGACCTTTAGTGTGAGTGTGTGAGTGGGGCTCACCGCAGGAGTAGTGAGGGCAGCAGGAGTCCTGTCTGTAGTACGACACCAGCTTCTCTCCGTACTGACACTCTGGAGGCAGTGGCTCGCACAGGCTCTGGTTACACACTGACGACAAACACAACAGAAAAGAATGTCTTTAAACCTTCAGCAGCAGTTTCATGCAGGCTTCATTCAGTTTAAACCCTGGAGGTGGACGGCACACTTCAGACACCTTTTCATTAATTCACTTAAAATGATGACATTGAACTTCAGGTTTGTGAATCTGTTTATGAGCTCAGTGTCATGTACGTGGTCCAACCTGAAGAGTTACACAGATATAGTTGATTCAATTAATGTATTGTCAAAACTGTTACTGGTTTGTGTGCCATAAAGAGCACAGTCTTCCAGAAACAATCTACTATTTAAGTAAAAACTGAGACTAGTCAAAGTGGAATCACAGTTAAGATCTGGAGTCATGTAGGGCTGTGATAGTCTTAATGAAAAGAGTTAAAGAGAAGTCCATATGTAAGTCAGAATACTGGTCTCCTGCCTGACACTGACCGCAGAGTTTGTGAGGGCAGCAGCTGCTGAGGTCGGCCAGACTCAGGACCACCTCGCCCTGACGCTCACACCGGGGCTCGGCCGTGGAGCAGTTGACCTCCACCGGGACGATGGTGTCGTTCTCACAGCGGTACATGCAGCAGGCATCGTGAGAGGCCTTCCACACCTCCCCATGAGAGCGGGGCAGTCCCGCACTGTCCGTGCACGCTGCCGACAGGAATAACAGGGTTACAACCACCTAAAACCTGTTCAGATCCACCTAAATCCTGTTCAGATCCACCTAAAACCTGTTCAGATCCACCTAAAACCTGTTCAGATCCACCTAAAACCTGTTCAGATCCACCTAAAACCTGTTCAGATCCACCTAAAACCTGTTCAGATCCACCTAAAACCTGTTCAGATCCACCTAAAACCTGTTCAGATCCACCTAAAACCTGTTCAGATCCACCTAAAACCTGTTCAGATCCACCTAAAACCTGTTCAGATCCATCTAAAACCTGTTCAGATCCATCTAAAACCTTTTAAATCCATCTAAAACCTGTTCAGATTTACCTAAAACCTGTTCAGATCCACCTAAATCCTGTTCAGATCCACCTAAAACCTGTTCAGATCCACCTAAAACCTGTTCAGATCCACCTAAAACCTGTTCAGATCCACCTAAAACCTGTTCAGATCCACCTAAAACCTGTTCAGATCCACCTAAAACCTGTTCAGATCCACCTAAAACCTGTTCAGATCCACCTAAAACCTGTTCAGATCCACCTAAAACCTGTTCAGATCCACCTAAAACCTGTTCAGATCCACCTAAAACCTGTTCAGATCCACCTAAAACCTGTTCAGATCCACCTAAATCCTGTTCAGATCCATCTCAAACCTGTTCAGATCCACCTAAAACCTGTTTAGATCCACCTAAAACCTGTTAAATCCACCTAAAACCTGTTCAGATCCACCTAAAACCTGTTCAGATCCACCTAAAACCTGTTCAGATCCACCTAAAACCTGTTCAAATCCACCTAAAACCTGTTCAGATCCATCTAAAACCTGTTCAGATCCATCTAAAACCTTTTAAATCCATCTAAAACCTGTTCAGATTTACCTAAAACCTGTTCAGATCCACCTAAAACCTGTTAAATCCATCTAAAACCTGTTCAGATCCAACTAAAACCTGTTCAGATCCACCTAAAACCTGTTCAGATCCACCTAAATCCTGTTCAGATCCACCTAAAACCTGTTCAGATCCACCTAAAACCTGTTCAGATCCACCTAAAACCTGTTCAGATCCATCTAAAACCTGTTCAGATCCATCTAAAACCTTTTCAGATCCACCTAAAACCTGTTCAGATCCACCTAAAACCTGTTCAGATCCACCTAAAACCTGTTCAGATCCACCTAAAACCTGTTCAGATCCACCTAAAACCTTTTCAGATCCACCTAAAACCTGTTCAGATCCACCTAAAACCTGTTCAGATCCACCTAAAACCTGTTCAGATCCATCTAAAACCTGTTCAGATCCATCTAAAACCTTTTAAATCCATCTAAAACCTGTTCAGATTTACCTAAAACCTGTTAAATCCATCTAAAACCTGTTCAGATCCAACTAAAACCTGTTCAGATCCACCTAAAACCTGTTCAGATCCACCTAAATCCTGTTCAGATCCACCTAAATCCTGTTCAGATCCACCTAAAACCTGTTCAGATCCACCTAAAACCTGTTCAGATCCACCTAAAACCTGTTCAGATCCATCTAAAACCTGTTCAGATCCATCTAAAACCTTTTAAATCCATCTAAAACCTGTTCAGATTTACCTAAAACCTGTTCAGATCCACCTAAAACCTGTTCAGATCCATCTAAAACCTGTTCAGATCCATCCAAAACCTTTTAAATCCATCTAAAACCTGTTCAGATTTACCTAAAACCTGTTCAGATCCACCTAAAACCTGTTCAGATCCACCTAAAACCTGTTAAATCCATCTAAAACCTGTTCAGATCCAACTAAAACCTGTTCAGATCCATCTAAAACCTGTTCAGATCCACCTAAAACCTGTTAAATCCATCTAAAACCTGTTCAGATCCACCTAAAACCTGTTCAGATCCATCTAAAACCTGTTCAGATCCATCTAAAACCTGTTCAGATCCATCTAAAACCTTTTCAGATCCACCTAAAACCTGTTCAGATCCACCTAAAACCTGTTCAGATCCACCTAAAACCTTTTCAGATCCACCTAAAACCTGTTCAGATCCACCTAAAACCTTTTCAGATCCACCTAAAACCTGTTCAGATCCACCTAAAACCTGTTCAGATCCACCTAAAACCTGTTCAGATCCACCTAAAACCTGTTCAGATCCATCTAAAACCTGTTCAGATCCATCTAAAACCTTTTAAATCCATCTAAAACCTGTTCAGATTTACCTAAAACCTGTTCAGATCCACCTAAAACCTGTTCAGATCCATCCAAAACCTTTTAAATCCATCTAAAACCTGTTCAGATTTACCTAAAACCTGTTCAGATCCACCTAAAACCTGTTCAGATCCACCTAAAACCTGTTAAATCCATCTAAAACCTGTTCAGATCCAACTAAAACCTGTTCAGATCCATCTAAAACCTGTTCAGATCCACCTAAAACCTGTTAAATCCATCTAAAACCTGTTCAGATCCACCTAAAACCTGTTCAGATCCATCTAAAACCTGTTCAGATCCACCTAAAACCTGTTCAGATCCACCTAAAACCTGTTCAGATCCACCTAAAACCTGTTCAGATCCACCTAAAACCTGTTCAGATTTACCTAAAACCTGTTCAGATCCACCTAAAACCTGTTCAGATCCACCTAAAACCTGTTCAGATCCATCTAAAACCTGTTCAGATCCATCTAAAACCTTTTAAATCCATCTAAAACCTGTTCAGATTTACCTAAAACCTGTTCAGATCCACCTAAAACCTGTTAAATCCATCTAAAACCTGTTCAGATCCACCTAAAACCTGTTCAGATCCACCTAAAACCTGTTCAGATCCACCTAAATCCTGTTCAGATCCACCTAAAACCTGTTCAGATCCACCTAAAACCTGTTCAGATCCACCTAAAACCTGTTAAATCCATCTAAAACCTGTTCAGATCCATCTAAAACCTTTTAAATCCATCTAAAACCTGTTCAGATTTACCTAAAACCTGTTCAGATCCACCTAAAACCTGTTCAGATCCATCTAAAACCTGTTCAGATCCATCTAAAACCTGTTCAGATCCATCCAAAACCTTTTAAATCCATCTAAAACCTGTTCAGATTTACCTAAAACCTGTTCAGATCCACATAAAACCTGTTCAGATCCACCTAAAACCTGTTAAATCCATCTAAAACCTGTTCAGATCCAACTAAAACCTGTTCAGATCCATCTTAAAGCTGTTCAGATCCACCTAAAACCTGTTAAATCCATCTGAAACCTGTTCAGATCCACCTAAAACCTGTTCAGATCCATCTAAAACCTTTTAAATCCATCTAAAACCTGTTCAGATCCATCCAAAACCTTTTAAATCCATCTAAAACCTGTTCAGATTTACCTAAAACCTGTTCAGATCCACCTAAAACCTGTTCAGATCCACCTAAAACCTGTTAAATCCATCTAAAACCTGTTCAGATCCAACTAAAACCTGTTCAGATCCATCTAAAACCTGTTCAGATCCACCTAAAACCTGTTAAATCCATCTAAAACCTGTTTAGATCCACCTAAAACCTGTTCAGATCCATCTAAAACCTTTTAAATCCATCTAAAACCTGTTCAGATTTACCTAAAACCTGTTCAGATCCACCTAAAACCTGTTAAATCCATCTAAAACCTGTTCAGATCCACCTAAAACCTGTTCAGATCCACCTAAAACCTTTTCAGATCCACCTAAAACCTGTTCAGATCCACCTAAAACCTTTTCAGATCCACCTAAAACCTGTTCAGATCCACCTAAAACCTGTTCAGATCCACCTAAAACCTGTTCAGATCCACCTAAAACCTGTTCAGATCCATCTAAAACCTGTTCAGATCCATCTAAAACCTTTTAAATCCATCTAAAACCTGTTCAGATTTACCTAAAACCTGTTCAGATCCACCTAAAACCTGTTCAGATCCATCCAAAACCTTTTAAATCCACCTAAAACCTGTTCAGATCCACCTAAAACCTGTTCAGATCCATCTAAAACCTGTTCAGATCCACCTAAAACCTGTTCAGATCCACCTAAAACCTGTTAAATCCATCTAAAACCTGTTCAGATCCATCTAAAACCTGTTAAATCCATCTAAAACCTGTTCAGATCCAACTAAAACCTGTTCAGATGCACCTAAAATCTGTTCAGATCCAACTAAAACCTGTTCAGATCCACATAAAACCTGTTCAGATCCATCTAAAACCTGTTCAGATCCATCTAAAACCTGTTCAGATCCATCTAAAACCTGTTCAGATCCAACTAAAACCTGTTCAGATCCATCTAAAACCTGTTAAATTGTTTAACAATGTTAACTTACAGTATACAGTATATTTTCAAAAAGTGATAAAAGGTAATATTTTGTACTGTCCTGGTCCTTACCACACTTGTCGGGTCTAATGCACAGAGCAGAGTACGGCCGGTGCAGCAGCGTTCCCTCTGGACACACACAGCCCTCGGTCAGACCCGAGCAATGGTCCGGGTCTGAGTCAAAGTCCTGGTTTGGACAGGACGAGGCGGTGCAGGCCGGTAAACAGGACTGGTACTGCAGAGCATCGGGACACACGAACGCTAAAGAGAGAGGGATGAAGAGAGGCTTAGGAAACAGTACAGACCGAGGACACACCGGTACTGTGATGATTCCAAATAAAATCCATCTAAAACCTGCTCAAATCTATCGAAAACCTGTAAAAATCCATCGAAAACATGCTCAAATCCATCGAAAACATGCTCAAATCCATCTAAAACCTTCTCAAATCCATCTAAAACCTGCTCAAATCTATAGAAAACCTGTAAAAATCCATCGAAAACCTGCTCAAATCCATCTAAAACCTTCTCAAATCCATCTAAAACCTGCTCAAATCTATAGAAAACCTGTAAAAATCCATCGAAAACCTGCTCAAATCCATCAAAAACCTGCTCAAATCCATCGAAAACATGCTCAAATCTATCTAAAACTTGTAAAAATAGTCTTGTAAAAAAACTCCCTCCAATATAAATGCCAAAAGTAAAAAGGGATGTACGGCAGTGGTCGGGCCTCCTCCACTCGATGCAGATGTTGAACTTGTGACAGGACGCAACGTAAGCTGCTAGCGCCACACACTGGTTGTTGACGTACTCTGCGTCTCGGACCCACAGCTCACAGAACGTACTCGGAGGAACCTGGAACAGAAGGTCATACAAGTGTCACAAACCCGTTTAAATCCAACTAAAACCTGTTCTAATCCCTCTGACTTGTCTCCAGACCCCTTTGAGTCCTCCCTGTGCTCTGACTCCTCCCCTCTGTTCTGACTCCTCCCCTCTGTTCTGACTCCTCACCTGTGCTCTGACTCCTCCCCTGTGTTCTGACTCCTCACCTGTGTTCTGACTCCTCCCCTGTGTTCTGACTCCTCCCTCTGTTCTGACCCCTCCCCTGTGCTCTGACCCCTCCCCTCTGTTCTGACTCCTCCCCTCTGTTCTGACTCCTCCCCTCTGTTCTGACCCCTCCCCTGTGCTCTGACTCCTCCCCTGTGTTCTGACCCCTCCCCTCTGTTCTGACCCCTCCCTGTGCTCTGACCCCTCCCCTCTGTTCTGACTCCTCACCTGTGTTCTGACTCCTCACCTGTGTTCTGACTCCTCACCCGTGTTCTGACTCCTCCCCTGTGCTCTGACTCCTCCCCTGTGCTCTGACTCCTCCCCTGTGCTCTGACTCCTCCCTGTGCTCTGACTCCTCCCCTGTGTTCTGACTCCTCCCTGTGCTCTGACTCCTCCCTGTGCTCTGACTCCTCCCCTCTGTTCTGACTCCTCCCCTCTGTTCTGACTCCTCCCCTCTGTTCTGACTCCTCACCTGTGCTCTGACTCCTCCCCTGTGTTCTGACTCCTCACCTGTGTTCTGACTCCTCCCCTGTGTTCTGACTCCTCCCTCTGTTCTGACCCCTCCCCTGTGCTCTGACCCCTCCCCTCTGTTCTGACTCCTCCCCTCTGTTCTGACTCCTCCCCTCTGTTCTGACCCCTCCCCTGTGCTCTGACTCCTCCCCTGTGTTCTGACCCCTCCCCTCTGTTCTGACCCCTCCCTGTGCTCTGACCCCTCCCTGTGCTCTGACTCCTCCCCTCTGTTCTGACTCCTCACCTGTGTTCTGACTCCTCCCCTGTGTTCTGACTCCTCCCGTGTTCTGACTCCTCCCCTGTGTTCTGACTCCTCCCCTGTGTTCTGACTCCTCCCTCTGTTCTGACCCCTCCCTGTGCTCTTACTCCTCCCCTGTGCTCTTACTCCTCCCCTGTGCTCTGACTCCTCCCCTCTGTTCTGACTCCTCCCCTCTGTTCTGACCCCTCCCCTGTGTTCTGACCCCTCCCTGTGTTCTGACCCCTCCCTGTGCTCTGACTCCTCCCCTGTGTTCTGACCCCTCCCCTGTGTTCTGACCCCTCCCCTGTGTTCTGACCCCTCCCCTCTGTTCTGACCCCTCCCCTCTGTTCTGACCCCTCCCCTCTGTTCTGACCCCTCCCCTCTGTTCTGAATCCTCCCCTGTGCTCTGACTCCCCTGTGCTCTGACTCCTCCCCTCTGTTCTGACTCCTCCCCTCTGTTCTGAATCCTCCCCTCTTTTCTGACCCCTCCCCTGTGCTCTGACCCCTCCCCTCAGTTCTGACCCCTCCCCTCTGTTCTGAATCCTCCCCTGTGCTCTGAATCCTCCCCTCTGTTCTGACTCCTCCCCTCTGTTCTGACTCCTCCCCTCTGTTCTGACTCCTCCCCTGTGCTCTGACTCCTCCCCTGTGCTCTGACTCCTCCCCTGTGCTCTGACTCCTCCCCTGTGCTCTGACTCCTCCCCTGTGCTCTGACTCCTCCCCTGTGCTCTGACTCCTCCCCTCTGTTCTGACTCCTCCCCTGTGCTCTGACTCCTCCCCTCTGTTCTGACCCCTCCTCTGTTTTCTGACTCCTCCCCTCTGTTCTGACTCCTCCCCTGTGCTCTGACTCCTCCCCTGTGTTCTGACTCCTCCCTGTGCTCTGACTCCTCCCTGTGCTCTGACTCCTCCCCTCTGTTCTGACTCCTCCCCTCTGTTCTGACTCCTCCCCTCTGTTCTGACTCCTCCCCTCTGTTCTGACTCCTCCCCTCTGTTCTGACTCCTCCCCTGTGCTCTGACTCCTCCCCTGTGCTCTGACTCCTCCCCTGTGCTCTGACCCCTCCCCTGTGCTCTGACTCCTCCCCTGTGTTCTGACTCCTCCCCTCTGTTCTGACCCCTCCCCTGTGCTCTGACTCCTCCCCTCTGTTCTGACTCCTCCCCTCTGTTCTGACTCCTCCCCTCTGTTCTGAATCCTCCCCTCTGTTCTGAATCCTCCCCTGTGCTCTGACCCCTCCCCTGTGTTCTGACACCTCCCTGTGCTCTGACTCCTCCCCTCTGTTCTGACCCCTCCCCTCTGTTCTGACCCCTCCCCTCTGTTCTGACCCCTCCTCTGTTCTGACCCCTCCCCTCTGTTCTGACCCCTCCCCTCTGTTCTGACTCCTCCCCTCTGTTCTGACCCCTCCCCTCTGGTCTGACCCCTCCCCTCTGGTCTGACCCCTCCCCTCTGGTCTGACCCCTCCCCTGTGCTCTGACTCCTCCCCTGTGCTCTGACTCCTCCCCTGTGTTCTGACTCCTCCCCTCTGTTCTGACTCCTCCCCTCTGTTCTGACTCCTCCCCTGTGCTCTGACTCCTCCCCTGTGCTCTGACCTCCCCTGTGTTCTGACTCCTCCCCTCTGTTCTGACCCCTCCCCTGTGCTCTGACTCCTCCCCTCTGTTCTGACTCCTCCCCTCTGTTCTGAATCCTCCCCTGTGCTCTGACCCCTCCCCTCTGTTCTGACCCCTCCCCTGTGCTCTGACTCCTCCCCTCTGTTCTGACTCCTCCCCTCTGTTCTGACTCCTCCCCTCTGTTCTGAATCCTTCCCTGTGCTCTGAATCCTCCCCTGTGCTCTGACCCCTCCCCTGTGCTCTGACTCCTCCCCTGTGCTCTGACTCCTCCCCTGTGCTCTGACTCCTCCCCTGTGCTCTGACTCCTCCCCTCTGTTCCTCACGTATGGGTGGCAGGCGGTGAAGGCAGGCTCCTGGAGCATGGAGAGGCAGTAGGAGCAGTCGCTGGTGGAGCAGTTCATCTCTCGACGGCGGCTGAAGCTGACGAAGCCTGTGGTGTTGGGAATGTGCCAGCTGTCGATGAACACGGCCGGGTCCTCGCTCTGGGACACGGTCGTCCCGTTGGACAGGGTCAGGTCGTTAGAGGGGTCTCCGTCACAGAAACCTGGACCAAACATGGACAAAATACACCTTAATGACGTTCTCCAGGATATTACAGAGGCTTCACCTGCTGCGACAAACATGCAATAAAGAAGTGTCAAAACTCTTTTTCAAAACTTTTCCATGTTTGAAAGGTTTACAATGTTCCAGGTGTTTATACAAATCCAACATAGCACCGTCAAACGTCAAATAAAACGTGTTAAAAACCATCTGGAACCCACAGGTCACAACAGATTTGACCCATGTCATTTTTTAACATCGAAAACCCAGTTACATCCCTCTAAAACCTGTTCAGGTCCCTGCAGAACCTCTTTAAATCCCTCTAAATCCTGTGGACCCACCGCAGAGGCCCAGGGTGTGCAGTTTGTTGCTGTGGGTCTCGGTCTCGATCACCATCAGGCCCGTGGAGTGGTACCACTGCAGCTTGAGTCCAGACGGGCTCCGGATCAGGTACATGTTCCCCGTGTCGTAGATCTCAAAGCCGTACTTCTTAAACCGAGGCTTGGCGTATCTGGAGTTCACGTACAACTGAAAAAGAAAGGCGTTTTTAGATCATTTTATTATATATTTATTTGTTAAAGCAGGTCCTACCCTTCGCTGGAGTCGGTTGATGACAACGTGGTTGGTTTTGTGAGAGATGTTCAGAGCCACAAGACACAGGTTTGTGAAGTTCCACAGCAGCTTCACAGAAAAAACACAAAGTAGTGTATTATGATAAAAAACATGTTCAAATCCAACTAAAACCTGTTCAAATCCATCTAAAACATGTTCAAATCAAACCGAAACCTGCTCAAATCCAACTAAAACCTGCTTAAATCTACCTAAAACATATTCAAATCCAACTAAAACCTGCTCAAATAAAACTAAAACCTGCTTAAATCCATCTAAAACCTGTTCAAATCCATCTAAAACCTGTTCAAATCCATCTAAAACATGTTCAAATCAAACCGAAACCTGCTCAAATCCATCTAAAACCTGCTTAAATCCACCTAAAACATGTTCAAATCCAACTAAAACCTGCTTAAATCTACCTAAAACATATTCAAATCCAACTAAAACCTGCTCAAATAAAACTAAAACCTGCTTAAATCCATCTAAAACCTGTTCAAATCCATCTAAAACCTGTTCAAATCCATCTAAAACATGTTCAAATCCATCTAAAACATGTTCAAATCCATCTAAAACATGCTTAAATCCATCTAAAACTTGTTCAAATCCAACTAAAACCTGTTCAAATCCATCTAAAACCTGTTCAAATCCAACTAAAACCTGCTTAAATCTACCTAAAACATATTCAAATCCAACTAAAACCTGCTCAAATAAAACTAAAACCTGTTCAAATCCATCTAAAACCTGTTCAAATCCATCTAAAACCTGTTCAAATCCATCTAAAACATGTTCAAATCTATCTAAAACATACTTAAATCCATCTAAAACCTGTTCAAATCCATCTAAAACATGTTCATATCCAATTAAAACCTGTTCAAATCCATCTAAAGAATGTTCATATCCATCTACAAACTTTTCAAATCCAAACAAAACCAGGCGAACTCACCGGAGACTCGGAGTCGGCGGGACACTCTTGGACCGAGACACTGACCGTTTCGTTCGGCAGCTGAGTAACGATGTAGGAGGCGGCTTTAAACAGAGCCACACTGTTTCCATCGAAGGTGATGACGTTCAGGTCGGGGAACAGCGAGCAGCGACCTGCAACAGGAAGTCAGAACACCGTCCTTCATCCGCTCTCTGTAAATGTGAGTACAGTATCTGAAGAGTATTTGGTCTCACAGGGACAGTCCCACTGAGGACAGCACTTGTCTCCGTTCACCAGGACAGCAAATCCCAGCAGGCCACAGTTCGGAGGCCCAGAGGTGAAAGGGCAGCTCTGGGACTTGTTGAACAGGATGAGCTGGTTGCTGACGCAGATGTACTTGGTGCACTCGTCGATGATCTCAGCGTACGGAGGCTGTGAGGGGACAAACAGAGATATGAGGATGGACAAATAGTGCAGAGAGGACATCCCAACAGGTTTAAAGGAAACAATGGGCTTTTAGATTTGGACTAAGGGTTTAAACATTTTGGACGCTCGCACCACCAAACTAGTTTTTGATAAAACTAAAAGTTTTTTCTGCAGCCCAGGCCCAGCTGCACTCACCGTACAGGCCCTGGTCGTCTGGAGGCTCACGGTCGCTGTTCTTTCTGTGCTCCTCGTCGTCTCCGAAACCGTCAGAGTCACTTTAGGTGTGGTGACTTTTGGACTAACGAGCTCCGCTTCTGTCGGGATTTGAGTGGAGACCGTCGGCATTAAGGCAGGAGCGGACGTCTGAGGAGGGGGATACTTGGATGTAGACGGTAATAACTCAGGTTTTTTGGTGGTTTTCTCTTCTTCTAATGTAACTGTGGATGTTGTAGTTGTTAAAGGCCGCTCTGTTGATTGAGTTTCTATCGTAGTTCGCCCTGTAGCAGTAGAGATCGGTCCTACAGTCCTCACTGTTGTCGGGACCTCTCGCTCAGTCGTGGTTCGTACCGTCGCTCTTTCTGTGATTGGACGTATCGTTTCTGTGGCCGTGACTCGGGTCGTTACTGGAGCTCTGGCCGTGGTTCGGGACGTGGTTTGAGGAGGTTCAGAGGCAGGGGCGGGTTTCGGGGAAGAGACCAGGCGAGTGGTGAGTTTTGGAGATGAGGTGGAGGAGGTGGATTCAGTCGGAGATGAAGATGGAGGAGTTGTAGTGCTGGTGGTAGTTTGATAAACCTGGGAAAGGAAAACAAAACAATAACATTTAGACACAGGTTTCTGAAAATTAAAAAGTGAACTTAATTTTGAAAGATTTATTTGTTAAAGATCACGGTTTTATCAGCAAATCTGACGTATTAAAAAAAAGACATACTATAACATAGAACCCTAATCTGAGTTTGTAGAAAAAAACACAATAAAACATAGGTGTCTGCTGTAGGTATTAGGTCGAGACTCATTATTGTGACTCGGACGCTCATCGTGAGCTGAGTAAGACGCAGACATCAGGCACTATCTGATTACCCCTGTCCTCCAACAGCTCCACTGCCTTCATATTCAACACCACATCCACTTCAAGATCCTGCTCATCACCATCAAAGCCCTCCAAAGCCTTCGCCCCACCCTCTGGAACCCCCTCCCCTTCACATCAGAAACTCAGACTCACTATAAAGCTTCAAAAAACTGCTTAAACCCCAAGAATGCCTATAACCTTAAATAATGCCTGTTCTGTTTCCTGTGTTTTGTGTAAATGGAAAGTGTTTAAGTCGTCTTGAAACGCTGATTAGATAAACTTGTTAAACATTTCCAGATAAGACCGGTTGATTGAGACTAAATCTTTCTGTGAGTGGCTTTGAATAAATAACTAAAATAAAAGCCAGTATTCTGTATGCCTACTCTAAGTGTGAACAAAAAAACAAATGTCTGTTTGGATTTGTGACTAACTTTAGAGACTTGAACCGGACTTGGACTCGACTCAGACCCTTATTAAGGGACTCGTGGACTTGCAGAACTTAAGATGACGTGACTCGGACTGAAAACCGGTGACTCAACGACTCTGGCTACAGCACATTTGTATTTGTGGAAGTTCTTTCTAAAACACATTGATTCTAAAGAATATATGATTATTTGTAACCCATTTAGGTCAATGAATATCCACTCACCTCGACTCGGCCGGCGTCGGGATGAAGTATAGTGGGTCGATCTGTGACTGGTCTGACTGTGGAAGAAACAACAGCGGTCGTCATTAAAGTCTTTTCGAGAGGAGACTTGATGGTCGTCAAAGTCTTTGGTGAAAGTGTTGTTTCTGATACTAGAGTTGTTTTTTCGGTTGATTTCTCAGGTTCTACAGTTATTGGGAGACTGGGAACCATTATTGTTGTTGTTGGAGTTTGAGTCGAAGTTATTTCTGTTGTGGATGTGGTCGATGTAGAAACTGGAGTCAACGATGTTTCTCGATGCCACGGCTTGGATGTTCGAACAAATGAAGGTGTCGTACTTGTCGCTATTTCCGGCTTTTCAGTTTGTTCTGTTGCTAAAACTGTGGTCGTTTTTGGTTCAGGGAGATCGGATTTTGTCGTAACTCGATCCGTTTTTGAGACAGTGACGGACCAAGATGTCTTTCCCGTTGTAGAAATGGTTAAAACTGAAGAAGTCAGAGGGATTTCTCGAGTTGTTGTGTAAGGAATAGTTGATTTTTCTTCCACAACTGACACTTTTGAGGTTGTTTTCCAGTCTGGAGCTGACTCTGAGGTGGGTTTTGGCATCAAATATTTTAAAGGAGTTGTTGCCGAAATAGTAGATGTAGCTTCGGAAACAAGTGGATGCTTTGTTGTTTTACTCGTCGTAACTTGTGTCAACTTCGTTTCAGATTCGGCAGGAGTAGAAGTTGAAGTATGAGCAGTGGTTGGTACAATTAGTGAAGAAACCTTTGAAGTAGTCGGTAAAGTAGATGTTTCAAATGCTAACGTTGAAGAGGTGATGGACTCTGTGCTGGTATGTGTCGTCAGATGAAGAGGGAACAGAGTCGTGGTGGTTCTTAAAGTGGGTTCAGCTGGTTTTGTCAAGGTTTTCGTTATCTCAAGCACTTTTGTAGTGGGTTCTGTTGTGGATTTAGGTTTTGAGGTGGATGTGGTTGGTTCAAGAACTTTGGTAATGGGTTTTGTTGTAGATTTAGTTGTTGAAGATGCAATTTCCACTGGTTTTATGCTAATGTCGCTAACTTTCATTGTTGTTTTGGTTGGTTTTGTGCTTGTATCAACAGCTTTTATTGTTGTTTTGCTTGATTCAGGGGCTTCAGCTGTGAATTCGATTGGTTTTACGGTAATTTCAGTAGCTTCAGTTGTCAGTTTGATCGGCTTTGTGCTTATTTCAACATATTTAGTTGTTTCTGTTGGTTTGGTGCTAATTTTTATTGTGGTTTTGCTTGGTTCTGAGGTTTCTGTAGTGGTTTCAGTGGTTTTTATGGTTGATTCAGTTGGTTTTGTGGTGTATTCAGTTGGTTTTGTGGTGGTCTCAGTTGGTTTTGTGGTGGGTTCGGCTGGTTTTGAGGTGGTCTCAGTTGGTTTTGTGGTGTATTCGATTGGCTTTGTGGTGGTCTCAGTTGGTTTTGTGGTGGTCTCAGTTGGTTTTGTGGTGGTCTCGGTTGGTTTTGCGGTGGTCCCAGTTGGTTTTGTGGTGTATTCGATTGGTTTTGAGGTGGTCTCAGTTGGTTTTGTGGTGGTCTCAGTTGGTTTTGTGGAGGTCTCAGATGGTTTTGTGGTGGTTTCAGTTGATTTTGTGGAGGTCTCAGTTGGTTTTGTGGAGGTCTCAGATGGTTTTGTGGAGGTCTCAGATGGTTTTGTGGTGGGTTCAGTTGATTTTGTGGTGGTCTCAGATGGTTTTGTGGTGAATTCAGTTGGTTTTGTGGAGGTCTCAGATGGTTTTGTGGAGGTCTCAGATGGTTTTGTGGTGGTTTCAGTTGATTTTGTGGAGGTCACAGATGGTTTTGTGGTGGGTTCAGTTGGTTTTGTGGTGGTCTCAGATGGTTTTGTGGAGGTCTCAGATGGTTTTGTGGTGAATTCAGTTGGTTTTGTGGTGGTCTCAGATGGTTTTGTGGAGGTCTCAGATGGTTTTGTGGTGGGTTCAGTTGATTTTGTGGTGGTCTCAGATGGTTTTGTGGAGGTCTCAGATGGTTTTGTGGTGGGTTCAGTTGATTTTGTGGTGGTCTCAGATGGTTTTGTGGAGGTCTCAGATGGTTTTGTGGAGGTCTCAGATGGTTTTGTGGTGGGTTCAGTTGATTTTGTGGTGGTCTCAGATGGTTTTGTGGTGGGTTCAGTTGATTTTGTGGTGGTCGCAGATGGTTTTGTGGTGGATTTGATTGGTTTTGTGCTAACTTCACTTTCTGCTGTTGTTGTTTTAGCAGTAGTTGGTTTAACCGTGGTTTCACTTGGTGTTAAAGTTTCTGTGGACATCATTGGTTTTGTGCTGACTTCACTTGGCGTTAAGGTGGTTTTGGTTGGCTTTGTAACAGTTTCACTTGGTTTGGTGCTAATCTCTGTGGTTTTTGTGGTAGTTTCTGTAGATTTGCTGGGCTTTGTGGTGCTCGTGGTCATGACGGTGGTGAACCAGAACAGAGCAGTGATAGTGAAGGGAGTGCTTGTTGTGGTCCTGTTCGTCCAGCCCACAGTGCTCTCTGTGACTCTAGAGGTGCTGAGCTCAGGTTTCACAGTAGGGGGCGCCACAGCAGACGTAGCTGGAACTGGAGAAGTGAGAACGGAAGGCTGGGCACCCACCGGGGGATTGATACCTGATGAAAAAGGACAAACACTAGGTTTAGATATTGGAGCGGCTAAAATATCTCAGATTCTTTTTTGGTTCATATAGCTCCAGTTAGAGCCTTTCAGTTTGAAGCCGGATTTAAAGTTTTTGGATTTTATTTTGAGAGTGCTTGGTTATTAAAACATTTTTCTGTTGATTCCATTTTAGTTTTGCCATCCCCACAATGTTTCTACACATTAATTAGACCGTGTGAAACCCTGATTTCAATAATTACACTAAAATATTTCAAAGAAAAGCTTAAAGTGAAAGCAACCTAGACTTGTTTTTTAAGACATTATTCCAAGAGACCTTTTCAATTCAGAGATCAACAGGTCACAGACTGTTCTGGTCTCACAGTCGTTAGCTCTGAAAGGACAGTGTGACTCTGAAGTGAGAGTCGTTAAAGGCTCAGGTGAGTTGTTTCTTCACAGACACTAAAATATTTCACCAAACAGAGGCACTCACAGTCTTGGAGGTGAACGCAGCGGTGTGTGACCTCGTCCAGCACCATGTGAGGAGGACAGACGGGAAGACAGCCTTCCACTCTGCGACAGAGATAAGACAAGATTCATTATTAGTTAGAAATACAACATCTCGGAAGCTAACGTCAAAGGGGTGACGGATTTTGTGTTGTTTGTGTGTCTTTAGTGTATGATTGTTATTTAAAGGTATCTCACTGTGGGATAGAGGTACAGGCCTCTGCTCTGGGGTCGCTGCAGGTTCTGAAACAAGGAACAGAGCAGGAGTCGTATCTCCACTGACATCGAGGACCCACCGAGGCGTCTGCACTGGGCCCTGAACAAAACACACTTCTTCAGATTCTGCTTTAGTCCAATAAAATGAACAAACTGGACTTTTCTCAACCAGTAAATTACAAAAGTGTTTAACGCTCAGACGTTTGCAGCTGTGACCTGTGATCCTGAAGAGTGTGGCCTTGCGGTAGCTGTCCGTGTGTCTGTACTTGAGCAGGTGGACGAGGCGCGTGGCGTGGAGGAAGAACCCCGTTTTGGACTGAGACTCCAGAGACGCAAAGCCCGGGATCCACGTGTCTCTGTGGAGCACGAACGTAGACCCTTCCCAGAATGCATCGTTGTCTTGCCACTTGGACAGCTTCACTTCGCCGCTCGGACTCGCAAACAGGAAGTAGTTGGGTCGGTCGGCCGCTTCGAACGAGACACGAGAGGAGTCTGAGAGAGAGGAGAGAAGGGGTTAAAGCAGGAATAAAGGTTTGAACTGGTGTTTGGATTTGGACAGGTTTCAGATGGATTTGGACAGGTTTCAGTTGGATTTGGACAGGTTTCAGATGGATTTGGACAGGTTTTAGTTGGATTTGGACAGGTTTCAGATGGATTTGGACAGGTTTTAGTTGGATTTGGACAGGTTTCAGTTGGATTTGGACAGGTTTCAGTTGGATTTGGACAGGTTTTAGTTGGATTTGGACAGGTTTCAGTTGGATTTGGACAGGTTTTAGTTGGATTTGGACAGGTTTTAGTTGGATTTGGACAGGTTTCAGTTGGATTTGGACAGGTTTCAGTTGGATTTGGACAGGTTTCAGTTGGATTTGGACAGGTTTCATTTGGATTTGGACAGGTTTCAGTTGGATTTGGACAGGTTTTAGTTGGATTTGGACAGGTTTCAGATGGATTTGAACAGGTTTCAGTTGGATTTGGACAGGTTTCAGATGGATTTGGACAGGTTTCAGTTGGATTTGGACAGGTTTCAGATGGATTTGGACAGGTTTCAGATGGATTTGGACAGGTTTTAGTTGGATTTGGACAGGTTTCAGATGGATTTGGACAGGTTTTAGTTGGATTTGGACAGGTTTCAGTTGGATTTGGACAGGTTTCAGTTGGATTTGGACAGGTTTTAGTTGGATTTGGACAGGTTTCAGATGGATTTGGACAGGTTTCAGATGGATTTGGACAGGTTTTAGTTGGATTTGGACAGGTTTCAGATGGATTTGGACAGGTTTCAGATGGATTTGGACAGGTTTTAGTTGGATTTGGACAGGTTTCAGATGGATTTGGACAGGTTTTAGTTGGATTTGGACAGGTTTCAGATGGATTTGGACAGGTTTTAGTTGGATTTGGACAGGTTTTAGTTGGATTTGGACAGGTTTCAGATGGATTTGGACAGGTTTTAGTTGGATTTGGACAGGTTTCAAATGGATTTGGACAGGTTTTAGTTAGATTTAGACAAGTTTTAGTTGGATTTGGGCAGGTTTTAGTTGGATTAGGACAGGTTTTAGATGGATTTGGACAGGTTTTAGTTGGATTAACATAAAAAAACAAACATTTCAATCACATTTTACATTTCCTTTTGTTTCCGGACTCTTCCAGGTTTTCCAGGTTTTCCAGGTTTTCCAGGATCAGCTGAAGCCTGTTTAACGTCAGCTCTGTGTTTTCTGTCTGAAGGCCGTCAGTGGAGTTTTAAAGCGAGGTTGAGTGAGTTCTTTCTAAATATAAGTCAGCACTAACTGCAGTGAGTTCACAAACAAACAGAGGCCTCTCTGTTTCAGATCAAAAACACAGATCAGGTTCCTCCTCCAGGATTCAGGAACTAAACCCCGGACCGCCCTCCAGGTGTACCTCACTACGACACAGAGGGCCCACAGCAGGGAGAGAATGTTCCAGAAGTGATTATGTGATAGAAATACTCTGCTCTGATTGGATGAAACAAGCCGATCACTTCCAGGTTTGACCTAAAGGACCTTGAGAACAGGTTTAAGGTCAGGCTCAGACTCTGGACTGACAGGTGCTGCTTTGAGAAGACTCTAGATGGACCATTACTTCCACATGCTTTTTCATAAAAGGACATAACTAATTGAATATTTTACTTTAAACTGGAGATGTCTAAACCTTTTTTCAAGGAAGGCCAGGTTTGAAAATGTGAAACAATTATAGTTTATTCCAATACTTCAATGTAACCAAATGCAAACCACTCAGACATTAACATTTCTAAATTAAACACATTCTTTCACATTGAGAGAAAACGTTAAGAACATGATGGAGTTAATATCTTTACTATGGACACTACAACGTTCTGATATTTCCACAGTCTCTTCCTGACCCTGGTAATAAACAGTGATGTACAGCTGCATTAGAGCCTGCCTTTCCTTTTTCACACAGAGCCAGTGTTTCCTGAGGCGTATCTCCGCAGCCATCGGACTTTCCCAAACTCACAGAGAGCGCTCAGTTTCAGGCTCTTATTGCATCTGCAGCGTGTGTAAGTTAAACCTACACAACTGTTCCCACGTCGTTCTGGAGCTCACAGTTTAACTCAGTTTAACCAGGGCTGTCCCGGGACACTTTACGGAATATCTTCATATGATGTTGGGAATCGTTCTCTCAAGATCCTCTTTTGTCTTTGAGCGCAACTTAAAGGTACGAAAGTTTTAATGGTTCCAATAAAAAAGAATTCTAACCCATTCCTGCATCAGCAACAGCCTGAAGCAGAATGAGCCTCCTTTACAGTCAGTGTCATTTAAATGAGACTGTAGAGTCTCCTGATTTACCGCCAACAGTGAACATACCAACGCTAGCAGCAAAGTTAAAAATAAATCCTGTGAACACAGAGAAGAGACAGGCCTCACTCAAAACCGGCAGATTCTTCTTCAGTTGTTCGTGCTCGTACAAGAGCGCACAGTGAACTCGCACGACACTGGATGCAGTACCGCTAACGCCAGGAGGAGGCACTAGTACAAAGACTTTTCTGTTATTCTCCTTTAATGTTTAACAAAAGTTAAAGAAATTCTTATAAACGTAACGTGTGCAGTATTTCCCACACACTGACAAGACCCTGGCGCCCGCCATAGTCTCAAAATAAAGCTGCTGTCATGTGACCTGCAGCTTTATTTCTGAACCGCTCTGTCACAAAGACAGTGTACACACTGGTCACACACTTACTCAGGTCAGACTTGTACTAAGTGGAGTCACATCGCTGACCACTACATGAGCAAAAAAACTCTCTAACGTCTCAGAACAAAGAAACATTGAGGCCAGTACACACCGGGACCACAGCCCTCGCCCAGTGTCGCTCTGCGCTGCTGTTCCAGGTGCTCCATGATCGTACTCACCGTGAGGTCGCCTTCTGCTGAGGCCTGGGGTCATCATGAAGTGGGACAGAAGGCCCTGGTTCTCACTGCTGTTGGCTCTGAGCAGGAACACCGACCCAGAAGAACCAGCGGGACCAGCGGGACCAGCGGGACCAGAGGGACCAGGCGAGACCCTGGAGGCCAGAACCGAGGTCCGGTCTCTGAAGGGGATGAGTCTGTACGGACCTTTGCCCAGAACTGAACAAAGGCAGTGATGAAGAATACATCTCTGATTAAACAAGTCAACATTACAGTAAACGGTGAAATGAATGCTGTAAAAGTTCATACCTTTGTTGTAATATTCACAGTCATACGCTGAAAAAAGCACAGGTGCCATTAGAAATATCAAGAAAGAAGACTTTTTACACATTTTATTAATGGCTGGCCTGAGAATGCGTTTTTTGTTGCTGATTTGTAACAGATGGGTCAGAGACTTACGGCAGAGCGCGGGGGTCCTCCAGTCGACGGACACCCCCTGCAGGCAGCAGCGTTGGGCGTAGGCTGCGACGCTGGAGCAGAAACACTCACAGTCCCCCCCCCTGCTGCAGGAGCAGGTGTCGGCCACACAGTTCATGTAGAACCACGTCACGTCCACCTTTAATCATGAATAAATGGATTTATGTAAATGTATTTTACTCAATTAACAGCAAACCACAGGCAAAATACAAAAAACAGGTGAAATACTGCAATTATGAGATTTAAAATATCTAAAAAAATAAATAAAATATCTAATAAATAAATAATAACCTCATTTATCTAAGCCACAGTCTGATTTAAAGCACATCGACTGGAATAACGTGTTACGGTGGAGTTAAGGAGAAAAAAGTGTGAAGTGTTGTTCCGGTACTCACCACCAGGTGGCAGCTCTGGAACACCTCACTGAGCAGAACAGAGCACTGTCTCTTTGCGAAGGGCTCTCGAAGAGGAAACACACTGCAGGGGTGTCTGACGTCAGGGCTGTTCACACACTGAGCACAACAGCCGACATTTAATACACGCGATAAAAGTCACAGGACACAGGACACAGGACAACAACTGTCGACGCACATCTGCCAAAGACTCAAAGTAAAACAATAAAAGACAAGCAGAAGGTCGAGAAGACATTACAAAATAATGTGATAAAGATGTTTGTGGGGGCAGAAAACAAAACAGAGTAGACAAGAAAATGATTTGAAGTAAGAAATTAAAAGAAGTATTTTTAATTTAAATCTCAGTCACTTAGACGTACGATAAATCCATTTGAATGACATTAACCCTGTTTTTATTATGTTTGGTGAGCCTTGTTTTGTTACATTTACATTTATTCATTTAGCTGACGCTTTTCTCCAAAGACTTACATTGTTCTACAGTAATTACCAGTGTTACAGCCACTGGAGGCAAGTTAAGTGTCTTGCCCAAGGACACAACGACAGTATGAACTGTGGGGAGAGCGGGAATCGAACCACCCACCTTCTGGTTGAAGGACGACTGCTCTACCACTGTTCCATTAGAAGTGTTATAAACTTATTTATGCTTTCAGTGCCTGAGGAACACCTTTAATCAAACTGTTTGGGCTTTTCGTAAAGGGCCTTTATTTTAAATCAAACCATTAAAAGGACAAACTTCTGTAAAAGATTTTTCTTACGTCCCATAAACTGTTCTGGATTGTGTCTGCATTTTTACAGCACAATAGTCCTGTTCTTAAACTGTGTCTGGGCTGTGAGACTAAAGTCCAGGTCCTCACCTCGGTGGCCGTCCAGCTGTTCCCGAACTCTTGAGACGTCTGGGAGTCGATGTTTTCCGGAGTCCGCATCTCGTTCACCGTTTTCAGATCAAAGTTCCCACAAAGTCCCCTGAGCTTCCCCTGGATCAGGAACAGAACACACACAGCATTACACCACAGGGTCTGCGCTGTCCCTTCTCCCCAGACACTTCCTCCAGCACCTCCAGAAGCACCCCAGGGACCTCCCCCAGGGACCACCTCGTTCCAACACAAACTGAGCATGTGCAAACAGAGCCAAGGTGTCGACGCAAATCTGAAAATAAATTAAACTACAGGCTACAACGGGAGTTAGCAAAAGACTGAAATAGGTCTAAAATGCAATAAAAAATAACATAAAAAGCAATAAAAGTTAATAAAAACTTCAGGTCTAATCCAGGTCTAAACCAGGTCTAATCCAGGTCTAAACCAGGTCTAAACCAGGTCTAATCCAGGTCTAAACCAGGTCTAAACCAGGTCTAATCCAGGTCTAAACCAGGACTAAACCAGGTCTAAACCACGTCTAAATCAGGAATAAACTAGGTCTAAACCAGATCTAAACTAGGTCTAATCCAGGTCTAAACCAGGTCTAATCCAGGTCTAAACCAGGTCTTGTGGGTTCCTTGTCATTAACGTGTCTTTACCTGCCAGCGGGGTCCGACCTGAACGTGGACGGTGGTCTTCTTGTCCCACAGAACGGTCAGGTCCTCTTCGGGGAAATGGACGACAGTGAAGAACCCGGCCGAGAACAGGAAGACCCTCTGTTTACGGTCCACCACGCTCAGCGGGTTCTGGACGCAGACGGAGAAACATTCGGTTTAATGTTTACCACCGGTTCTGTTTCGACGGGAGAGTTCCGGTGAGTCCGGTCTTACTGGTTTCCCCGAGTCGTCGTCGAAGGCGATGACCGTTCGACCGATGCTGATGAGGAGAGACTTCCTGCAGATGACACCGCTGTTGAAACAGTCCACGTTCTCCGCCGTAACACTGACCGGGACGTCCGAGCTGCTCTGTGGGTCAGAGAGGACAGTCAGGACCAGGACCGGAGACTGGACCAGGACCAGGACCAGAGACTGGACCAGGACCAGAGACAGGACAAGGACCAGAGACTGGACCAGGACTAGAATCAGGACCAGAGACTGGACCAGGACCAGAGACAGGACAAGGACCAGAGACTGGACCAGAACTAGAATCAGGACCAGGACCAGGGACTGGACAAGGACCAGAGACTGGACCAGGACTAGAATCAGGACCAGGACCAGGACCAGGACCAGAGACTGGACAAGGACCAGGACCAGGACCGGAGACTGGACCAGGACCGGGACCAGGACCAGAGACTGGACAAGGATCAGAGACTGGACCAGGACTAGAATCAGGACCAGGACCAGAGACTGGACCAGGACTAGAATCAGGACCAGAGACTGGACCAGGACCAGAGACTGGACATGGACCAGAGACCAGGACCAGGACCAGAGACTGGACAAGGATCAGAGACTGGACCAGGACTAGAATCAGGACCAGGACCAGAATCAGGACCAGAGACTGGACCAGGACCAGAGACTGGACATGGACCAGAGACCAGGACCAGGACCAGGACCAGAGACTGGACCAGGACTAGAATCAGGACCAGAGACTGGACCAGGACCAGAGACTGGACATGGACCAGAGACCAGGACCAGGACCAGAGACTGGACCAGGACTAGAATCAGGACCAGGACCGGAGACTGGACCAGGACCAGGACCAGGACCAGGGACTGGACCAGGACCAGAACCAGGACCAAGACTAGAATCTGGACCAGGACCAGGACCAGAACTGAACTGGGACTGAACTGGGGTTAAACCGGGACATAACGAGGACTCTAGCAGGTGACACAGGTCATAAACTGAACCCTGGGGCAGGACTAAACTCAACCCAAGTCTCAACAGTATTAAACCAGAACAGAACCAAGTCTAAACCTTGACTAAATACAGGAACTTCTGAACCAGGTCTACCCAGGTCTAGAGGGTTTAATACAGGACTGAACCAGGTCTGAACTAATGTTAACAGGACTGACCAGGTCTAACCCAGGTCCAAACCCGGTCTTTACCTTGAGCAGGTAGATCTTACAGGCTCCTACATAATCGTAGAGCAGTCCGTCGAAGGTCCTGTAGTGTCGGTCTCCGTAGGCCGTGCACATGGAGGCGCACGGACGGAACACGCACTGGAACGTCCCGTGTTGACACACACTGAGAGAAAAAAACAGATTGAATAAGATCTGTTCAACCTGAACCAGCTCTGAGCACCTGGGACCAGGTCTAACACAGTTTAAAACCGTTTAAAGAGGTTGGACCAGGATGAACTTCAGGTCTGTGTTTCTGTCCAAAGAACCCTACAGCATGTGTTCAGAGCGGCAGGATTTCTGTCAACCCTGTCCCTCGTGTCTGACGCAGTATTCCACACAAATGTTTAATAAACTATTGGCTGGCGTTATCAGAGAGTTACAGATGTTAGTTTTACAGACTCTGGAAGAACGTCTGTAAACTTATGAGCACCACTGTGACATGTCCACCGCTTTAATACAATGTTAGACGCTCCATTTATTATTGAACAGGAGGCCACAGAGATGGACAGGGACTCATTCAGCTCAATTACAAAAACCTACGTCTTCCTCCCATCGCTCCATCCCGTCTGAGTGAAGAAACTTTGACCGCTCCATCAGATTAAAGTGTTCAGACCCACTTCAACCACTTTGTCATTATCAGAACATTTTAGTATTCACGTCCAATCTGATCAAACTGGGGCCAATATCTGAGGCGTTTGAGTCGAGTTTCCAGCAGAATTTTGAAAGAGGCTCATTTTCCTGTCATCTCCAAAACACCGACAAACGAGAGCCTTCCTCCAGAGACGCTCCCAGAGACTGAGAGAGCAGCAGGAACATGATATCCCTCAGAAAACAGGGCCGCGTGAGACTTCGACTATTATTACTAATACTATTACTGTTTCCAGAGACTATTATTACTAATACTATTACTGTTTCCAGAGACTATTATTACTAATACTATTACTGTTTCCAGAGACTATTATTACTAATACTATTACTGTTTCCAGAGACTATTATTACTAATACTATTACTGTTTCCAGAGACTATTATTACTAATACTATTACTGTTTCCAGAGACTATTATTACTAATACTATTACTGTTTCCAGAGACTATTATTACTAATACTATTACTGTTTCCAGAGACTATTATTACTAATACTATTACTGTTTCCAGAGACTATTATTACTAATACTATTACTGTTTCCAGAGACTATTATTACTAATACTATTACTGTTTCCAGAGACTATTATTACTAATACTATTACTGTTTCCAGAGACTATTATTACTAATACTATTACTGTTTCCAGAGACTATTATTACTAATACTATTACTGTTTCCAGAGACTATTATTACTAATACTATTACTGTTTCCAGAGACTATTATTACTAATACTATTACTGTTTCCAGAGACTATTATTACTAATACTATTACTGTTTCCAGAAAAACTAATAAAGAATTTACTCTGGCCTTCTGAGACTTTTCTAAATATTCTAAAAATTTAGAATCAAGCAAACATTTGATAGTAGCTCACAGCACTCAGAGGTCAGAGTTAGTCCAGTCTTAAACCAGGTCCAGACTCACAGAGGTCAGAGTTAGTCCAGTCTTAGACCAGGTCCAGACTCACAGAGGTCAGAGTTAGTCCAGTCTTAGACCAGGTCCAGACTCATGGAGGTCAGAGTTAGTCCAGTCTTAGACCAGGTCCAGTCTTAGACCAGGTCCAGACTCACGGAGGTCAGAGTTAGTCCAGTCCTAGACCAGGTCCAGTCTTAGACCAGGTCCAGACTCACGGAGGTCAGTGTTAGTCCAGTCTTAGACCAGGTCCAGACTTAGACCAGGTCCAGACTCACAGAGGTCAGAGTTAGTCCAGTCCTAGACCAGGTCCAGACTCACAGAGGTCAGAGTTAGTCCAGTCTTAGACCAGGTCCAGACTCACAGAGGTCAGAGTTAGTCCAGTCTTAGACCAGGTCCAGTCTTAGACCAGGTCCAGACTCATGGAGGTCAGACTTAGTCCAGTCTTAGACCAGGTCCAGTCTTAGACCAGGTCCAGACTCACGGAGGTCAGAGTTAGTCCAGTCTTAGACCAGGTCCAGACTCACGGAGGTCAGAGTTAGTCCAGTCTTAGACCAGGTCCAGACTCATGGAGGTCAGAGTTAGTCCAGACTTAGACCAGGTCCAGACTCAGAGGTTAGAGTTAGTCCAGTCTTAGACCAGGTCCAGACTCAGAGGTCAGAGTTAGTCCAGTCTTAGACCAGGTCCAGACTCACGGAGGTCAGAGTTAGTCCAGTCTTAAACCAGGTCCAGACTCAGAGGTTAGAGTTAGTCCAGTCTTAGACCAGGTCCAGACTCACGGAGGTCAGAGTTAGTCCAGTCTTAAACCAGGTCCAGACTCACAGAGGTCAGAGTTAGTCCAGTCTTAGACCAGGTCCAGACTCACGGAGGTCAGAGTTAGTCCGGTCCTAGACCAGGTCCAGACTCATGGAGGTCAGAGACATGTGAGTGTTCTGCAGC
This sequence comes from Neodontobutis hainanensis, assembly GCA_024349245.1. Classification (NCBI taxonomy): domain Eukaryota; kingdom Metazoa; phylum Chordata; class Actinopteri; order Gobiiformes; family Odontobutidae; genus Neodontobutis; species Neodontobutis hainanensis. The sequence goes on along the minus strand of JALDNG010000002.1, from coordinate 18,727,548 downwards.
CTTTTCTTGGAGGAAGGGTGTTGGACAGTGAAGGATTGACAGGGGTTACCAGTGGTGGCAGGGCGAGGACACTCTGTCTCCCGGGAAGTACTCCTTTCCTTTCCACAAACAGGGACAGGCCTGGGGCTCGAAACACTCGTCTCCATGTTTCAGGAGTCTGCAGACACAAAGGTCACACAGAGGTCAGACTCAGAACACAATCAAAACAATACGATACAAAAGAAGATAAAGGAACAGTCTAAACAGGAAACTGTGTTGTTGGACTGGAACTGGACAGAACCCACGCTGTGTCCTTGAGAAGACAAAAGCCAGAGCAGACTCTAGAGTAAACAAACATGAAGAAGATTCAAGCACAGATTAAGGCTCCGTCCACACAAAACAACAAACAAAAGAAACATTTTTATAAAAACAGTTTTCAGGCAAAACACAGTGCCTTCCAAAGTGCAGACCTTTCAGACGGATTTGAACTGTTTCTATTTTTGTTCTAAATCCGAAATGGTTTTATCTGAATTTAGATGAAGTTTGTAGGAGTTCTTTATCTAAAACACCACTTTTTCTTCTTCAAACAGCAGTAATTACATGAGACAGAGCCAGAGGAGAGCTCAGTCCTTTTGTGTCTGTCGCTGTTTCTGTGATAACGCCGTGTCAAGTCCGACAGAGTTACAGCCGAAGATAAAACGCCGCTAACAGCTCCGTCTGTCGCCGAGCCAAGAGCCTGGATCACTTACTGCATCAAACAGTTCAACACAGGTTTCAGGAGGATCTGAACAGGTTTCAGGAGGATCTGAACAGCTTTCAGATTGATTTAAACAGGTTTTAGTTGGATTTAAACAGATTTTAGATGGACTTTTAGTTGGATTTAAGGCACTTTTAGCTGTGTTTACACTGTATTTTTTTACAGATCCGACTGGTTTGTATGAATATTCTGAATACAGTTCTGAAAGTGTTTGCGGAGATAAGGACCACCTGCTGAGTGTAATTAACCTGAGCGGACGATGGTTCGGTGATAAACAGAGCTGAGGCTCTAATGGGTCGTAATGAACCCAGCGCTGACAGAAGAGTCTATTGAGTCTGTTCACAAAGGATCACTGTTTAGCATAAATGTGCAGCTTTAGACCCATTTGGGCTGGACTCAAGTGGACTCAGGTGGACTCAGGTGGACTCAGGTGGACTCAGAGGGACTCTGGTGGACTCAGAGGGACTCTGGTGGACTCTGGTGGACTCTGGTGGACTCTGGTGGACTCTGGTGGACTCTGGTGGACTAAGGTGGACTCAGGTGGACTCAGGTGGACTCAGGTGGACTCAGGTGGACTCAGGTGGACTAAGGTGGACTAAGGTGGACTAAGGTGGACTCAGGTGGCTTTAAAAAACTTAAATGACGCATGTTTTGATGGAGTCCATCTTAACTGTGGACTCACCCTGAAGGACAGATGCATCCTGGGACGCAGGGCTCGTGGGAGGAGCAGGTGAGGTTGAGCAGGTAGGACTCACAGGTACGCTCACAGGCCACGCCCCTTTGTGACATCACGCCTTCTTCAGAGCAGTTCAGGTAGGTCTGACCTCGAGGACACAGGCCGTCTGTGAAAAAGGGACAGGATTCAGGTTTGACTTTCTCTTCTTCTTTAAAAATGAACAGGTGTGTAATAATAATGAACAGGTGTGTAATAATAATGAACAGGTGTGTAATAATAATGAACAGGTGTGTTTTAAAAATGAACAGGTGTGTAATAATAATGAACAGGTGTGTTTTAAAAATGAACAGGTGTGTTTTAAAAATGAACAGGTGTGTAATAATAATGAACAGGTGTGTTTTAAAAATGAACAGGTGTGTAATAATAATGAACAGGTGTGTAATAATAATGAACAGGTGTGTTTTAAAAATGAACAGGTGTGTAATAATAATGAACAGGTGTGTTTTAAAAATGAACAGGTGTGTTTTAAAAATGAACAGGTGTGTAATAATAATGAACAGGTGTGTAATAATAATGAACAGGTGTGTAATAATAATGAACAGGTGTGTTTTAAAAATGAACAGGTGTGTTTTAAAAATGAACAGGTGTGTAATAATAATGAACAGGTGTGTTTTAAAAATGAACAGGTGTGTAATAATAATGAACAGGTGTGTAATAATAATGAACAGGTGTGTTTTAAAAATGAACAGGTGTGTAATAATAATGAACAGGTGTGTTTTAAAAATGAACAGGTGTGTTTTAAAAATGAACAGGTATGTAATAATAATGAACAGGTGTGTAATAATAATGAACAGGTGTGTTTTAAAAATGAACAGGTTTGTTATAAAAATGAACAGGTGTGTTTTAAAAATGAACAGGTGTGTTTTAAAAATGAACAGGTGTGTTTTAAAAATGAACAGGTGTGTAATAAAAATGAACAGGTGTGTAATAAAAATGAACAGGTGTGTTTTAAAAATGAACAGGTGTGTTTTAAAAATGAACAGGTGTGTAATAATAATGAACAGGTGTGTTTTAAAAATGAACAGGTGTGTAATAATAATGAACAGGTGTGTAATAATAATGAACAGGTGCGTTTTAAAAATGAACAGGTGCGTTTAAAAAATGAACAGGTGTGTAATAATAATGAACAGGTGTGTTTTAAAAATGAACAGGTGTGTAATAATAATGAACAGGTGTGTAATAATAATGAACAGGTGTGTTTTAAAAATGAACAGGTGTGTAATAATAATGAACAGGTGTGTAATAATAATGAACAGGTGTGTTTTAAAAATGAACAGGTGTGTTTTAAAAATGAACAGGTGTGTAATAATAATGAACAGGTGTGTAATAATAATGAACAGGTGTGTTTTAAAAATGAACAGGTGTGTTTTAAAAATGAACAGGTGTGTAATAATAATGAACAGGTGTGTAATAATAATGAACAGGTGTGTTTTAAAAATGAACAGGTGTGTAATAATAATGAACAGGTGTGTTTTAAAAATGAACAGGTGTGTAATAATAATGAACAGGTGTGTAATAATAATGAACAGGTGTGTTTTAAAAATGAACAGGTGTGTTTTAAAAATGAACAGGTGTGTAATAATAATGAACAGGTGTGTAATAATAATGAACAGGTGTGTAATAATAATGAACAGGTGTGTTTTAAAAATGAACAGGTGTGTAATAATAATGAACAGGTGTGTAATAATAATAAACAGGTGTGTTTTAAAAATGAACAGGTGTGTAATAATAATGAACAGGTGTGTAATAATAATGAACAGGTGTGTTTTAAAATGAACAGGTGTGTAATAATAATGAACAGGTGTGTAATAATAATGAACAGGTGTGTTTTAAAAATGAACAGGTATGTAATAATAATGAACAGGTGTGTAATAATAATGAACAGGTGTGTTTTAAAAATGAACAGGTTTGTAATAATAATGAACAGGTGTGTAATAATAATGAACAGGTGTGTTTTAAAAATGAACAGGTGTGTTTTAAAAATGAACAGGTGTGTAATAATAATGAACAGGTATGTAATAATAATGAACAGGTGTGTAATAATAATGAACAGGTGCGTTTTAAAAATGAACAGGTGTGTAATAATAATGAACAGGTGTGTTTTAAAAATGAACAGGTGTGTAATAATAATGAACAGGTGTGTAATAATAATGAACAGGTGTGTTTTAAAAATGAACAGGTGTGTAATAATAATGAACAGGTGTGTTTTAAAAATGAACAGGTGTGTAATAATAATGAACAGGTGTGTAATAATAATAAACAGCTGTGTTTTAAAAATGAACAGGTGTGTTTTAAAAATGAACAGGTGTGTAATAATAATGAACAGGTGTGTAATAATAATGAACAGGTGTGTTTTAAAAATGAACAGGTGTGTTTTAAAAATGAACAGGTGTGTAATAATAATGAACAGGTGTGTAATAATAATGAACAGGTGTGTTTTAAAAATGAACAGGTGTGTTTTAAAAATGAACAGGTGTGTAATAATAATGAACAGGTGTGTTTTAAAAATGAACAGGTGTGTTTTAAAAATGAACAGGTGTGTAATAATAATGAACAGGTGTGTAATAAAAATGAAAAAAATGAACAGGTGTGTAATAATAATGAACAGGTGTGTAATAATAATGAACAGGTGTGTAATAATAATGAACAGGTGTGTAATAATAATGAACAGGTGTGTAATAATAATGAACAGGTGTGTTTTAAAAATGAACAGGTGTGTTTTAAAAATGAACAGGTTTGTAATAATAATGAACAGGTGTGTAATAATAATGAACAGGTGTGTTTTAAAAATGAACAGGTGTGTTTTAAAAATGAACAGGTGTGTAATAATAATGAACAGGTATGTAATAATAATGAACAGGTGTGTAATAATAATGAACAGGTGTGTTTTAAAAATGAACAGGTGCGTTTAAAAAATGAACAGGTGCGTTTTAAAAATGAACAGGTGTGTAATAATAATGAACAGGTGTGTTTTAAAAATGAACAGGTGTGTAATAATAATGAACAGGTGTGTAATAATAATGAACAGGTGTGTTTTAAAAATGAACAGGTGTGTAATAATAATGAACAGGTGTGTAATAATAATGAACAGGTGTGTTTTAAAAATGAACAGGTGTGTAATAATAATGAACAGGTGTGTTTTAAAAATGAACAGGTGTGTAATAATAATGAACAGGTGTGTAATAATAATGAACAGGTGTGTAATAATAATGAACAGGTGTGTTTTAAAAATGAACAGGTGTGTTTTAAAAATGAACAGGTGTGTAATAATAATGAACAGGTGTGTAATAATAATGAACAGGTGTGTTTTAAAAATGAACAGGTGTGTTTTAAAAATGAACAGGTGTGTAATAATAATGAACAGGTGTGTAATAAAAATGAAAAAAATGAACAGGTGTGTAATAATAATGAACAGGTGTGTAATAATAATGAACAGGTGTGTTTTAAAAATGAACAGGTGTGTAATAATAATGAACAGGTGTGTAATAATAATGAACAGGTGTGTAATAATAATGAACAGGTGTGTAATAATAATGAACAGGTGTGTAATAATAATGAACAGGTTTGTTATAATAATGAACAGGTGTGTTTTAAAAATGAACAGGTGTGTAATAATAATGAACAGGTGTGTTTTAAAAATGAACAGGTGTGTAATAATAATGAACAGGTGTGTAATAATAATGAACAGGTGTGTAATAATAATGAACAGGTGTGTTTTAAAAATGAACAGGTGTGTAATAATAATGAACAGGTGTGTAATAACATATCTCTGAATAAATATGAATAAAATAAATATAAATGCTGTGGAGCTCACCGCTCGCAGGAGCCTGAGAGACCAGTTTCCCGTCCACACACAGCCTGCAGAGAAACAGAACATAAGACACTTTTATACAATAGGATTAATATTAAATATGACAGTGTAAACACTGGACGCTCTCTGTTTGACCTGCTGCCTTCAGGGCCGAAGATAAAAACAGTTTTTACCCAGGAGCCTTCAGTGCAGCTATAAACTCTTTTAACTGCAGTTTAACATTGTGCAGTTTCATGGAGCTGTGCAATAACTGAATGTGATGGATGTGTTTATTAACTTTTATCTTTTTGTACAATGTGCAATAGATATTCAATTCATTTTAAATCAAAGGCACATCGTCACACTCCGGTCACTCTGTCACTTCTGTGTCTTAAACTTTGAACCCTCTTCCTACGATATGAAGAGCATGTCTGTAAAGGTTTGTAAACAGAAAGGGTTGTAGAGTGAAGGTCTTACTGAACACCTGCTGAGGTCATGATCACGTCTCCGGGCTCGTAGTCTGCTCCCAGGAAACTGCACGGACACTCGCTCCTGGAAGACAGAAAGTACAGTTTGTGCAAAGATTAAATGTGTTACTCATGTTTTATAAATTTATCGCAGCTGTTGTTTCGGCACAGGATGCTCAGAATGTTTGCGTGAACAGAGCGGAAGTCGCAGCACAACAGTTTGAGCAGCTTCGATCAGCGAGGACCTCATCTGCACAAAGCTGTAGCTGCAGTATTCAGAATGAAGACAGAGCTGTTCGTCCAGACACGTCACACACCACTGGCCCCACAGGTGTCCGCTGCCTGATGCATCAAGAGGAGCCAGGAGAAAATAAATGTCTAAAATGGTAGTTTAATGAGATGCATCACTGCGAGACAAAGTGGGAGAAACTGTGTTCTTTTTGGATGGACACCTGGAGAACCTGAGGGAGGTGTCTGGAGTGACATTGTGTCTGTGCTCTTGGGCAACACGGTCAGTAAAGTTGGTCCAGGCTCTAGAAGACTGCACAAAGAAACATCCGTCTGTCCAGGATCAGCGACTGACCCCCCACTACAGCTGACCGGCACAGACTGGTCCTGGAGCTGGTCCTGGTACCTGACCTCCACCTTCCACTCCGGGAGGGGTCCGCTCCTGGAGGTGTGGTCGTTTCCTTTCTTTTGGTCCCTTGGAATGTGCTGAGTTTGTTGCTGCATTTGTTCAGTTCATGCGTCTTTCTTTTTTCTTGTTACAAACGTTTCAAAATGTACAATATAAATACATAAATATATTTTGTTTATTGGGAGAATAACATCTACAGAGGTGTTGGGCTCAGGCTGAACTGCTGCAGCTCCTCACACATTCTTCTGGTGCTGCTCGGGTTTCGTTGGTGCTGAATAAAGGCTGGTTTGAGGGAGAATTCCTGGCGGTAACTGGATCTGGTCGTGAGAGAGGAGCGGGACATTTAGGACGCTCCACGGGGCAGAAAATTCACTTTAAAAGCCTGACCTGCCCGTTTAAAGACTGCACCATAAGTGAGAGAAGAGCGGGCTGGAGCCGGTCCAAAGGAGGCTCTGCACACACCTGCTCATCCCTGAACCTGCTGTAGTACCTCTGAAGGCCAGCAGGGGGTCTGAGGGGTCTGAGGGGCAGCAGGGGGACACTGAGGGGTAGAGCTGGTTTAGACTTTCTAAGAAACTCAAGAAAATAGATTTAGGTTAGGTCTCAATGAAATGGACTAAAAATAAACGCAAACACTTAATTTAGATTAAGATACGATTGTTTAGTTATTTTTTATGATTTAATTGATTTGAGCTTGGTCTCTGGGTACATGTCTCTGGGCAGACAGAAGCTACCGCTAACAGTCAGAAGACAACACCATCAGCCACTTTAATCAGCTCAAGGTCTACAGTCTTTGTCTCTGACCCAAAGTGAGCTGAGCACTCGTCCAGCCTCTTCTGCTTCAGGAAACAGAGCGAGTGTTGAAATAAACAGAAGAAACTCTCAGATGGTTGAGTAGTTTACAGACAGTTCTACAGACGCACATTAATATAATTACAAAAACAACACTGGCTCGTCCCATGTCTTACAAAAAATATATCAATATAGTTTCTTAATTATGGACCTATCGCCCTGGTTACAGTGTAACTGCAATTCTGACAAATGTTCATCAAACGGAATAAATTACAGTCAAGATCCTCCACACGTCATACCTGCACCTGGTACCTGTGCACACAGGTGCGTGATTGTGTGTATGTTACCTGTGCACACAGGTGCGTGATTGTGTGTATGTTACCTGTGCACACAGGTGCGTGATTGTGTGTATGTTACCTGTGCACACAGGTGCGTGGTTGTGAGTATGTTACCTGTGCACACAGGTGCGTGGTTGTGTGTATGTTACCTGTGCACACAGGTGCGTGGTTGTGAGTATGTTACCTGTGCACACAGGTGCGTGGTTGTGTGTATGTTACCTGTGCACACAGGTGCGTGGTTGTGTGTATGTTACCTGTGCACACAGGTGCGTGATTGTGTGTATGTTACCTGTGCACACAGGTGCGTGGTTGTGAGTATGTTACCTGTGCACACAGGTGCGTGGTTGTGTGTATGTTACCTGTGCACACAGGTGCGTGATTGTGTGTATGTTACCTGTGCACACAGGTGCGTGGTTGAGTATGTTACCTGTGCACACAGGTGCGTGGTTGAGTATGTTACCTGTGCACACAGGTGCATGGTTGTGTGTATGTTACCTGTGCACACAGGTGCGTGGTTGTGTGTATGTTACCTGTGCACACAGGTGGGTGGTTGTGTGTATGTTACCTGTGCACACAGGTGCGTGGTTGTGTGTATGTTACCTGTGCACACAGGTGCGTGGTTGTGTGTATGTTACCTGTGCACACAGGTGCGTGGTTGAGTATGTTACCTGTGCACACAGGTGCGTGGTTGTGAGTATGTTACCTGTGCACACAGGTGCGTGGTTGAGTATGTTACCTGTGCACACAGGTGCGTGGTTGTGTGTATGTTACCTGTGCACACAGGTGCGTGATTGTGTGTATGTTACCTGTGCACACAGGTGCGTGGTTGAGTATGTTACCTGTGCACACAGGTGCGTGGTTGTGTGTATGTTACTTGTGCACACAGGTGCGTGGTTGAGTATGTTACCTGTGCACACAGGTGCGTGGTTGTGTGTATGTTACCTGTGCACACAGGTGCATGGTTGAGTATGTTACCTGTGCACACAGGTGCGTGGTTGAGTATGTTACCTGTGCACACAGGTGCGTGGTTGAGTATGTTACCTGTGCACACAGGTGCGTGGTTGTGTATGTTACCTGTGCACACAGGTGCGTGGTTGAGTATGTTACCTGTGCACACAGGTGCGTGGTTGTGTATGTTACCTGTGCACACAGGTGCGTGGTTGTGTATGTTACCTGTGCACACAGGTGCGTGGTTGAGTATGTTACCTGTGCACACAGGTGCGTGGTTGTGTATGTTACCTGTGCACACAGGTGCGTGATTGAGTATGTTACCTGTGCACACAGGTGCGTGGTTGAGTATGTTACCTGTGCACACAGGTGAGTGGTTGTGTATGTTACCTGTGCACACAGGTGCGTGATTGAGTATGTTACCTGTGCACACAGGTGCGTGGTTGTGTATGTTACCTGTGCACACAGGTGCGTGATTGAGTATGTTACCTGTGCACACAGGTGCATGGTTGTGTGTATGTTACCTGTGCACACAGGTGCGTGGTTGAGTATGTTACCTGTGCACACAGGTGCGTGGTTGAGTATGTTACCTGTGCACACAGGTGCGTGGTTGAGTATGTTACCTGTGCACACAGGTGCGTGGTTGTGTATGTTACCTGTGCACACAGGTGCGTGATTGAGTATGTTACCTGTGCACACAGGTGCGTGGTTGTGTGTATGTTACCTGTGCACACAGGTGCGTGGTTGAGTATGTTACCTGTGCACACAGGTGCGTGGTTGTGTATGTTACCTGTGCACACAGGTGCGTGGTTGTGTATGTTACCTGTGCACACAGGTGCGTGGTTGAGTATGTTACCTGTGCACACAGGTGCATGGTTGTGTGTATGTTACCTGTGCACACAGGTGCGTGGTTGTGTATGTTACCTGTGCACACAGGTGCGTGATTGAGTATGTTACCTGTGCACACAGGTGCGTGGTTGTGTATGTTACCTGTGCACACAGGTGCGTGATTGAGTATGTTACCTGTGCACACAGGTGCATGGTTGTGTGTATGTTACCTGTGCACACAGGTGCGTGGTTGAGTATGTTACCTGTGCACACAGGTGCGTGGTTGTGTATGTTACCTGTGCACACAGGTGCATGGTTGTGTGTATGTTACCTGTGCACACAGGTGCGTGGTTGAGTATGTTACCTGTGCACACAGGTGCATGGTTGTGTGTATGTTACCTGTGCACACAGGTGCGTGGTTGAGTATGTTACCTGTGCACACAGGTGCGTGGTTGTGTATGTTACCTGTGCACACAGGTGCGTGGTTGTGTATGTTACCTGTGCACACAGGTCGTGGTTGCGTATGTTACCTGTGCACACAGGTGCGTGGTTGCGTATGTTACCTGTGCACACAGGTGCGAGTGCGGTGGTTGTAGAAGGTGCCCTCAGGACACACACAGCCCTCCTCACATTCGTCTGAACAGCTCTGAGGCAGAGACAGAGCCGAGCAGCGGCGGAGACAGGACGAGACACACGGGCCGTACACCATCGAGTACGGACAGGTCACCGCTGAAAAACACAAATATTATTAATACAAAGAGTACGAGATCGTGTCACACAGTTAATCATGTTAATATTATTATTTAATTATTAGTGCTGGGCAAGTTAACGCGTTATTTTTGCGTTAACGCATTAATTAATTAACGCCGACAATTATTTTATTGTGAGTTAACATCGGCCAATTAATATTGTGAAAGATGACGGTCTGAAGAACATTCTTAGGATTGTAAAGAATAACTGCACGTCTGAGCCGCCTCATGACGCACTTCACAATGTTAACCTTTCCTGCTTCTGTCTTCTAACCGAGAGAGGGAGACACTGTGGAGATCTGTCTTCTCCAGGGCTGGAAGTTTTCTTCCCGGAGTTAACTCCCGAAACTTCCCGCTGTTCAGTTTAATGGTGGCATATAAGGACATGAGACGTCTTGCTGCCTTTTGAGATGCTTTATTTTTCAGCTGCTCAAGAATACAACACACATCCAACTGCACTGGTCACTGTGTTACTCTCGCACCACACTCATCTGCTGCTCCGGGACTCTCTCAGGGGGGACAGACGTGCCCTCCTCACACACGTGCACCTGCTCTGACTGTAATAACAACACAACACAGACTGTAGGAGACAGAACAGACACATGCACGTAGGTCTGTAAAGGTGTGCACTTTTGGGAGGCCAGGTGGTTGAGAGTCAGGTACAGCAAAGCAAACTGAACGGCTGAGATTATATATTTATCTGTTTATGCGTTCTGGGTTCATGTCCATCATCTGCTGAGCTGTATTATTTAATCTGCAATAAACCAAACGCACACCAGATCTGAGAGTATTTATAAATTATAGTCTCTAAACGCGTCACAACTTTAGCTCCACCAGGACCCAGCTCTGACCCTCACCGCGGCTACAAGCTTCTACACAGACATTTATATTCTTTACATTGTTCTAAAGTTCTGATCGAGGCTCTGGACAGAACTGTTTTTCTATAATAAACTAAACTAAATATTAATGCCCTGGCAGTGGCAAATATTTTTGGTTTAATATTTAATTTGATTACATTAATGTTTAAGTTGAGATTTACAAAAAATATTTCAACTGTTACTAACTTTTAGCTGCTGTAAAAAGCACCTTGTTTGTTTAAAGTGTTTGCAAACCAAATGTTATTGCACTTTTGTTTATATAGCAGTACTTTCAAAATAAAAGTATGCAATACACAAATTTTTTATTAATTACTAAATTTTTTGTATGATGCGATTAATCACGATTAAATTCTTTAATCATTGCCCAGCACTAATAATTATTATTATAATATTGTTATAAATACAATAATTATATATAAATCAGGACTCACTCGGTCCAGGCCTGACCTGGTCCAGGCCTGACCCGATCCAGGACTGACTCGGTCCAGGACTCACTCGGTCCAGGCCTGGCTCGGTCCAGGACTGACTCGGTCCAGGCCTGACCCGATCCAGGACTGACTCGGTCCAGGACTCACTCGGTCCAGGCCTGACCTGGTCCAGGACTGGCTCGGTGGGGTACTCACCACACTCGGGGAAGTGTGCCCTGAAGTCGAGGAGGACCCCGTGCAGGCGACAGTGGCGAGTGTAATGGGCCAGAGCGGAGCAGAAACAGGGCGTCCCACATTTACAGGTGTCAGAGCGACACTGCAGCATGAAGGGGGCGGGGCTCAGGTGTTCGTGACAGGACGAGAACAGGTCCTGGGTCAGGACCGAGCACTTCTCAGTCGAATAGGTCACTGGGACACAAGGAGAGAGTAATGTAAGAGTAATAATACTGCTGCAGACGAACAGGTAAAGATAATAAAGTATTATTATAGTCTTATTATTATTATTGTATTATTATTATTATATTAATATTCTTATTATTATATTATTATTATTATTATATTAATATTATAATTATTATTATTATATTATTATTATATTATTATTATTATTATATTATTATTATATTAATATTATTATATTATTATTAATATTATTATATTATTATTACCGGCCTGTTGGTGCACGTCACAGGCGTCGATCTGAGGAGCGCTCAGGCCCATGACACACGCCGACGACACTCTCCAGGTGTTTCCAAACAGCTCAGGTGTGCTCTCGATCATCCCCGACGGAGACCTGCCCAAACAAACAGCCCTCATGTAGTCCTGGTTTAGACCTGAGTTAGACCTCATGTAGTCCTGGTTTAGACCTGAGTTAGACCTCATGTAGTCCTGGTTTAGACCTGAGTTAGACCTCATGTAGTCCTGGTTTAGACCTGAGTTAGACCTCATGTAGTCCTGGTTTAGACCCGAGTTAGACCTCATGTAGTCCTGGTTTAGACCTGAGTTAGACCTCATGTAGTCCTGGTTTAGACCTGAGTTAGACCTCATGTAGTCCTGGTTTAGACCTGAGTTAGACCTCATGTAGTCCTGGTTTAGACCTGAGTTAGACCTCATGTAGTCCTGGTTTAGACCCGAGTTAGACCTCATGTAGTCCTGGTTTAGACCTGAGTTAGACCTCATGTAGTCCTGGTTTAGACCTGAGTTAGACCTCATGTAGTCCTGGTTTAGACCTGAGTTAGACCTCATGTAGTCCTGGTTTAGACCTGAGTTAGACCTCATGTAGTCCTGGTTTAGACCTCATTCAGACTACGTGTAGTCCTGGTTTAGACCTGAGTTAGACCTCATGTAGTCCTGGTTTAGACCTGAGTTAGACCTCATGTAGTCCTGGTTTAGACCCGAGTTAGACCTCATGTAGTCCTGGTTTAGACCTGAGTTAGACCTCATGTAGTCCTGGTTTAGACCTCATTCAGACTACGTGTAGTCCTGGTTTAGACCTGAGTTAGACCTCATGTAGTCCTGGTTTAGACCTGAGTTAGACCTCATGTAGTCCTGGTTTAGACCCGAGTTAGACCTCATGTAGTCCTGGTTTAGACCTGAGTTAGACCTCATGTAGTCCTGGTTTAGACCTCATTCAGACTACGTGTAGTCCTGGTTTAGACCCGAGTTAGACCTCATGTAGTCCTGGTTTAGACCTCATTCAGACTACGTGTAGTCCTGGTTTAGACCTGAGTTAGACCTCATGTAGTCCTGGTTTAGACCTGAGTTAGACCTCATGTAGTCCTGGTTTAGACCTCATTCAGACTACGTGTAGTCCTGGTTTAGACCTGAGTTAGACCTCATGTAGTCCTGGTTTAGACCTGAGTTAGACCTCATGTAGTCCTGGTTTAGACCTCATTCAGACTACGTGTAGTCCTGGTTTAGACCCGAGTTAGACCTCATGTAGTCCTGGTTTAGACCTCATTCAGACTACGTGTAGTCCTGGTTTACACCCGAGTTAGACCTCATGTAGTCCTGGTTTAGACCTCATTCAGACTACGTGTAGTCCTGGTTTACACCCGAGTTAGACCTCATGTAGTCCTGGTTTAGACCTCATTCAGACTACGTGTAGTCCTGGTTTAGACCCGAGTTAGACCTCATGTAGTCCTGGTTTAGACCTCATTCAGACTACATGTAGTCCTGGTTTAGACCTGAGTTAGACCTCATGTAGTCCTGGTTTAGACCTGAGTTAGACCTCATGTAGTCCTGGTTTAGACCTGAGTTAGACCTCATGTAGTCCTGGTTTAGACCTGAGTTAGACCTCATGTAGTCCTGGTTTAGACCCGAGTTAGACCTCATGTAGTCCTGGTTTAGACCCGAGTTAGACCTCATGTAGTCCTGGTTTAGACCTGAGTTAGACCTCATGTAGTCCTGGTTTAGACCTGAGTTAGACCTCATGTAGTCCTGGTTTAGACCTGAGTTAGACCTCATGTAGTCCTGGTTTAGACCCGAGTTAGACCTCATGTAGTCCTGGTTTAGATCTGAGTTAGACCTCATGTAGTCCTGGTTTAGACCTGAGTTAGACCTCATGTAGTCCTGGTTTAGACCCGAGTTAGACCTCATGTAGTCCTGGTTTAGACCTGAGTTAGACCTCATGTAGTCCTGGTTTAGACCCGAGTTAGACCTCATGTAGTCCTGGTTTAGACCCGAGTTAGACCTCATGTAGTCCTGGTTTAGACCTGAGTTAGACCTCATGTAGTCCTGGTTTAGACCCGAGTTAGACCTCATGTAGTCCTGGTTTAGACCTGAGTTAGACCTCATGTAGTCCTGGTTTAGACCCGAGTTAGACCTCATGTAGTCCTGGTTTAGACCTGAGTTAGACCTCATGTAGTCCTGGTTTAGACCTGAGTTAGACCTCATGTAGTCCTGGTTTAGACCCGAGTTAGACCTCATGTAGTCCTGGTTTAGACCTGAGTTAGAGCTCATGTAGTCCTGGTTTAGACCTGAGTTAGACCTCATGTAGTCCTGGTTTAGACCTGAGTTAGACCTCATGTAGTCCTGGTTTAGACCTGAGTTAGACCTCATGTAGTCCTGGTTTAGACCTGAGTTAGACCTCATGTAGTCCTGGTTTAGACCCGAGTTAGACCTCATGTAGTCCTGGTTTAGACCTGAGTTAGAGCTCATGTAGTCCTGGTTTAGACCTGAGTTAGACCTCATGTAGTCCTGGTTTAGACCTGAGTTAGACCTCATGTACATTGAGTCTCGTTTCTAAAAACCACAGAATAAGTCACATAAAAACGTTAAAAGACACTCGGCTCATCTCTAAAACCCTCTCAGCCCAGAGCCTCTCCCAAAGATCCATTACAGCTGTCAGACACATCCGTGCTTCCTGGGGCCATTAGGGGCCGGTCCTGGAACAGGAGGGCCCTTGTTGAGCTGCTGTGGCCCCTGTTAAAGCCCTGATCACAGACTGCATTACCCTGGGCCCTCCAAGCGTTCAGTCCCAATGAAACCAGAGACAGATTCAAAGAGACGGGTTCAACAGGAAGCATTTACAGAGAGCTCAGAGAGACCGGGACTAAACCAGGTCTGAACCAGGTCTGAACCAGGTCTGAACCAGGTCTAAATCAGGTCTGAACCAGGTCTAAATCAGGTCTGAACCAGGTCTGAACCATGTCTAAATCAGGTCTGAACCAGGTCTAAATCAGGTCTGAACCAGGCCTGAACCAGGTCTGAACCAGGTCTGAACCAGGTCTGAACCAGGTCTGAACCAGGTCTAAATCAGGTCTGAACCAGGTCTAAATCAGGTCTGAACCAGGCCTGAACCAGGTCTGAACCAGGTCTGAACAAGGTCTAAACCAGGTCTGAACCAGGTCTAAATCAGGTCTGAACAAGGTCTGAACCAGGTCTGAACCAGGTCTAAATCAGGTCTGAACCAGGTCTAAATCAGGTCTGAACCAGGCCTGAACCAGGTCTGAACCAGGTCTGAACCAGGTCTGAACCAGGTCTGAACCAGGTCTGAACCAGGTCTAAATCAGGTCTGAACCAGGTCTAAATCAGGTCTGAACCAGGCCTGAACCAGGTCTGAACCAGGTCTGAACAAGGTCTAAACCAGGTCTGAACCAGGTCTAAACCAGGACTAAACCAGGTCTGAACCAGGTCTGAACCAGGTCTGAACCAGAACTAAACCAGGACTAAACCAGGTCTAAACCAGGTCTAAACCAGGTCTGAACCAGGTCTGAACCAGGTCTAAACCAGGACTAAACCAGGTCTGAACCAGGTCTGAACCAGGACTGAACCAGGTCTAAACCAGGTCTGAACCAGTACTAAACCAGGACTAAACCAGGTCTAAACCAGGTCTAAACAGGACTAAACAAGGTATTACCAAGCCTTAACCAGGACTAAATCAGGACTTACCCAGACTAAATCAGATATAGAGCAGGTTACTAATGCTTCACCTCTGTGCCCTGTTGTTAGCATCATTAGCTACAAATTCTGAACGTAGTCAAAGAACTTGGACTGATCCAACTGGACCAGGTCTGGTTTAAGCCGGATTCAGAGACTCACAGGAAGTCGTCCTGGCTGTTCCCGTTGAAAGTCCCACAAAGTCCGACCGTGTCCTGGACCCAGCGCGGGTCCAGCTGCAGGTAGAGTCTGGACTCGGACCAGGAGTACTGCAGTCTGAGACCGAAGACCGTCCGGACCTGGAGGAACATGGAGGACAGCTCCTGGACCTGCAGCACGTCTGAGGGACAGAGAAAGACCGGGTTTAGACCGGGCAGAGACCAGAGAGAGACCAGGGTTAGACCAGAGAGAGACCAGAGAGAGACCAGAGTTAGACCAGAGTTAGACCAGAGAGAGACCAGAGTTAGACCAGAGAGAGACCAGAGAGAGACCAGATTTAGGCCAGAGAGAGACCAGGGTTAGACCAGAGTTAGACCAGAGTTAGACCAGAGTTAGACCAGAGTTAGACCAGAGAGAGACCAGGGTTAGACCAGAGAGAGACCAGAGAGAGACCAGATTTAGGCCAGAGAGAGACCAGGGTTAGACCAGAGTTAGACCAGAGTTAGACCAGAGAGAGACCAGAGTTAGACCAGAGTTAGACCAGAGAGAGACCAGAGTTAGACCAGAGTTAGACCAGAGAGAGACCAGAGAGAGACCAGAGAGAGACCAGAGAGAGACCAGAGTTAGACCAGAGTTAGACCAGAGTTAGACCAGAGTTAGACCAGAGAGAGACCAGAGAGAGACCAGAGAGAGACCAGAGAGAGACCAGAGTTAGACCAGAGTTAGACCAGAGTTAGACCAGAGAGAGACCAGAGTTAGACCAGAGTTAGACCAGAGAGAGACCAGAGTTAGACCAGAGAGAGACTAGAGTTAGACCAGAGTTAGACCAGAGTTAGACCAGAGAGAAACCAGAGTTAGACCAGAGTTAGACCAGAGTTAGACCAGAGAGAGACCAGAGTTAGACCAGAGTTAGACCAGAGTTAGACCAGAGTTAGACCAGAGAGAGACCAGAGTTAGACCAGAGAGAGAGACCAGAGTTAGACCAGAGTTAGACCAGAGTTAGACCAGAGAGAGACCAGAGAGAAACCAGAGTTAGACCAGAGTTAGACAAGAGTTAGACCAGAGAGAGACCAGAGAGAAACCAGAGTTAGACCAGAGTTAGACCAGAGTTAGACCAGAGAGAGACCAGAGTTAGACCAGAGAGAGAGACCAGAGTTAGACCAGAGTTAGACCAGAGTTAGACCAGAGTTAGACCAGAGTAAGACCGGAGTTAGACTAGAGTTAGACCAGAGTTAGACCAGAGTTAGACCAGAGAGAGACCAGAGTAAGACCGGAGTTAGACTAGAGTTAGACCAGAGTTAGACCAGAGTTAGACCAGAGTTAGACCAGAGTTAGACCAGAGTAAGACCGGAGTTAGACCAGAGTTAGACCAGAGTTAGACCAGAGTTAGACCAGAGAGAGACCAGAGAGAGACCAGAGTTAGACCAGAGTTAGACCAGAGAGAGACCAGAGAGAGACCAGAGAGAGACCAGAGAGAGACCAGAGTTAGACCAGAGTTAGACCAGAGTTAGACCAGAGTTAGACCAGAGAGAGACCAGAGAGAGACCAGAGTTAGACCAGAGTTAGACCAGAGTTAGACCAGAGAGAGACCAGAGTTAGACCAGAGAGAGACTAGAGTTAGACCAGAGTTAGACCAGAGTTAGACCAGAGAGAAACCAGAGTTAGACCAGAGTTAGACCAGAGTTAGACCAGAGAGAGACCAGAGTTAGACCAGAGTTAGACCAGAGTTAGACCAGAGTTAGACCAGAGAGAGACCAGAGTTAGACCAGAGAGAGAGACCAGAGTTAGACCAGAGTTAGACCAGAGTTAGACCAGAGAGAGACCAGAGAGAAACCAGAGTTAGACCAGAGTTAGACAAGAGTTAGACCAGAGAGAGACCAGAGAGAAACCAGAGTTAGACCAGAGTTAGACCAGAGTTAGACCAGAGAGAGACCAGAGTTAGACCAGAGAGAGAGACCAGAGTTAGACCAGAGTTAGACCAGAGTTAGACCAGAGAGAGACCAGAGTTAGACCAGAGAGAGAGACCAGAGTTAGACCAGAGTTAGACCAGAGTTAGACCAGAGTAAGACCGGAGTTAGACCAGAGTTAGACCAGAGTTAGACCAGAGAGAGACCAGAGTAAGACCGGAGTTAGACTAGAGTTAGACCAGAGTTAGACCAGAGTTAGACTAGAGTTAGACCAGAGTTAGACCAGAGTAAGACCGGAGTTAGACTAGAGTTAGACTAGAGTTAGACCAGGGTTAGACCAGAGTTAGACCAGAGTAAGACCAGGGTTAGACCAGGGTTAGACCAGAGTTAGACCAGAGTAAGACCAGAGTTAGACCAGAGTTAGACCAGAGTTTGACCAGAGTTAGACCAGGGTTAGACCAGAGTTAGACCAGGGTTAGACCAGGGTTAGACCAGAGTTAGACCAGGGTTAGAACAGGGTTAGACCAGAATTAGACCAGAGTTAGACCAGAGTTAGACCAGGGTTAGACCAGGGTTAGACCAAAGAGAGACCAGCGTTAGACCAGAGTTAGACCAGAGTTAGACCAGGGTTAGACCAGGGTTAGACCAGGGTTAGACCAAAGAGAGACCAGCGTTAGACCAGAGTTAGACCAGAGTTAGACCAGGGTTAGACCAGGGTTAGACCAGAGTTAGACCAGAGTTAGACCAGAGTTAGACCAGAGAGAGACCAGGGTTAGACCAGAGAGAGACCAGAGAGAGACCAGATTTAGGCCAGAGAGAGACCAGGGTTAGACCAGAGTTAGACCAGAGAGAGAGAGAGACCAGAGTTAGACCAGAGTTAGACCAGAGAGAGACCAGAGTTAGACCAGAGTTAGACCAGAGAGAGACCAGAGAGAGACCAGAGAGAGACCAGAGTTAGACCAGAGTTAGACCAGAGTTAGACCAGAGTTAGACCAGAGAGTGACCAGAGAGAGACCAGAGTTAGACCAGAGTTAGACCAGAGTTAGACCAGAGAGAGACCAGAGTTAGACCAGAGAGAGACTAGAGTTAGACCAGAGTTAGACCAGAGTTAGACCAGAGTTAGACCAGGGTTAGACCAGGGTTAGACCAAAGAGAGACCAGCGTTAGACCAGAGTTAGACCAGAGTTAGACCAGGGTTAGACCAGGGTTAGACCAGAGTTAGACCAGAGTTAGACCAGAGAGAGACCAGGGTTAGACCAGAGAGAGACCAGAGAGAGACCAGATTTAGGCCAGAGAGAGACCAGGGTTAGACCAGAGTTAGACCAGAGTTAGACCAGAGAGAGACCAGAGTTAGACCAGAGTTAGACCAGAGAGAGACCAGAGTTAGACCAGAGTTAGACCAGAGAGAGACCAGAGAGAGACCAGAGAGAGACCAGAGAGAGACCAGAGTTAGACCAGAGTTAGACCAGAGTTAGACCAGAGAGAGACCAGAGTTAGACCAGAGAGAGACTAGAGTTAGACCAGAGTTAGACCAGAGTTAGACCAGAGAGAAACCAGAGTTAGACCAGAGTTAGACCAGAGTTAGACCAGAGAGAGACCAGAGTTAGACCAGAGTTAGACCAGAGTTAGACCAGAGTTAGACCAGAGAGAGACCAGAGTTAGACCAGAGAGAGAGACCAGAGTTAGACCAGAGTTAGACCAGAGTTAGACCAGAGAGAGACCAGAGAGAAACCAGAGTTAGACCAGAGTTAGACAAGAGTTAGACCAGAGAGAGACCAGAGAGAAACCAGAGTTAGACCAGAGTTAGACCAGAGTTAGACCAGAGAGAGACCAGAGTTAGACCAGAGAGAGAGACCAGAGTTAGACCAGAGTTAGACCAGAGTTAGACCAGAGTTAGACCAGAGTAAGACCGGAGTTAGACTAGAGTTAGACCAGAGTTAGACCAGAGTTAGACCAGAGAGAGACCAGAGTAAGACCGGAGTTAGACTAGAGTTAGACCAGAGTTAGACCAGAGTTAGACCAGAGTTAGACCAGAGTTAGACCAGAGTAAGACCGGAGTTAGACCAGAGTTAGACCAGAGTTAGACCAGGGTTAGACCAGGGTTAGACCAGAGAGAGACCAGAGAGAGACCAGAGAGAGACCAGAGAGAGACCAGAGAGAGACCAGAGTTAGACCAGAGTTAGACCAGAGTTAGACCAGAGTTAGACCAGAGAGAGACCAGAGAGAGACCAGAGTTAGACCAGAGTTAGACCAGAGTTAGACCAGAGAGAGACCAGAGTTAGACCAGAGTTAGACCAGAGTTAGACCAGAGTTAGACCAGAGAGAGACCAGAGTTAGACCAGAGAGAGAGACCAGAGTTAGACCAGAGTTAGACCAGAGTTAGACCAGAGAGAGACCAGAGAGAAACCAGAGTTAGACCAGAGTTAGACAAGAGTTAGACCAGAGAGAGACCAGAGAGAAACCAGAGTTAGACCAGAGTTAGACCAGAGTTAGACCAGAGAGAGACCAGAGTTAGACCAGAGAGAGAGACCAGAGTTAGACCAGAGTTAGACCAGAGTTAGACCAGAGAGAGACCAGAGTTAGACCAGAGAGAGAGACCAGAGTTAGACCAGAGTTAGACCAGAGTTAGACCAGAGTTAGACCAGAGTAAGACCGGAGTTAGACCAGAGTTAGACCAGAGTTAGACCAGAGAGAGACCAGAGTAAGACCGGAGTTAGACTAGAGTTAGACCAGAGTTAGACCAGAGTTAGACTAGAGTTAGACCAGAGTTAGACCAGAGTAAGACCAGGGTTAGACCAGGGTTAGACCAGAGTTAGACCAGAGTAAGACCAGAGTTAGACCAGAGTTAGACCAGAGTTTGACCAGAGTTAGACCAGGGTTAGACCAGAGTTAGACCAGGGTTAGACCAGGGTTAGACCAGAGTTAGACCAGGGTTAGAACAGGGTTAGACCAGAATTAGACCAGAGTTAGACCAGAGTTAGACCAGGGTTAGACCAGGGTTAGACCAAAGAGAGACCAGCGTTAGACCAGAGTTAGACCAGAGTTAGACCAGGGTTAGACCAGGGTTAGACCAGAATTAGACCAGAGTTAGACCAGAGTTAGACCAGAGTTAGACCAGGGTTAGACCAAAGAGAGACCAGCGTTAGACCAGAGTTAGACCAGAGTTAGACCAGGCTTAGACCAGAATTAGACCAGCGTTAGACCAGAGTTAGACCAGGGTTAGAACAGGGTTAGACCAGAATTAGACCAGAGTTAGACCAGAGTTAGACCAGGGTTAGACCAAAGAGAGACCAGCGTTAGACCAGAGTTAGACCAGAGTTAGACCAGGGTTAGACCAGGGTTAGACCAGAATTAGACCAGAGTTAGACCAGAGTTAGACCAGAGTTAGACCAGAGTTAGACCAGAGTTAGACTAGGGTTAGACCAGAATTAGACCAGAGTTAGACCAGAGTTAGACCAGAGTTAGACCAGGGTTAGACCAAAGAGAGACCAGAGTTAGACCAGAGTTAGACCAGGGTTAGACCAGAATTAGACCAGAGTTAGACCAGAGTTAGACCAGAGTTAGACCAGAGTTAGACCAGAGTTAGACTAGGGTTAGACCAAAGAGAGACCAGAGTTAGACCAGAGTTAGACCAGAGTTAGACCAGAGTTAGACCAGAGTTAGACCAAAGAGAGACCAGCGTTAGACCAGAGTTAGACCAGGGTTAGACCAGAATTAGACCAGAGTTAGACCAGAGTTAGACCAGAGTTAGACCAGAGTTAGACCAGGGTTAGACCAAAGAGAGACCAGAGTTAGACCAGAGTTAGACCAGGGTTAGACCAAAGAGAGACCAGAGTTAGACCAGGGTTAGACCAGGGTTAGACCAGAGTTAGACCAGAGTTAGACCAGAGTTAGACCAGGGTTAGACCAGAATTAGACCAGGGTTAGACCAGAGTTAGACCAGGGTTAGACCAGAATTAGACCAGGGTTAGACCAGAGTTAGACCAGGGTTAGACCAGAGTTAGACCAGGGTTAGACCAGAATTAGACCAGCGTTAGACAATAATATAGGTCTTTCCAAGACAAAAATCAGATATGAACCAGGGTTTAAACTTCAACCTACTTTAGGACTAATTCTAGACTAAACAAGGTACAAAAAGCTAAACCCTGAACTTGGACAAACCAGGATTTTGTTGAACTAAGCAGGACTACACTAATGACTAAACCAGGTCTTTACTAAGGATGAAAAAAGAACTGAATAAAATATTTTTATATAATGCACCACACTGAAACACAGATCTCATTTGCATGTGATGGGTCAACATTATGCAAATGAGGAGTGACATCACAGAAGCAACAGCCAATCACAAACAAGATGAGATAGACATTCAGAAAGAGTTGGTCCATGAAAAACCTTGAACAGGCTTTTGTCAGAGACTGTGTTGAGGTTTGACTTGTGAGCCATGACCAGGGTCTAGACCAGGGGTCTCAAACTCAAATGACCCGGGGGGCGCAGGAGGCAGAGTCTGGGTGAGGCTGATCAGGTATTCCACAAAAAAAGCTTTGTTAAATCCTCTCAAACATCATCAATAACAGTTCTTTAACTTCAATGGGTTGTTCTGAACTTAATGGAACATTGAAGAACATGAATGAGCTGTGGCCCCATGTCCCCTGTCCTCGTGATATGGTCAACATAACATCAGCGTTAATTTACAGATTCGTCATAATAACAAATCCACATGGACAGTGGTTGGTTCAGTTCCAGCACAAAAAGGATCCTTCCACACACAATGTGGTAACATTGATATAAAACTCACAGAGCACTAACATTAAACTTCCATCGTCCTGTGGGCCACAAAATATCATCTTGTGAGTTTGAGACGCTGGTCTAGACTCTAGATCCAGTTTTCTATGACATATATTTACCGTCAGAATAAGGCAGAGAGATGCGGTACTGTCCCGACAGAAAGACCTGTCCCACGTGGCTCAGGGTCAGCTCCGTCCTGGGGTCTTCATCCACCACCAGACTCACCGACTGCAGGCAGGCCCCGTCCAGGTTCTGCACAGATTAAGACCAGGAGTGTGACCAGGACCAAAACCAAGACTCAGATCAGATCTGTTTAAATCCACATAAAGCAGCAGGCTGTGTCCAGGTTCAGCAGAAAAACAAATACAACCAATAAACTACAACAAAGACTTATCAGCCAACTCAAACCTGTTTAAGACCAACTCAAACCTGTTTAAGACCAACTCAAACCTGTTTAAGACCAACTCAAACCTGTTTAAGACCAACTCAAACCTGTTTAAGACCAACTCAAACCTGTTTAAGACCAACTCAAACCTGTTTAAGACCAACTCAAACCTGTTTAGGACCAACTCAAACCTGTTTAAGACCAACTCAAACCTGTTTAAGACCAACTCAAACCTGTTTAAGACCAACTCAAACCTGTTTAAGACCAACTCAAACCTGTTTAAGACCAACTCAAACCTGTTTAAGACCAACTCAAACCTGTTTAAGACAAACTCAAACCTGTTTAAGACCAACTCAAACCTGTTTAAGACCAACTCAAACCTGTTTAAGACCAACTCAAACCTGTTTAAGACCAACTCAAACCTGTTTAAGACCAACTCAAACCTGTTTAAGACCAACTCAAACCTGTTTAAGACCAACTCAAACCTGTTTAAGACCAACTAAAACCTGTTTAAGACCAACTCAAACCTGTTTAAGACCAACTCAAACCTGTTTAAGACCAACTCAAACCTGTTTAAGACCAACTCAAACCTGTTTAAGACCAACTCAAACCTGTTTAAGACCAACTCAAACCTGTTTAAGACCAACTCAAACCTGTTTAAGACCAACTCAAACCTGTTTAAGACCAACTCAAACCTGTTTAAGACCAACTCAAACCTGTTTAAGACCAACTCAAACCTGTTTAGGACCAACTCAAACCTGTTTAAGACCAACTCAAACCTGTTTAAGACCAACTCAAACCTGTTTAAGACCAACTCAAACCTGTTTAAGACCAACTCAAACCTGTTTAAGACCAACTCAAACCTGTTTAGGACCAACTCAAACCTGTTTAAGACCAACTCAAACCTGTTTAAGACCAACTCAAACCTGTTTAAGACCAACTCAAACCTGTTTAAGACCAACTCAAACCTGTTTAAGACCAACTCAAACCTGTTTAAGACCAACTCAAACCTGTTTAAGACCAACTCAAACCTTTTTAAGACCAACTCAAACCTGTTTCAGACCAACTCAAACCTGTTTAAGACCAACTCAAACCTGTTTCAGACCAACTCAAACCTGTTTAAGACCAACTCAAACCTGTTTAAGACCAACTAAAACATGTTCAAATCCAACTAAAACCTGTTTAAGACCAACTCAAACCTGTTTAAGACCAACTCAAACCTGTTTAAGACCAACTAAAACCTGTTTAAGACCAACTCAAACCTGTTTAAGACCAACTAAAACCTGTTTAAGACCAACTCAAACCTGTTTAAGACCAACTCAAACCTGTTTAAGACCAACTCAAACCTGTTTAAGACCAACTCAAACCTGTTTAAGACCAACTCAAACCTGTTTAAGACCAACTCAAACCTGTTTAAGACCAACTAAAACCTGTTTAAGACCAACTCAAACCTGTTTAAGACCAACTCAAACCTGTTTAAGACCAACTCAAACCTGTTTAAGACCAACTCAAACCTGTTTAAGACCAACTCAAACCTGTTTAAGACCAACTCAAACCTTTTTAAGACCAACTCAAACCTGTTTCAGACCAACTCAAACCTGTTTAAGACCAACTCAAACCTGTTTAAGACCAACTCAAACCTGTTTAAGACCAACTCAAACCTGTTTAAGACCAACTCAAACCTGTTTCAGACCAACTCAAACCTGTTTAAGACCAACTCAAACCTGTTTAAGACCAACTCAAACCTGTTTAAGACCAACTCAAAAATGTTTAAGACCAACTCAAACCTGTTTAAGACCAACTCAAACCTGTTTAAGACCAACTAAAACATGTTCAAATCCAACTAAAACCTGTTTAAGACCAACTCAAACCTGTTTAAGACCAACTCAAACCTGTTTAAGACCAACTAAAACCTGTTTAAGACCAACTCAAACCTGTTTAAGACCAACTAAAACCTGTTTAAGACCAACTCAAACCTGTTTAAGACCAACTCAAACCTGTTTAAGACCAACTAAAACCTGTTTAAGACCAGCTCAAACCTGTTTAAGACCAACTAAAACCTGTTTAAGACCAACTCAAACCTGTTTAAGACCAACTCAAACCTGTTTAAGACCAACTCAAACCTGTTTAAGACCAACTCAAACCTGTTCAAATCCAACTAAAACCTGTTCAAATACAACTAAAACCTGTTTAAGACCAACTAAAACCTGTTTAAGATCAACTCAAACCTGTTTAAGACCAACTCAAACCTGTTTCAGACCAACTCAAACCTGTTTAAGACCAACTCAAACCTGTTTCAGACCAACTCAAACCTGTTTAAGACCAACTCAAACCTGTTTAAGACCAACTCAAACCTGTTTAAGACCAACTCAAACCTGTTTAAGACCAACTAAAACATGTTCAAATCCAACTAAAACCTGTTTAAGACCAACTCAAACCTGTTTAAGACCAACTCAAACCTGTTTAAGACCAACTAAAACCTGTTTAAGACCAACTCAAACCTGTTTAAGACCAACTAAAACCTGTTTAAGACCAACTCAAACCTGTTTAAGACCAACTCAAACCTGTTTAAGACCAACTCAAACCTGTTTAAGACCAACTCAAACCTGTTCAAATCCAACTAAAACCTGTTCAAATACAACTAAAACCTGTTTAAGACCAACTAAAACCTGTTTAAGATCAACTCAAACCTGTTTAAGACCAACTCAAACCTGTTTAAGACCAACTAAAACCTGTTTAAGACCAACTAAAACCTGTTTAAGACCAACTAAAACCTGTTTAAGACCAACTAAAACCTGTTTAAGACCAACTCAAACCTGTTTAAGACCAACTCAAACCTGTTTCAGACCAACTCAAACCTGTTCAAATCCAACTAAAACCTGTTCAAATACAACTCAAACCTGTTTAAGACCAACTAAAACCTGTTTAAGACCAACTCAAACCTGTTTAAGACCAACTCAAACCTGTTCAAATCCAACTCAAACCTGTTTAAGACCAACTCAAACCTGTTTAAGACCAACTCAAACCTGTTCAAATCCAACTCAAACCTGTTTAAGACCAACTCAAACCTGTTTAAGACCAACTCAAACCTGTTTAAGACCAACTCAAACCTGTTCAAATCCAACTAAAACCTGTTCAAATACAACTCAAACCTGTTTAAGACCAACTCAAACCTGTTTAAGACCAACTCAAACCTGTTTAAGACCAACTCAAACCTGTTTCAGACCAACTAAAACCTGTTTAAGACCAACTAAAACCTGTTTAAGACCAACTCAAACCTGTTTAAGACCAACTAAAACCTGTTTAAGACCAACTAAAACCTGTTTAAGACCAACTCAAACCTGTTTAAGACCATCTAAAACATGTTCAAATCCAACTAAAACCTGTTCAAATCCAACTCAAACCTGTTTAAGACCAACTCAAACCTGTTTAAGACCAACTCAAACCTGTTTAAGACCAACTAAAACCTGTTTAAGACCAACTCAAACCTGTTTAAGACCAACTCAAACCTGTTTCAGACCAACTCAAACCTGTTTAAGACCAACTCAAACCTGTTTAAGACCAACTCAAACCTGTTTAAGACCAACTCAAACCTGTTTAAGACCAACTCAAACCTGTTTAAGACCAACTCAAACCTGTTTAAGACCAACTCAAACCTGTTTAAGACCAACTAAAACATGTTCAAATCCAACTAAAACCTGTTTAAGACCAACTCAAACCTGTTTAAGACCAACTCAAACCTGTTTAAGACCAACTCAAACCTGTTTAAGACCAACTAAAACCTGTTTAAGACCAACTCAAACCTGTTTAAGACCAACTAAAACCTGTTCAAACCCAACTCAAACCTGTTCAAATCCAACTAAAACCTGTTCAAATCCAACTCAAACCTGTTCAAATCCAACTCAAACCTGTTCAAACCCAACTCAAACCTGTTCAAAGCCAACTAAAACCTGTTCAAAGCCAACTAAAACCTGTTCAAATCCAACTAAAACCTGTTCAAACTCAACTCAAACCTGTTCAAATCCAACTAAAACCTGTTCAAATCCAACTAAAACCTGTTCAAAGCCAACTAAAACCTGAACAAATTCAACTCACTGGTAACTTTCCTGCAGAAACGAGACTCAAAAGTCACATACCATTAACATTTAGAAATTACCCCTCGTCCAAACTCCTGCTCTGTATTTACCGTTGTTCCTCTTTTGTCTGCAGCAGGACGAGTCGACAGAGGGACCAGGACATAAAGCTTTTTCCTGAATGGGCCCTGGCCTCGGTTCAGCTTTGTCTCGGACCTCTGCGTCTCGTCTTACAGTAATTTGTCCCGTCATGTCGATCGTATCGTGATGTAAACGCTCTATAATCTCTGCGCTTCATTCAGACGCAAAAACAAGTTCAGGACAAACCACAAAAACCAGGTAAGACCAGACAAAGACCCGGCTTTTCTCCTGAAAACTCTGTCCTGTTCCCATCAGCTTCAGACTGTCCCATTTAAAGAGGCCCCTGTGTTAGACATAAGAGGCAGGGTTCACCAAGGACTAAACCTGTCCTAATCCCACTAAAACCTGTTCTAATCCAACTCAGGCCTGTTCACATCCAACTCAAACCTCTTCAAATCCCACTAAAACCTGTTTGAATCCAACTAAAACCTGTTCTAATCCAACTCAGGCCTGTTCTAATCCCACTAAAACCTCTTCAAATCCAACTAAAACCTGTTTGAATCCAACTAAAACCTGTTCAAATCCAACCATAACCTGTGTTCAAATCCAACTAAAACCTGTTCAAATCCCACTAAATCTTCTTCAAATCCAACTAAAACCTCTTCAAATCCAAATAAAACCTGTTCAAATACAACTAAAACTTCTTCAAATCCCACTAAAACCTGTTCAAATCCCACTAAAACCTGTTCAAATCCAACTAAAACCTTTTCAAATCCAACTAAAACCTGTTCAAATCCAACTAAAACCTCTTCAAATCCAACTAAAACCTGTTCAAATCCCACTAAAACCTCTTCAAATCCCACTAAAACGTCTTCAAATCCAACTAAAACCTCTTCAAATACAACTAAAACCTGTTCTAATCCCACTAAAACCTCTTCAAATCCAACTAAAACCTCTTCAAATCCAACTAAAACCTGTTTGAATCCAACTAAAACCTGTTCAAATCCAACCATAACCTGTGTTCCAATCCAACTAAAACCTGTTCAAATCCCACTAAATCTTCTTCAAATCCAACTAAAACCTCTTCAAATCCAACTAAAACCTGTTCAAATACAACTAAAACTTCTTCAAATCCCACTAAAACCTCTTCAAATCCCACTAAAACCTGTTCAAATCCAACTAAAACCTTTTCAAATCCCACTAAAACCTCTTCAAATCCCACTAAAACATCTTCACATCCAACTAAAACCTGTTCACATCCAACTAAAACCTGTTCAAATCCAACTAAAACCTGTTCAAATCCAACTAAAAACTGTTCAAATACAACTAAAACTTCTTCAAATCCCACTAAAACCTCTTCAAATCCCACTAAAACCTCTTCAAATCCCACTAAAACCTGTTCAAATCTAACTAAAACCTTTTCAAATCCAACTAAAACCTGTTCAAATCCAACTAAAACTTCTTCAAATCCAACTAAAACCTGTTCAAATCCAACTAAAACCTGTTCAAATCCAACTAAAACTTATTCAAATCCAAATAAAACCTGTTTGAATCCAACTAAAACCTGTTCAAATCCAACCATAACCTGTTCAAATCCAACTAAAACCTGTTCAAATCCCACTAAAACTTCTTCAAATCCAACTAAAACTTCTTCAAATCCAAATAAAACCTGTTTAAATCCAACTAAACCCTATTCCAATCCATTTAAATCCAGATTTTCCTGGTTTTATTCCTGGAGATGAGCTGATAAAAGAGTTTGTGTGAGTGTATTTTCCCATGAGTCTTTGAGGCAGGTATTAAGTGTCATCTGCCCAGTTTTCTATCGGTGCTTTGTGCTGTTGGGGGGTTCTGGACAGTTTTTGGAGAGGTTTGGTGATGGAGCTGAGTCTATGAAAGGCCTGATTCATGACCGTCCTCTGTCCTCAGATCACACCACAGCCGTCCTCACCAACTCACTGGGACGGACCCAAAGAGAAAAAAACATGTCCCGAGATACCGTCTGAGAACTGTATGAGTTTAAGTTCCACAACCTTCCAGAATAAAAACTGAGGAGCCAGGCTCATCTGGAGCTGTGTCAGGTGAAAGTAAAGAACACTCACGGATCCACACGGGGCGTTCTGGACGGTGACCGTGAACTTCCCCGAGGCGTGGCTCTTGGACAGAACGTACTGACAGGTCGCCGCGAACGAGAACACTCTGCCGTCAAACGACTGGAAGAACATGTCGCCGGTGACCGAGCACTCAGCTGCAAACACGGAAAAGAGTTTTACTGTTTCTGTGGAACAGGTTTAGTCCGGTCTGGTCTTTATGGAACAGGTTTAGTCTGGTCTGGTCTACACTGGTCTTTATGGAACAGGTTTAGTCTGGTCTGGTCTTTATGGAACAGGTTTAGTCTGGTCCACACTGGTCTTTATGGAACAGGTTTAGTCTGGTCTACACTGGTCTTTATGGAACAGGTTTAGTCTGGTCTGGTCTACACTGGTCTTTATGGAACAGGTTTAGTCTGGTCTACACTGGTCTTTATGGAACAGGTTTAGTCTGGTCCTCACTGGTCTTTATGGAACAGGTTTAGTCTGGTCCACACTGGTCTTTATGGAACAGGTTTAGTCTGGTCCTCACTGGTCTTTATGGAACAGGTTTAGTCTGGTCCACACTGGTCTTTATGGAACAGGTTTAGTCTGGTCTGGTCTTTATGGAACAGGTTTAGTCTGGTCTGGTCTTTATGGAACAGGTTTAGTCTGGTCTGGTCTTTATGGAACAGGTTTAGTCTGGTCTACACTGGTCTTTATGGAACAGGTTTAGTCTGGTCTGGTCTACACTGGTCTTTATGGAACAGGTTTAGTCTGGTCTGGTCTTTATGGAACAGGTTTAGTCTGGTCTGGTCTACACTGGTCTTTATGGAACAGGTTTAGTCTGGTCTGGTCCACACTGGTCTTCATGGAACAGGTTTAGTCTGGTCTGGTCTTTATGGAACAGGTTTAGTCTGGTCTGGTCCACACTGGTCTTTATGGAACAGGTTTAGTCTGGTCTGGTCCACACTGGTCTTTATGGAACAGGTTTAGTCTGGTCTGGTCTTTATGGAACAGGTTTAGTCTGGTCTGGTCTACACTGGTCTTTATGGAACAGGTTTAGTCTGGTCTGGTCTACACTGGTCTTTATGGAACAGGTTTAGTCTGGTCTAGTCTTTATGGAACAGGTTTAGTCTGGTCTGGTCTTTATGGAACAGTTTAGTCCGGTCTACACTGGTCTTTATGGAACAGGTTTAGTCTGGTCTGGTCTTTATGGAACAGGTTTAGTCTGGTCTGGTCTTTATGGAACAGGTTTAGTCTGGTCCACACTGGTCTTTATGGAACAGGTTTAGTCCGGTCTGGTCTTTATGGAACAGGTTTAGTCTGGTCTGGTCTTTATGGAACAGGTTTAATCTGGTCCACACTGGTCTTTATGGAACAGGTTTAGTCTGGTCTTTATGGAACAGGTTTAGTCCGGTCTGGTCTACACTGGTCTTTATGGAACAGGTTTAGTCTGGTCTGGTCTTTATGGAACAGGTTTAGTCTGGTCTGGTCTTTATGGAACAGGTTTAGTCTGGTCTGGTCTTTATGGAACAGGTTTAGTCTGGTCTGGTCTTTATGGAACAGGTTTAGTCTGGTCTGGTCTTTATGGAACAGGTTTAGTCTGGTCTGGTCTTTATGGAACAGGTTTAATCTGGTCTGGTCTTTATGGAACAGGTTTAGTCTAGTCCACACTGGTCTTTATGGAACAGGTTTAGTCCGGTCTGGTCCACACTGGTCTTTATGGAACAGGTTTAGTCTGGTCTACACTGGTCTTTATGGAACAGGTTTAACCCGGTCTGGTCTTTATGGAACAGGTTTAGTCTGGTCCACACTGGTCTTTATGGAACAGGTTTAGTCTGGTCTACACTGGTCTTTATGGAACAGGTTTAGTCTGGTCTACACTGGTCTTTATGGAACAGGTTTAGTCTGGTCTGGTCTTTATGGAACAGGTTTAGTCTGGTCTACACTGGTCTTTATGGAACAGGTTTAGTCTGGTCTACACTGGTCTTTATGGAACAGGTTTAACCCGGTCTGGTCTTTATGGAACAGGTTTAGTCTGGTCCACACTGGTCTTTATGGAACAGGTTTAGTCTGGTCTGGTCTTTATGGAACAGGTTTAGTCTGGTCTGGTCTTTATGGAACAGGTTTAGTCTGGTCTGGTCTTTATGGAACAGGTTTAGTCTGGTCTGGTCTTTATGGAACAGGTTTAGTCTGGTCTGGTCTTTATGGAACAGGTTTAGTCTGGTCCACACTGGTCTTTATGGAACAGGTTTAGTCTGGTCTGGTCTACACTGGTCTTTATGGAACAGGTTTAGTCTGGTCTACACTGGTCTTTATGGAACAGGTTTAGTCTGGTCTAGTCTTTATGGAACAGGTTTAGTCTGGTCTGGTCTTTATGGAACAGGTTTAGTCCGGTCTACACTGGTCTTTATGGAACAGGTTTAGTCTGGTCTAGTCTTTATGGAACAGGTTTAGTCTGGTCTGGTCTTTATGGAACAGGTTTAGTCTGGTCCACACTGGTCTTTATGGAACAGGTTTAGTCTGGTCTGGTCTTTATGGAACAGGTTTAGTCTGGTCTGGTCTTTATGGAACAGGTTTAGTCTGGTCCACACTGGTCTTTATGGAACAGGTTTAGTCCGGTCTGGTCTTTATGGAACAGGTTTAGTCTGGTCTGGTCTTTATGGAACAGGTTTAATCTGGTCCACACTGGTCTTTATGGAACAGGTTTAGTCTGGTCTTTATGGAACAGGTTTAGTCTGGTCTGGTCTACACTGGTCTTTATGGAACAGGTTTAGTCTGGTCTTTATGGAACAGGTTTAGTCTGGTCTGGTCTTTATGGAACAGGTTTAGTCTGGTCTGGTCTTTATGGAACAGGTTTAGTCTGGTCTGGTCTTTATGGAACAGGTTTAGTCTGGTCTGGTCTTTATGGAACAGGTTTAGTCTGGTCTGGTCTTTATGGAACAGGTTTAGTCTGGTTTGGTCATTATGGAACAGGTTTAGTCTGGTCTGGTCTTTATGGAACAGGTTTAGTCTGGTCTGGTCTTTATGGAACAGGTTTAGTCCGGTCTGGTCTTTATGGAACAGGTTTAGTCTGGTCTACACTGGTCTTTATGGAACAGGTTTAGTCTGGTCCTCACTGGTCTTTATGGAACAGGTTTAGTCTGGTCCACACTGGTCTTTATGGAACAGGTTTAGTCTGGTCTGGTCTTTATGGAACAGGTTTAGTCTGGTCTGGTCTTTATGGAACAGGTTTAGTCTGGTCTGGTCTACACTGGTCTTTATGGAACAGGTTTAGTCTGGACTGGTCCACACTGGTCTTTATGGAACAGGTTTAGTCTGGTCTGGTCTTTATGGAACAGGTTTAGTCTGGTCTGGTCTACACTGGTCTTTATGGAACAGGTTTAGTCTGGTCTGGTCTACACTGGTCTTTATGGAACAGGTTTAGTCTGGTCTACACTGGTCTTTATGGAACAGGTTTAGTCTGGTCTAGTCTTTATGGAACAGGTTTAGTCTGGTCTGGTCTTTATGGAACAGGTTTAGTCCGGTCTACACTGGTCTTTATGGAACAGGTTTAGTCTGGTCTGGTCTTTATGGAACAGGTTTAGTCTGGTCTGGTCTTTATGGAACAGGTTTAGTCTGGTCCACACTGGTCTTTATGGAACAGGTTTAGTCCGGTCTGGTCTTTATGGAACAGGTTTAGTCTGGTCTGGTCTTTATGGAACAGGTTTAATCTGGTCCACACTGGTCTTTATGGAAAAGGTTTAGTCTGGTCTTTATGGAACAGGTTTAGTCTGGTCTGGTCTTTATGGAACAGGTTTAGTCTGGTCTGGTCTTTATGGAACAGGTTTAGTCTGGTCTGGTCTTTATGGAACAGGTTTAGTCTGGTCTGGTCTTTATGGAACAGGTTTAGTCTGGTCTGGTCTTTATGGAACAGGTTTAGTCTGGTCTGGTCTTTATGGAACAGGTTTAGTCTGGTCTACACTGGTCTTTATGGAACAGGTTTAGTCTGGTCTGGTCTTTATGGAACAGGTTTAGTCTGGTCTGGTCTTTATGGAACAGGTTTAGTCTGGTCTGGTCTTTATGGAACAGGTTTAATCTGGTCTGGTCTTTATGGAACAGGTTTAGTCTAGTCCACACTGGTCTTTATGGAACAGGTTTAGTCCGGTCTGGTCCACACTGGTCTTTATGGAACAGGTTTAGTCTGGTCTACACTGGTCTTTATGGAACAGGTTTAACCCGGTCTGGTCTTTATGGAACAGGTTTAGTCTGGTCCACACTGGTCTTTATGGAACAGGTTTAGTCTGGTCTGGTCTTTATGGAACAGGTTTAGTCTGGTCTACACTGGTCTTTATGGAACAGGTTTAGTCTGGTCTACACTGGTCTTTATGGAACAGGTTTAACCCGGTCTGGTCTTTATGGAACAGGTTTAGTCTGGTCCACACTGGTCTTTATGGAACAGGTTTAGTCTGGTCTGGTCTTTATGGAACAGGTTTAGTCTGGTCTGGTCTTTATGGAACAGGTTTAGTCTGGTCTGGTCTTTATGGAACAGGTTTAGTCTGGTCTGGTCTTTATGGAACAGGTTTAGTCTGGTCCACACTGGTCTTTATGGAACAGGTTTAGTCTGGTCTGGTCTTTATGGAACAGGTTTAGTCTGGTCTGGTCTTTATGGAACAGGTTTAGTCTGGTCTGGTCTTTATGGAACAGGTTTAGTCTGGTCTGGTCTTTATGGAACAGGTTTAGTCTGGTTTGGTCTTTATGGAACAGGTTTAGTCTGGTCTGGTCTTTATGGAACAGGTTTAATCTGGTCTGGTCTTTATGGAACAGGTTTAATCTGGTCTGGTCTTTATGGAACAGGTTTAGTCTGGTCTACACTGGTCTTTATGGAACAGGTTTAGTCTGGTCTGGTCCACACTGGTCTTTATGGAACAGGTTTAGTCTGGTCTGGTCTTTATGGAACAGGTTTAGTCTGGTCCACACTGGTCTTTATGGAACCGGTTTAGTCTGGTCCACACTGGTCTTTATGGAACAGGTTTAGTCCGGTCTGGTCCACACTGGTCTTTATGGAACAGGTTTAGTCTGGTCCTCACTGGTCTTTATGGAACAGGTTTAGTCTGGTCCACACTGGTCTTTATGGAACAGGTTTAGTCTGGTCTGGTCTTTATGGAACAGGTTTAGTCTGGTCTGGTCTTTATGGAACAGGTTTAGTCTGGTCTGGTCTACACTGGTCTTTATGGAACAGGTTTAGTCTGGTCTGGTCCACACTGGTCTTTATGGAACAGGTTTAGTCTGGTCTGGTCTTTATGGAACAGGTTTAGTCTGGTCTACACTGGTCTTTATGGAACAGGTTTAGTCTGGTCTAGTCTTTATGGAACAGGTTTAGTCTGGTCTGGTCTTTATGGAACAGGTTTAGTCCGGTCTACACTGGTCTTTATGGAACAGGTTTAGTCTGGTCTGGTCTTTATGGAACAGGTTTAGTCTGGTCTGGTCTTTATGGAACAGGTTTAGTCTGGTCCACACTGGTCTTTATGGAACAGGTTTAGTCCGGTCTGGTCTTTATGGAACAGGTTTAGTCTGGTCTGGTCTTTATGGAACAGGTTTAGTCTGGTCTGGTCTTTATGGAACAGGTTTAGTCTGGTCTGGTCTTTATGGAACAGGTTTAGTCCGGTCTGGTCTACACTGGTCTTTATGGAACAGGTTTAGTCTGGTCTGGTCTTTATGGAACAGGTTTAGTCTGGTCTGGTCTTTATGGAACAGGTTTAGTCTGGTCTGGTCTTTATGGAACAGGTTTAGTCTGGTCTGGTCTTTATGGAACAGGTTTAGTCTGGTCTGGTCTTTATGGAACAGGTTTAATCTGGTCTGGTCTTTATGGAACAGGTTTAGTCTGGTCTGGTCTTTATGGAACAGGTTTAGTCTAGTCCACACTGGTCTTTATGGAACAGGTTTAGTCCGGTCTGGTCCACACTGGTCTTTATGGAACAGGTTTAGTCTGGTCTACACTGGTCTTTATGGAACAGGTTTAACCCGGTCTGGTCTTTATGGAACAGGTTTAGTCTGGTCCACACTGGTCTTTATGGAACAGGTTTAGTCTGGTCTGGTCTTTATGGAACAGGTTTAGTCTGGTCTACACTGGTCTTTATGGAACAGGTTTAGTCTGGTCTACACTGGTCTTTATGGAACAGGTTTAACCCGGTCTGGTCTTTATGGAACAGGTTTAGTCTGGTCCACACTGGTCTTTATGGAACAGGTTTAGTCTGGTCTGGTCTTTATGGAACAGGTTTAGTCTGGTCCACACTGGTCTTTATGGAACAGGTTTAGTCTGGTCTGGTCTTTATGGAACAGGTTTAGTCTGGTCTGGTCTTTATGGAACAGGTTTAGTCTGGTCTGGTCTTTATGGAACAGGTTTAGTCTGGTCTGGTCTTTATGGAACAGGTTTAGTCTGGTCCACACTGGTCTTTATGGAACAGGTTTAGTCTGGTCCACACTGGTCTTTATGGAACAGGTTTAGTCTGGTTTGGTCTTTATGGAACAGGTTTAGTCTGGTCTGGTCTTTATGGAACAGGTTTAGTCTGGTCCACACTGGTCTTTATGGAAGAGGTTTAGTCTGGTCTGGTCTTTATGGAACAGGTTTAGTCTGGTCCACACTGGTCTTTATGGAACAGGTTTAGTCTGGTCTGGTCTTTATGGAACAGGTTTAGTCTGGTCTGGTCTTTATGGAACAGGTTTAGTCTGGTCTGGTCTTTATGGAACAGGTTTAGTCTGGTCTGGTCTTTATGGAACAGGTTTAGTCTGGTCTGGTCTTTATGGAACAGGTTTAGTCTGGTTTGGTCTTTATGGAACAGGTTTAGTCTGGTCTGGTCTTTATGGAACAGGTTTAATCTGGTCTGGTCTTTATGGAACAGGTTTAATCTGGTCTGGTCTTTATGGAACAGGTTTAGTCTGGTCTACACTGGTCTTTATGGAACAGGTTTAGTCTGGTCTGGTCCACACTGGTCTTTATGGAACAGGTTTAGTCTGGTCTGGTCTTTATGGAACAGGTTTAGTCTGGTCCACACTGGTCTTTATGGAACCGGTTTAGTCTGGTCCACACTGGTCTTTATGGAACAGGTTTAGTCCGGTCTGGTCCACACTGGTCTTTATGGAACAGGTTTAGTCTGGTCTGGTCTTTATGGAACAGGTTTAATCTGGTCTGGTCTTTATGGAACAGGTTTAATCTGGTCTGGTCTTTTTGGAACAGGTTTAATCTGGTCTGGTCTTTATTAAACAGGTTTAGTCTGGTCTGGTCCACACTGGTCTTTATGGAACAGGTTTAGTCTGGTCTGGTCTTTATGGAACAGGTTTAATCTGGTCTAAACCAGGTCTAAACCGGGTCTAAACCAGGTCTAGAATGTAAAACTCCTGTATTCTTGTTTTTGTCTGGTTCTAGTCAGGCCCAGCGCTGCTCACTCAGCTCTAAAGACCAGGCCCAGGTGTTGGCAGGTAAAAGAGTGGGGTAGGCCCAGAGGGACTCACCTGGACAGGTGTAGTCGGTACAGTTCCAGGCTCCGCCCACACAGGTACTGCAACAGAGCACAGGTATTTACAGGTGTGTGAGGAATAATGAAGGCAGCTGCTCAAATTAAACTTTTATAAAACCGTCTCAGGTTTAGTCTGAGGAATGTTTAAAGAAACAGAAAACAACAGCGGTGTGTTCCTGAGGTGTTACTCACCAGGTGTTACAGCGGTGTGTTCCTGAGGTGTTACTCACCAGGTGTTACAGCGGTGTGTTCCTGAGGTGTTACTCACCAGGTGTTACAGCGGTGTGTTCCTGAGGTGTTACTCACCAGGTGTTACAGCGGTGTGTTCCTGAGGTGTTACTCACCAGGTGTTACAGGTTCCTGAGGTGTTACTCACCAGGTGTTACAGCGGTGTGTTCCTGAGGTGTTACTCACCAGGTGTTACAGGTTCCTGAGGTGTTACTCACCAGGTGTTACAGGTTCCTGAGGTGTTACTCACCAGGTGTTACAGCGGTGTGTTCCTGAGGCGTTACTCACCAGGTGTTACAGCGGTGTGTTCCTGAGGCGTTACTCACCAGGTGTTACAGGTTCCTGAGGTGTTACTCACCAGGTGTTACAGCGGTGTGTTCCTGAGGCGTTACTCACCAGGTGTTACAGGTTCCTGAGGTGTTACTCACCAGGTGTTACAGCGGTGTGTTCCTGAGGCGTTACTCACCAGGTGTTACAGGTTCCTGAGGTGTTACTCACCAGGTGTTACAGCGGTGTGTTCCTGAGGCGTTACTCACCAGGTGTTACAGCGGTGTGTTCCTGAGGCGTTACTCACCAGGTGTTACAGCGGTGTGTTCCTGAGGCGTTACTCACCAGGTGTTACAGCGGTGTGTTCCTGAGGCGTTACTCACCAGGTGTTACAGCGGTGTGTTCCTGAGGCGTTACTCACCAGGTGTTACAGCGGTGTGTTCCTGAGGCGTTACTCACCAGGTGTTACAGGTTCCTGAGGTGTTACTCACCAGGTGTTACAGCGGTGTGTTCCTGAGGCGTTACTCACCAGGTGTTACAGTGGTGTGTTCCTGAGGTGTTACTCACCAGGTGTTACAGTGGTGTGTTCCTGAGGTGTTACTCAGCAGGTGTTACAGTGGTGTGTTCTTGAGGCGTTACTCACCAGGTGTTACAGCGGTGTGTTCTTGAGGCGTTACTCAGCAGGTGTTACAGCGGTGTGTTCCTGAGGTGTTACTCACCAGGTGTTACAGCGGTGTGTTCCTGAGGCGTTACTCACCAGGTGTTACAGTGGTGTGTTCCTGAGGCTTTACTCACCAGGTGTTACTCACCAGGTGTTACAGCGGTGTGTTCCTGAGGTGTTACTCACCAGGTGTTACAGTGGTGTGTTCTTGAGGTGTTACTCACCAGGTGTTACAGCGGTGTGTTCCTGAGGTGTTACTCACCAGGTGTTACAGTGGTGTGTTTCTGAGGCTTTACTCACCAGGTGTTACTCACCAGGTGTTACAGCGGTGTGTTCCTGAGGTGTTACTCACCAGGTGTTACAGCGGTGTGTTCCTGAGGCATTACTCACCAGGTGTTACAGTGGTGTGTTCTTGAGGCGTTACTCACCAGGTGTTACAGTGGTGTGTTCTTGAGGCGTTACTCACCAGGTGTTACTCACCAGGTGTTACAGCGGTGTGTTCTTGAGGTGTTACTCACCAGGTGTTACAGCGGTGTGTTCCTGAGGTGTTACTCACCAGGTGTTACAGTGGTGTGTTCTTGAGGTGTTACTCACCAGGTGTTACAGCGGTGTGTTCTTGAGGCGTTACTCACCAGGTGTTACAGTGGTCCTCCAGAGTCTGTCCTGAAGGGTACAGCAGACCCTGATGTTCGCAGGGACAGTCTGAGGGCAGCACACAGTCCCCCGAGTCCAGCACCAGGCCTGGGACAGAGAAACTGGGGTAAATGAGCGACAAACCAGGTCTAAACCAGGTCTAAACCAGGTCTAAACCGGGTTTACCTTCGGGGCAGTAGCAGCCGTCCACACAGGCCAGTTTGCTGTCGATGCAGGGTTTTTCTTGGGAACAGGTTTGAGGACAGCAGCTGATGCACTCTCTGAACTCCAGACCGGACTCACAGCGCTTTTCTGCCGACGACAAAAGACGTGAAGATGAAATCAACCAAAAACACAGAATACTAACGACGGCTTTTAAAAACCTCATATTAACAAAGTATCATTGGTCTCTTTTATGCCCTGTTCTCTGATCTACTGTAGGCTCTCAAATCTGTTCTTCAGGTGAACATCGTGTCATTTTGGGGTTTAGGGCTCGTATGTGAGTGCCTGGTGGCTGGGTCTTTTCCCACATGGAATGTCACCTCGCTGGGGGGAAGGAGCCTGAGCTTGTGCGGGAGGTTGAGAGACACCCCCCACTCAACTGTTGGGCTCTGGAACCCAACTCCTCGAGAGCGGCTGGAGTCTTGCCTGCGGTGAGAGGCGGCCTCAAAGCCCCCAGCTGTTGGAGTTCTCCCACAGATAAGCGGTAGAAGAAGGATGGGCCTCCACTGCATTAAACACAACCTGTGCCTCAAAGAGTCGTTACAGGAACCTGCTGCAGTTCTATGAATGTAATGTTCAGAGCCTGTTTTAAAATAGTTTTTGTTTCTCCAATAGTAACGTCTTTTGTGGCAGTTCGATGACGTAACAACGGCGCTCTCCTGGACCATCCCGTCCCGTGCTGACCCGACCCGTACCCACAGTGGAAAGCCCAGCCTCTGGAGGTCAGTTCAGACGCTGGTGCTTTAGGTCCTGACTCAGAGATCGTGAGGAGAACAGCAATATTTAAGTTTTGGATTCAAGAGGAACAAAGTGTTTTTGTCCCAATTGCTTAATAGCTTGAATTTTTTAATAAACCTCTTTAAAAGACAATGTGTACCTGGTTTGTAGAGCCCACTACAGCCTCACACCTTTCACCAGGATATTTATTCAACTTTAACAGTCCTTTTCCAATGTCTCAGACAAGAAGGAAAGTTCTGATATTGGTCTGTAATATGAGAAAACTGAACGTTGTATTGTTAATTATATTTACAGCATCAGGGCCAACATTCACAGGCTTCATTACGGAGCTGTGGGACAACACAGACTGAGGGACAACACAGACTGTGGGACAACACAGACTGAGGGACAACACAGACTGAGGGACAACACAGACTGAGGGACAACACAGACTGTGGGACAACACAGACTGAGGGACAACACAGACTGAGGGACAACACAGACTGAGGGACAACACAGACTGTGGGACAACACTGACTGAGGGACAACACAGACTGAGGGACAACACAGAATGTGGGACAACACAGACTGAGGGACAACACTGACTGTGGGACAACACAGACTGAGGGACAACACTGACTGTGGGACAACACTGTCTGTGGGACAACACAGACTGAGGGACAACACAGACTGTGGGACAACACAGACTGAGGGACAACACTGACTGTGGGACAACACTGTCTGTGGGACAACACAGACTGTGGGACAACACTGACTGAGGGACAACACAGACTGTGGGACAACACTGACTGAGGGACAACACTGACTGTGGGACAACACAGACTGTGGGACAACACAGACTGTGGGACAACACAGACTGTGGGACAACACAGACTGAGGGACAACACAGACTGAGGGACAACACTGACTGTGGGACAACACAGACTGAGGGACAACACTGACTGTGGGACAACACAGACTGTGGGACAACACAGACTGAGGGACAACAGACTGAGGGACAACACTGACTGTGGGACAACACTGTCTGTGGGACAACACAGACTGAGGGACAACACTGACTGTGGGACAACACTGTCTGTGGGACAACACAGACTGAGGGACAACACAGACTGAGGGACAACACAGACTGTGGGACAACACTGACTGTGGGACAACACAGACTGAGGGACAACACTGACTGTGGGACAACACAGACTGAGGGACAACAGACTGAGGGACAACACTGACTGTGGGACAACACTGACTGTGGGACAACACTGTCTGTGGGACAACACAGACTGAGGGACAACACAGACTGAGGGACAACACAGACTGTGGGACAACACAGACTGAGGGACAACACAGACTGAGGGACAACACAGACTGAGGGACAACACAGACTGAGGGACAACACAGACTGTGGGACAACACAGACTGAGGGACAACACAGACTGAGGGACAACACAGACTGAGGGACAACACAGACTGTGGGACAACACTGACTGAGGGACAACACAGACTGAGGGACAACACAGAATGTGGGACAACACAGACTGAGGGACAACACTGACTGTGGGACAACACAGACTGAGGGACAACACTGACTGTGGGACAACACTGTCTGTGGGACAACACAGACTGAGGGACAACACAGACTGTGGGACAACACAGACTGAGGGACAACACTGACTGTGGGACAACACTGTCTGTGGGACAACACAGACTGTGGGACAACACTGACTGAGGGACAACACAGACTGTGGGACAACACTGACTGAGGGACAACACTGACTGTGGGACAACACAGACTGTGGGACAACACAGACTGTGGGACAACACAGACTGTGGGACAACACAGACTGAGGGACAACACAGACTGAGGGACAACACTGACTGTGGGACAACACAGACTGAGGGACAACACTGACTGTGGGACAACACAGACTGTGGGACAACACAGACTGAGGGACAACAGACTGAGGGACAACACTGACTGTGGGACAACACTGTCTGTGGGACAACACAGACTGAGGGACAACACTGACTGTGGGACAACACTGTCTGTGGGACAACACAGACTGAGGGACAACACAGACTGAGGGACAACACAGACTGTGGGACAACACTGACTGTGGGACAACACAGACTGAGGGACAACACTGACTGTGGGACAACACAGACTGAGGGACAACAGACTGAGGGACAACACTGACTGTGGGACAACACTGTCTGTGGGACAACACTGTCTGTGGGACAACACAGACTGAGGGACAACACAGACTGTGGGACAACACAGACTGAGGGACAACACTGACTGTGGGACAACACTGACTGTGGGACAACACTGACTGTGGGACGGGAGGAAGCGTTGATTTAGGGGCAATTTTTGTTAAAGATGAAAGTGGAACAGGCTCAAACTGGTTCCGACAGCCGAGTCAGTCGACTGGAGTTTTTCTAAGTCTCTGAGAGTTTGGAAGAACACTTTAAGTCTGTCTTTTATGCAGTTGTGCTCAGTTTTCCCTCTCAGCCTCATAGTGTTGCTCTAAGAGTCGTGTAAAAGTCATATTCAAGATAAAAACAGTTTCGTACCACAGAGAGGAAAGGCCCGTCTCCAGTCGTGCAGAGGGTGGTCTGCGTGGGCACAGGCTCGAGAGTATTCACTCAGAACCACACACAGCATCTCCTCCACAGCACCGGACCTGAAACACACGGTAACACATCCCGCTCAGACATCTGTGTTACACTCTTACGTTCTCATTATACTTCT
This sequence comes from Neodontobutis hainanensis, assembly GCA_024349245.1. Classification (NCBI taxonomy): domain Eukaryota; kingdom Metazoa; phylum Chordata; class Actinopteri; order Gobiiformes; family Odontobutidae; genus Neodontobutis; species Neodontobutis hainanensis. The sequence goes on along the minus strand of JALDNG010000002.1, from coordinate 18,685,391 downwards.
GATAATCTCTGTTGAGTCGTCTGACAGCAGAGCCAAAACTCAACAACATGGGACATTTTTACTCTTGAGCTTTTTGTGAATAAGAGACGCATCGAGCTTGGACCCAAACACTGAGGGATAAGTGTTTACAGAATGACATTTAATTTAAGAACAACAAAAGCTTCATTTTGACCAAAGAGCAGAGACTGTCCCTGTAACTCGGGACAATTACAGAGTGACCTGTTCCGACGTGAAATGATCAGAAAATGATGTTTGTTTTGGATTAAAACATTGGGAGCTGAGTCTTGGTCAAAAGCCTCTCAAACCAAAGCACAGGTTGATCTCAGATTGTGTAACTGTCTTTAAAAGTGATGACCGTGTAGAAGTCTTACAGGCAGAGGTCGTTGGAGCAGGACGCCATGTAGGACAGAGGACTGACGAACTCGTGACAGCTCTGGAACGGAGGCTTCAGCAGCAGAGAGCACACCTCCAGCACTTCCTGTCAGAATAATGCAACAGGACGAAACAACATAAAGTCCAGCAGAGAAACACAAGATAACACCGTGGACTTTCTATGGAACGTAACAAAACACAACTGAAGCTGTTTTTAAGGAACCTTTCACATATTTTTAATAAAACTTACATAAATTTAGTTTTCCCTTAAACTTAGGCCTTCCTTTTTTTCAGTAAACGTTACAACAGTTGAAATAATAAGATGAAAGCAGTAGAACAGGAAACACAGGGGTGCACCTGTAGAACCTGGTCCTGGACTCCGGAGCAGGGCGAGGGGAAACCTGAAGGAACCATGTGACACTGAGCCTCGTTTGGCTCCGCCTCCTGCCAGCTGTTCCCGAACATCTCCACTTCCTCCGTGAACACTCCTGAAGGAAACACAGTCCATCAGGTCTGGGCCAGAACTGAACCGTTCACAGTCCGTCAAGACACAGTCCATCAGGTCTGGACCAGAACTGAACCGTTCACAGGGCATTTCGGGTCTGGGCCAGAACTGAACTGTTCACAGTCCGTCAGGACTGAACCAGAACTGAACCGTTCACAGTCCGTCGGGTCTGGACCAGAACTGAACCGTTCACAGTCCGTCAGGACTGAACCAGAACTGAACCGTTCACAGTCCGTCGGGTCTGGACCAGAACTGAACCGTTCACAGTCCGTCAGGTCTGGGCCAGAACTGAACCGTTCACAGTCCGTCAAGACACAGTCCATCAGGTCTGGACCAGAACTGAACCGTTCACAGTCCGTCGGGTCTGGACCAGAACTGAACCGTTCACAGTCCGTCGGGTCTGGACCAGAACTGAACCGTTCACAGTCCGTCAAGACACAGTCCATCAGGTCTGGACCAGAACTGAACCGTTCACAGGGCATTTCGGGTCTGGGCCAGAACTGAACCGTTCACAGTCCGTCAGGACTGAACCAGAACTGAACCGTTCACAGTCCGTCGGGTCTGGACCAGAACTGAACCGTTCACAGTCCGTCAAGACACAGTCCATCAGGTCTGGACCAGAACTGAACCGTTCACAGTCCGTCAGGTCTGGACCAGAACTGAACCGTTCACAGTCCGTCAGGTCTGGGCCAGAACTGAACCGTTCACAGTCCGTCAGGTCTGGGCCAGAGCTGAACCGTTCACAGTCCGTCAGGTCTGGGCCAGAACTGAACCGTTCACAGTCCGTCAGGTCTGGGCCAGAACTGAACCGTTCACAGTCCGTCAGGTCTGGGCCAGAACTGAACTGTTCACAGTCCGTCAAGACACAGTCCATCAGGTCTGGACCAGAGCTGAACCGTTCACAGTCCGTCGGGTCTGGACCAGAGCTGAACCGTTCACAGTCCGTCGGGTCTGGACCAGAACTGAACCGTTCACAGTCCGTCGGGTCTGTCCTGCTCCGCTTTAATGCACTGGAGTTGGTTTCATTCACAAAAAGAACATTTGTCATTCTTTGTTCTCGGAGTCGTGAAGTGTGGATCCTACCGTAGCTGGTGCGGAGGTCGTCCTGTACGTCTGCGTTGAAGTTCCCACAAAGACCACAGGTTCGTCCCACGAAGTCCGGACTCAGTTTGATGTAAACGGAGCCTCGGAGTCCGTCCCAGGCCAAAGTGAAGCCGTGCTGCGTGGCCAGGATGTAGTCTGCGATGCGCTCCAACAGCAGGTCGTGCACGTGGTGAGGCAGCTCCAGACTGAGGACACAGGTGAGAAAAGCAACAAAGCCCACTGGGTCACTGATTAGTATTTCCAGGACCTGGAGGAGACCTGTTCTGGGACCTGAGCCACACTCACCGCTGCCCTCTGAAGGTCACGTTGTGAGCGTTCAGTCGGATCTCTCCGTTCCGGTTCAGGAACACACTGACGGAGCGCTGACAGCTGTAGGGGGAGGAGCCACAGTCCGGGTCGTTGTGGATCTGACACCGACAGAAAACATCAGCTTCATGTTCCTTTAACAAACTGGTTTACACTGAAGGATTAGAACTGTTCCATAAACGACGACAGGTCCTGGCCCTGAACCTGTTTTATTTCGTTTTTTCAATAATAAACTACAACATACAATTATAGACTTTCTTTTTTAACTAATTATTCAGTTGTTTTTTCCTTTAATTTTAGAAACTACAGAGAGTTCTGTGACACACGTTTGTGAGCCCTGTTTTTGATCAAAAAGACACTGGGTTCTTCGAAAGATAAAAGAGTGATAAAGAACATTAGTGAACACTTGTGATTGAACGCCTCAAGGGTTTATTTCAGGACAGAGTTTATCTCCAGCTTTTAACGCAGAATAAACCCTGAGAGTCTGGTCTTGGGTCAGATCCAGACCTGGTTCTGCTCTGGTGGTCCGGTCTTTCCAGGACTCGTCAGGAGTTTAATGTAATTGACTCTAATCTGGGCTCAAACAGATGAGTTTACAGGGTTTGTCCAACGACCAGAGGAGGAGAGGTTTAAGAGTGGCTGCTCTGGCAGCGTCGTTTCAAATATTATTCTGTAATTTAACTAAAGTGTCAGCAACACTTTGAAAATTCATCTGAAGTTTTATAGTGTTTTTACCAATTTAACTCTCAGAGGGTTTCAACAGAAGCTTGGACTGGACTTTAGGTCTAAACCCGGTCTTACCTAGTCTAAACTAGGTCTTATAAAGTCTAAGTATCTTTATTGTCCCACAAAGGGAAATGAATTTTGGAGCCAGCTCCACATAAAACAAACAGAAACAACACAACTTCAAACATCCGACCAAATGAATGCCACAAGACGCTCAAGACAAATATAAAAACTAAAGCTGTACAAGTTTTTCAAAAGTACCATTCCTGGTGCTTCACAGCTCAGGGAAAAATGACACATCCATCCTTTTTGTCCTGCAGCCTAGAACCTGGTCTAACCTGGTCTATACCCGGTCTAACCGGTCTGTACCTGGTCTAAACCAGGTCTAAACATGGTCTAACCGGTCTGTACCTGTACGGTGAGGCCGGTGCCCTCCTCACAGTCTCTCAGTAAGGTGTAGGTGCAGCGTCCGGGGAAATAAAAGTAGAGTCCGTCAAACGTCTCAAAGTTAAACTGAGCCCAGCTTCTGCAGGTCATCTCTCTCTCGAAGCCCTGGTTAGGCACTGGACACAGACACAGACAGAGACACAGACAACAGACAGAGACAACAGACAGAGACAACAGACACAGACAGAGACACAGACACAGACAACAGACACACACACACAAGACACAGACAACAGACAGAGACAACAGACACAGACACAGACAACAGACACAGACAACAGACAGAGACAACAGACACAGACAACAGACACACACACAAGACACAGACAACAGACAGAGACAACAGACAGAGACAACAGACACAGACAGACACACACACAAGACACAGACAACAGACAGAGACAACAGACACAGACACAGACACAGACAACAGACACAGACAACAGACACAGACAACAGACACACACACAAGACACAGACAACAGACACAGACAACAGACACACACACAAGACACAGACAACAGACACAGACAACAGACACAGACACACAGACACAGACCACAGACACAGACACAGACAACAGACACAGACAACAGACACAGACAACAGACACACACACAAGACACAGACACAGACAACAGACACAGACACAGACAACAGACACAGACAACAGACACACACACAAGACACAGACAACAGACACAGACACAGACAACAGACAACAGACAGAGACAACAGACAGAGACAACAGACACAGACAACAGACACAGACAAAAGACACAGACAACAGACACAGACAACAGATACAGACAACAGACAGAGACAACAGACACAGACAACAGACACACACACAAGACACAGACAACAGACAGAGACAACAGACACAGACACAGACAACAGACACAAAAAAACAGACACACACACAAGACACAGACAACAGACAGAGACAACAGACACAGACACAGACAACAGATACAGACAACAGACAGAGACAACAGACACAGACAACAGACAGAGACAACAGACACAGACAACAGACACAGACAACAGACAGAGACAACAGACACAGACAGAGACAACAGACACAGACAACAGACAACAGACAGAGACAACAGACACAGACACAGACAGAGACAACAGACACAGACACAGACAACAGACAGAGACAACAGACACAGACACAGAAAACAGACACAGACACAAGACAGACAACAGACACACACACAAGACACAGACAGAGACACAGACAACAGACACACACACAAGACACAGACAGAGACACAGACAACAGACACACACACAAGACACAGACAACAGACACACACACAAGACACAGACAGAGACACAGACACAGACAGAGACACAGACAACAGACACACACACAAGACAGAGACACAGACAACAGACACAGACACACACACAAGACACAGACAGAGACACAGACAACAGACACACACACAAGACAAGACACAGACAACAGACACACACACAAGACACAGACACAGACAACAAACACACACACAAGACAAGACACAGACACAGACAACAGACACACACACACAAGACAAGACACAGACAACAGACACACACACAAGACAAGACACAGACACAGACAACAGACACACACACACAAGACAAGACACAGACAACAGACACACACACAAGACAAGACACAGACAGAGACACAGACAACAGACACACACACAAGACAAGACAAGACACAGACAGACAACAGACACACACACAAGACACAGACACAGACACACACACAAGACAAGACACAGACAACAGACACACACACAAGACAAGACACAGACACACACACAAGACAAGACACAGACAACAGACACACACACACACAAGACAAGACACAGACACACACACAAGACAAGACACAGACACACACACAAGACAAGACACAGACAACAGACACACACACACACAAGACAAGACACAGACAACAGACACAAACACAAGAAAGAGACAGACACAGACAGCAGACACAAGACAAGACACAGACAACAGACACACACACAAGACAAGACACAGACAACAGACACACACACAAGACAAGACACAGACACACACACAAGACAAGACACAGACAACAGACACACACACACACACAAGACACAGACAACAGACACACACACAAGACAAGACACAGACAACAGACACACACACAAGACAAGACACAGACAACAGACACACACACAAGACAAGACACAGACACACACACAAGACAAGACACAGACAACAGACACACACACACACAAGACAAGACACAGACACAGACACAAGACAAGACACAGACAACAGACACACACACAAGACAAGACACAGACAACAGACACACACACACACACAAGACACAGACAACAGACACACACACAAGACAAGACACAGACAGCAGACACAAGACAAGACACAGACACACACACAAGACAAGACACAGACAACAGACAACAGACACACACACAAGACAAGACACAGACAACAGACAACAGACACACACACAAGACAAGACACAGACAACAGACACACACACAAGAGAAGACACAGACAGAGACACAGGACACAGACACAAACACAAGAAAGAGACAGACACAGACACAGACAACAGACACACACACAAGACAAGACACAGACAACAGACACACACACAAGACAAGACACAGACACACACACAAGACAAGACACAGACAACAGACACACACACACACACACAAGACACAGACAACAGACACACACACAAGACAAGACACAGACACAGACAGCAGACACAAGACAAGACACAGACACACACACAAGACAAGACACAGACAACAGACAACAGACACACACACAAGACACAGACAACAGACAACAGACAACAGACACACACACCAGACAAGACACAGACAACAGACAACAGACACACACACAAGACAAGACACACACACAAGACACAGACACACACACAAGACAAGACACAGACAACAGACACAAACACAAGAAAGAGACAGACACAGACACAAACACAAGAAAAAGACAGACAGAGACACAGACAGAGACACAGACACAGGACACAGGACACAGACACAGGACACAGGACAGACAATGTCGTTATATGATAAACTCACGCAGGTAATATACATTGTCTAACCACATGTGAAAAAAAGACTCACCTGTCTGACACCTGTGCCCCGTGGCCCGGTACAGACTGCAGTCACATGACTCTGAGTGAACGCACTGGCCTCCGTTCAGACACGGGAAACGGCACGGGCCGGCTGCAGAGAGACAACTTCATTATTTTATATCTGTTTAATGGAAACAGGAAGAGCACTGAGCGGCTGTGGGGGAGAAATAACACAACGTACAGTATATTTATAAGAATAAAACCAGCTGCAGAGACCAGACTACAGGGATAAATACAAACAGTATACACAAACTAACACCACAGCTGCACACCAGGTCACAAACCCACTCTTAACCATTTATCTGGACTCGCTTTTAGGGAATGGTATTGACTAAAGAGAGGTTTTGTGACTAAATGTTTTAAAAAAGTGGAACCAGTGAAACCTACCTGTTTAAATCTGGGTCATTTAAACAGAGCCACTCTAACATCATCATTTATTCCACACAGTTATTGCTAATATCGTGCAGCATATGTTTTTCTCTGGAAAAAAAATATATAATGCAGCTTCTCTCGACGACTGGAGCTAAAGCAGAACAAGAGTTTTTAAAATAAGGGCTTATTTATTGTTTGTGCTCAGGAAATAAAGCATAAAAAATAAATTGCATAAATAATTATTTTACAAAATTGTTCAGCCCTAATAAAAGAGTTTAGAGCTGAAAATGTTTTAGCCTATGATCCTTCAGGCACGAGAAGAAAAGGTTTGAGTAAAAGCATCTGGACTCAGTTTTCAAGGTGAAGACGTTTCGTCTCTAATTCCAAGAGACTTTGTCAATTCTGAGTTCAACTGTAAAAGAGCTGAGCTTTATCTCTAAAGGGAGGAGTTTCCCCTGAAACCAAACCTGATGGACCAGGTTGTTCTGGTCTCATAGTCGTTGGTTCTGAAAGGACAGTGTGACTCTAAATGTGTGAGTCGTTAAGACTCAGGAGAGTCGATAGTGACACTGTTCCATTCAGGTGCAGGGTCGTTAGTGTCAGTTCTAATCAGGTGTTATGTTGGTTGTTCTAAGGTGAGGCTCTTTTGTTTTAGGTTAAAGAACACTGTTGTAAATACTGGGCAACATGAATCTGTTCAACGAAGGCTTTTCCATTTTCACAAAAATGTCTTCCTTCAGCCCTCTCTCGAACCATCTGGCCTCTCTGGACTAAACTAGGACATTGCTGTCCTTAAAGGAATGTCCTTTCTCTCTGAGGTCAGGCACGAGACAAACAATCACAGACTATCACAAACAATAACAAACTATCACAGACTATCACAAACAATCACAAACTATCACAGACTATCACAAACAATCACAAACAGTCACAGACTGTCACAGACAATCACAGACGATCACAGAAGATCACAAACAATCACAGACTATTACAGACAATCACAGACTATCACAGACTATCACAGACAATCACAAACAATCACAAACAGTCACAGACTGTCACAGACAATCACAGACGATCACAGAAGATCACAAACAATCACAGACTATTACAGACAATCACAGACTATCACAGACTATCACAGACAATCACAAACAATCACAAACAGTCACAGACTGTCACAGACAATCACAGACGATCACAGAAGATCACAAACAATCACAGACTATTACAGACAATCACAGACTATCACAGACTATTACAGACAATCACAGACTATCACAGACTATCACAGACAATCACAGACTATCACAGTCACAGACAATCACAGACTATCACAGACTATCACAGACAATCACAGACTATCACAGTCACAGACTGTCACAGACGATCACAGACAATCACAAACAATCACAGACGATCACAAACAATCACAGACAATCACAAACAATCACAGATAATCACAAACAATCACAAACAATCACAGACTATCACAGACTGTCACAGACGATCAAAAACAATCACAAACAATCACAGACTATCACAGTCCTGAAAAGTACTGATGGAAAAAGAGTATGTGACTACATTTGGGAAGTTTTTATTGACATTTCAGCTGATGACACGTCACTGACGTCCAGACTCTGAGCTGATAAAGACTCTTATTATAAACTGAATCAGACTAAACTGATATCAGTGACGGTGCAGTCGTCACAGTCTCTAATGTCCAACTGTGGACAGTCTGGTCTCTGTGAAACCCAGGCTCTCAGTTAACTCTAGTCTGGTTAAATAAAAAGGTGTGTATAAATGTCAGAGTTCTGACACAGAGCACAGGCATTTCTTTGGAAATGAGTCAAACGTCCAAAGATCAAGTTAAAGGATAATACTGGCTCCTGAGTGTTTCTGAAGTATACACCGCGAACATTTGTCCTAAAGGTCTAAAAAAGGACTAAACTAGGACTGAGACTATGGTCCAACCAGAACTAAAGCCAGACATTCTTGTTTAAGATAATGGTCTAAAAACAGGCTTAAAGTGTTTTTAGTTTGATTTAACAGAGTTTAAATGGAACTAGTTGGACTTTAGTTGGACTTGAACAGGTTTAAAGGGGTTTTAGTTCAGTTTTATTACAGGCTTCAGTTTGCTTTTCTTGGTCTTCAAAAGGTTTCAAATGGTTTGAGTTGGATCTCAAGAGGTTTTGTGTGGTTTTACTGACTTTATTATCCCTGGAGGACGATAAAAAACTACCGCGAGTATGACTCCTTAAGAGTATTTAGTGTTCGTACTACATTATGTGTTTCCTAAACCTTTTTCAAAAGGCCTTAGAAACAACCTAATGTCCTCCTTTTCAATCCCATTGAACACAATTTTAATGATTTTTGATGATTCTTACTTAAAGCAGCTTTTATTATTTTTACGCTGACCCAAATAAATTTATAGGTGACACTGGAATATATTATTTTTACTTTTGATGGTAATTTGTTTAGTATTTGTCCTTTTGTCCTCATTTGATTCGGATGAATTTTTCGGCGACGTAAACCACAGTAAATGTTTGAGTTATGTGTAAGTTTAAACTCATAAAATCTCAGGAGCATTGTGTCTAGAGGAAACTTAATCATCAGCCCATTAGAAGTTATTTGTGGAATGAGTTGGAAATCTAACCTGAGAGAGTGATTAAGCATTTGAAAGCTGAATGTGCCCTCTGTTTCCCAGAATGCACCTGGCAGCTGTTCCTCACGCCTCGGGGCCGTTCTCCAGAGTCTTATTCATTTTTAAATTCTTCCCTTCATGGTTTCAGACTGAACTTTTAAAGGTCTAAACCAGGTCTAAACCAGGTCTAAACCAGGTCTAAACCAGGTCTAAACCAGGTCTAAACCAGGTCTAAACCAGGACTAAACCAGGTCTAAGCCAGGTCTAAACCAGGACTAAACCAGGTCTAAACCGGGTCTAAACCGGGTCTAAACCAGGTCTAAACCGGGTCTAAACCAGGACTAAACCAGGACTAAACCGTGTCTAAACCAGGACTAAACCGGGTCTAAACCAGGACTAAACCGGGTCTAACCCAGGACTAAACCAGGACTAAACCGGGTCTAAACCAGGACTAAACCGGGTCTAAACCAGGACTAAACCAGGACTAAACCAGGACTAAACCGGGTCTAAACCAGGACTAAACCGGGTCTAAACCAGGACTAAACCGGGTCTAAACCAGAACTAAACCAAGACCAAACCGGGTCTAAACCAGGACTAAACCAGGTCTAAACCAGGTCTAAACCAGGTCTAAACCAGGACTAAACCAGGTCTAAACCAGGTCTAAACCAGGTCTAAACCGGGTCTAAACCGGGTCTAAACCAGGTCTAAACCGGGTCTAAACCAGGTCTAAACCGGGTCTAAACCAGGTCTAAACCAGGTCTAAACCAGGACTAAACCGGGTCTAAACCAGGACTAAACCAGGACTAAACCGTGTCTAAACCAGGACTAAACCGGGTCTAAACCAGGACTAAACCGGGTCTAAACCAGGACTAAACCAGGACTAAACCGGGTCTAAACCAGGACTAAACCGGGTCTAAACCAGGACTAAACCAGGACTAAACCGGGTCTAAACCAGGTCTAAACCAGGTCTAAACCAGGACTAAACCAGGACTAAACCGGGTCTAAACCAGGTCTAAACCAGGTCTAAACCAGGTCTAAACCAGGACTAAACCGGGTCTAAACCAGGTCTAAACCGGGTCTAAACCAGGTCTAAACCAGGACTAAACCGGGTCTAAACCAGGACTAAACCGAGTCTAAACCAGGACTAAACCGGGTCTAAACCAGGTCTAAACCAGGACTAAACCGGGTCTAAACCAGGACTAAACCGGGTCTAAACCGGGTCTAAACCAGGTCTAAACCAGGTCTAAACCAGGACTAAACCAGGACTAAACCGGGTCTAAACCAGGACTAAACCGGGTCTAAACCAGAACTAAACCAAGACCAAACCGGGTCTAAACCAGGACTAAACCGGGTCTAAACCAGGACTAAACCGGGTCTAAACCAGGACTAAACTTGGTCTAAACCAAGACCAAACCGGGTCTAAACCAGGACTAAACCGGGTCTAAACCAGGACTAAACCGGGTCTAAACCAGGACTAAACCAGGACTAAACTTGGTCTAAAACCAGGTCTAAACTGGGTCTAAACCGGGTCTAAACCAGGACTAAACCGGGTCTAAACCAGGACTAAACCGGGTCTAAACCAGGACTAAACCAGGACTAAACTTGGTCTAAACCAGGTCTAAACCGGGTCTAAACCAGGTCTAAACCAGGTCTAAACCAGGACTAAACCAGGACTAAACCGGGTCTAAACCAGGACTAAACCGGGTCTAAACCAGAACTAAACCAAGACCAAACCGGGTCTAAACCAGGACTAAACCGGGTCTAAACCAGGACTAAACCGGGTCTAAACCAGGACTAAACCAGGACTAAACTTGGTCTAAACCAAGACCAAACCGGGTCTAAACCAGGACTAAACCGGGTCTAAACCAGGACTAAACCGGGTCTAAACCAGGACTAAACCAGGACTAAACTTGGTCTAAACCAGGTCTAAACTGGGTCTAAACCGGGTCTAAACCAGGACTAAACCGGGTCTAAACCAGGACTAAACCGGGTCTAAACCAGGACTAAACCAGGACTAAACTTGGTCTAAACCAAGACCAAACCGGGTCTAAACCAGGACTAAACCGGGTCTAAACCAGGACTAAACCGGGTCTAAACCAGGACTAAACCAGGACTAAACTTGGTCTAAACCAGGTCTAAACTGGGTCTAAACCGGGTCTAAACCAGGACTAAACCGGGTCTAAACCAGGACTAAACCGGGTCTAAACCAGGACTAAACTTGGTCTAAACCAGGTCTAAACTGGGTCTAAACCAGGTCAAAACCAGGACTAAACCGGGTCTAGGGTTTAGAGACACACACCTCTCCTCTGGTCTCAGACGGTAAAAGTTAGACAGAATTTGGATTGGACCCCAGGTGACCTACAGGTTTCCTTCCTCTTATTCAGCAGGTCAGTAGGCCCGTGCACTATATCCTACATTAGGAGTTTCTTTCAAATACAGCCCCAATCCTCAACAGGACTAAACCAGGACTAAACCGGGTCTAAACCGGGTCTAAACCAGGACTAAACCAGGACTAAACCAGGTCTAAACCAGGACTAAACCGGGTCTAAACCGGGTCTAAACCAGGACTAAACCAGGACTAAACCAGGTCTAAACCAGGACTAAACCGGGTCTAAACCAGGACTAAACCGGGTCCAAACCAGGTCCAAACCAGGACTAAACCAGGTCTAAACCAAACCAGGTCCAAACCAGGACTAAACCAGGTCTAAACCGTATCTGAACAGTCGTTTCTCCTGGTGGCCATCGGTGGTATTACACTCAAAGCACATACGTGGGTTTCTTCTGGAGCCGGGCCTCAGAGATTCTTTAAACTGTCGGGTCAGAACCGAAGAGTTAGCCCCGCCCTCCTCTTCCTCAAAGGCACCTGATTGGTTCATTAAGCCTCTTTGAACGTCCACTTCTGATTGGTTCATGGAATGATGATGTAATAGCGACGTCTTTGTACTCATCTCACTTTGATCCCATTTTGATAAAACACCTGTTGTGCCGTTTTCTGATTGGCTGTCTGTTCTGTGTCGTGATTGGTCAGTTGAGTTTTCAGTTCTAACTCCTGATTGGATGATATTTTCAGTCTTGTTTGAAAAATGGTTTGACAAATCTGAATTTGCCTCTAATTCTTTTATTATTTTCTGACTTGCTGGTGTTGTTTTTCTGCCTAGCAACAGCTCAGAGCCATTTTTGGTGCTGACTCCTGATTGGCTCATGGGTTTTGTCCCATTTTCTGAAATTTCCCTCATATTTTCTTGTTTTTTGTCACTCATAGGAGAATTTACTGACTTTGTAATGTTTTTTATTTGAGTTGGGAACTTTGTACTTCCTTCTGATTGGTTCCATAAAGGCTTCATAATTGCTTTAACGTTGTCAGAAGGTCTTTTTATAATTGTTGAAGGAACTGACGGGGTTGTCCTTCCGTTTGATTGCTCCTCTGGACTCGTACTCTCCTTTGATTGACCGTCAGAGTTTCCAGACGACACTTTGCCCTCGTCAGATTGTTCCTCTTTTAACATAATGCTTTTAAAATGACTCAAACCCATTGTAGTCGAGCTCTGCGTTTTGCTCGTAGTCAGCGTTAGGTTAGTTTTTAGTCGGACTGTTGACGTTGTGGAGCTTGTAAAAAGGTTTTCCGACGTCAGTGAATGAACAGACTTGGACTTCGTAGTTCTTTCTGATTGGTTATCAAAGTTTAAAGAAGCTGTAGAGGGCTTTGACTGGATTTCCGTCATTATTGAAGTTGGAGCCGGACTTGAGGACTTGGACATTGTACTTGTATCTGAGCTCGTAGAATGGTTTTCTGCCATCGTAAAGGACGTAGAACGGCTAAATCCCGTTGTAGTCCCTGTTGAGTGGGTCGCCATTGCTTGTCCGGGAGGTTTTGTGCTTTCATTAGTCTTCAGAGACTGACTTATAGTGGGTTTAGATTGACGTGTGTTCATCGTAGAGCCACTGGGACGGATAGACCTGGCTTCTGATTGGCTCGTCGTTGCTTCTGTAGACGTTGTAAATGTTTGTCTCGGGGATTTACTTCCACTATTTGCCGTTTTGAACGCTGTTGACTGGTTCTGTAGCGTTTTCGTTTGAGTAAAAGCCTCTGAAGACGATGTTGTGATGCCTCTCAGTTGGTTTTCTTTTGTCGTTTGGCTAAAAGTGTTCGTGGCTTGTGTTGGGAATGTTCTGGAAGGAGATTGGGTAGATACTGCTGGAGTTGTCTCTGAGCTGAACGACGCCACATCGAAGGCTGTACTTGTCGTTCTGTTGGTGGTCGACGTTGAAGCGGTATTGGCCTCGTTGGCTGAAGATGAATTAGTTTGTGAAGGAGCCACTGGAGTCTGAGGAACCTGAAGACAACGAGAACTAACATTATCCCCCAGTCACACAGCACAAGGATAAACACAAACACACAAACCACTGTAACTAAATGGTTTTAGGTGGACTTGAACATATTTTATTTGGTTGTAAAATGGTTTTAGTTGGATTTGAACAGGTTTTAGTTGGATTTGAACAGGTTTTAGCTGGATTTGAACAGGTTTTAGTTGGATTTGAACAGGTTTTAGCTGGATTTGAACAGGTTTTAGTTGGATTTGAACAGGTTTTAGCTGGATTTGAACAGGTTTTAGTTGGATTTGAACAGGTTTTAGCTGGATTTGAACAGGTTTTAGTTGGATTTGAACAGGTTTTAGCTGGATTTGAACAGGTTTTAGTTGGATTTGAACAGGTTTTAGTTGGATTTGAACAGGTTTTAGCTGGATTTGAACAGGTTTTAGTTGGATTTGAACAGGTTTTAGCTGGATTTGAACAGGTTTTAGCTGGATTTGAACAGGTTTTAGTTGGATTTGAACAGGTTTTAGTTGGATTTGAACAGGTTTTAGTTGGATTTGAACAGGTTTTAGTTGGGTTTTCTGCGTGAAGCCTTGAAAGAATGGCCTAAATGATCCTAACTCTGGTTCTGGTGTGAATCTGGTCGCCGGCCCGTTAGCTCCACTCTGAGGATTAGGCGCTGACAGATGAAAGTCCGGCTCTCAGGGCTCAGGTATCAGTGCTTCAAAGACCTGAGTGAGTCTGAAAGCCTCCACTCAACACCCAATATTTACTGTCAGCACCGCTGTTCCAGCAGAAGGACAGACCCGACGGTTCTGCAGCCACAGACAGAAAACTCAATCTGTGATAAATCAAAACTGTATGTTCATGAAGAGTTTAGCTGCATTTCAGTGGGTTTTAGTTTGATCAGGTTTTGAACAGGTTTTAGTTGTTCTCTTAATAACTGCTCACGTGTATTTATGATTTTTCTCTAAACACATCTTCTGTGCATTATGTTTGTTTTCTCAGGAATATTCTCCTCTTTCTGCTGCAGTAATAGTTGAGCTCTTTGTTTCGAGCGTTGGACATGTGTGGAAGTGTTTCTTTTTCTTGTTGGAGGTTGTGCTGATGTGGGAACAGTGTCAAACTCAGAAGAGACATTCGCTGAACCTGGGACATGAGGCTTTTGTCTTACAGATCATATTTTTATCACCGCTACGTCAATAACAGAGTGTAAAGGAGACAGAGTGTAAAGGAGTCAGAGTGTAAAGGACACAGGGTGTAAAGGAGTCAGAGTGTAAAGCAGTCAGAGTGTAAAGCAGTCAGAGTGTAAAGGAGACAGAGTGTAAAGGAGTCAGAGTGTAAAGGAGACAGAGTGTAAAGGAGTCAGAGTGTAAAGCAGTCAGAGTGTAAAGGAGTCAGAGTGTAAAGGAGTCAGAGTGTAAAGCAGTCAGAGTGTAAAGGAGACAGAGTGTAAAGGAGTCAGAGTGTAAAGGAGACAGAGTGTAAAGGAGTCAGAGTGTAAAGCAGTCAGAGTGTAAAGGAGACAGAGTGTAAAGGAGACAGAGTGTAAAGCAGTCAGAATGTAAAGCAGTCAGAGTGTAAAGGAGACAGAGTGTAAAGCAGTCAGAGTGTAAAGGAGACAGAGTGTAAAGGAGACAGAGTGTAAAGGAGTCAGAGTGTAAAGGAGACAGAGTGTAAAGCAGTCAGAGTGTAAAGGAGTCAGAGTGTAAAGGAGACAGAGTGTAAAGGAGTCAGAGTGTAAAGGAGACAGAGTGTAAAGGAGTCAGAGTGTAAAGCAGTCAAAGTGTAAAGGAGACAGAGTGTAAAGCAGTCAGAGTGTAAATGAGTCAGAGTGTAAAGGAGTCAGAGTGTAAAGGAGACAGAGTGTAAAGGAGACAGAGTGTAAAGGAGTCAGAGTGTAAAGCAGTCAGAGTGTAAAGGAGACAGAGTGTAAAGGAGTCAGAGTGTAAAGGAGACAGAGTGTAAAGGAGTCAGAGTGTAAAGGAGACAGAGTGTAAAGGAGTCAGAGTGTAAAGGAGACAGAGTGTAAAGCAGTCAGAATGTAAAGCAGTCAGAGTGTAAAGCAGTCAGAGTGTAAAGGAGTCAGAGTGTAAAGCAGTCAGAGTGTAAAGGAGACAGAGTGTAAAGCAGTCAGAGTGTAAAGGAGACAGAGTGTAAAGGAGACAGAGTGTAAAGGAGTCAGAGTGTAAAGGAGACAGAGTGTAAAGCAGTCAGAGTGTAAAGGAGTCAGAGTGTAATGGAGTCAGAGTGTAAAGGAGTCAGAGTGTAATAGAGTCAGAGTGTAAATGAGTCAGAGTGTAATAGAGTCAGAGTGTAAATGAGTCAGAGTGTAATGGAGTCAGAGTGTAAAGAGTCAGAGTGTAAAGGTGTCAGAGTGTAAAGGAGACAGAGTGTAAAGGAGACAGAGTGTAAAGGAGACAGAGTGTAAAGGAGACAGAGTGTAATGGAGACAGAGTGTAATGGAGTCAGAGTGTAAAGGAGACAGAGTGTAAAGGTGTCAGAGTGTAAAGGAGACAGAGTGTAAAGGAGACAGAGTGTAAAGGAGACAGAGTGTAATGGAGTCAGAGTGTAAAGGTGTCAGAGTGTAAAGAGTCAGAGTGTAAAGGTGTCAGAGTGTAAAGGAGACAGAGTGTAAAGGAGACAGAGTGTAAAGGAGACAGAGTGTAATGGAGACAGAGTGTAATGGAGTCAGAGTGTAAAGGAGACAGAGTGTAAAGGTGTCAGAGTGTAAAGGAGACAGAGTGTAAAGGAGACAGAGTGTAAAGGAGACAGAGTGTAAAGGAGTCAGAGTGTAAAGGAGTCAGAGTGTAAAGGAGTCAGAGTGTAAAGCAGTCAGAGTGTAAAGGAGTCAGAGTGTAAAGGAGACAGAGTGTAAAGGAGACAGAGTGTAATGGAGTCAGAGTGTAAAGGTGTCAGAGTGTAAAGGAGACAGAGTGTAAAGGAGACAGAGTGTAAAGGTGTCAGAGTGTAAAGAGTCAGAGTGTAAAGGTGTCAGAGTGTAAAGGAGACAGAGTGTAAAGGAGACAGAGTGTAAAGGAGACAGAGTGTAAAGGAGACAGAGTGTAAAGGAGACAGAGTGTAATGGAGTCAGAGTGTAAAGGTGTCAGAGTGTAAAGGAGACAGAGTGTAAAGGAGACAGAGTGTAAAGGAGACAGAGTGTAATGGAGTCAGAGTGTAAAGGTGTCAGAGTGTAAAGAGTCAGAGTGTAAAGGTGTCAGAGTGTAAAGGAGACAGAGTGTAAAGGAGACAGAGTGTAAAGGAGACAGAGTGTAAAGGTGTCAGAGTGTAAAGAGTCAGAGTGTAAAGGTGTCAGAGTGTAAAGGAGACAGAGTGTAATGGAGTCAGAGTGTAAAGAGTCAGAGTGTAAAGGTGTCAGAGTGTAAAGGAGACAGAGTGTAAAGGAGACAGAGTGTAAAGGAGACAGAGTGTAATGGAGTCAGAGTGTAAAGGTGTCAGAGTGTAAAGAGTCAGAGTGTAAAGGTGTCAGAGTGTAAAGGAGACAGAGTGTAAAGGAGACAGAGTGTAAAGGAGACAGTGGGATTATGAAACTAGAAACAAGAGATGTTAAAATCACAAGAAAGATGTGGACTGTGTCATAGCTCCGCTTTAAGAAACATAACAAAGAGAGACCACACAAGCATTTCTCAAAAATACAGTGATTCATTCCATAAGTTAAATGGATAATCCATAAACAAAAGCCGTCGCTGGAGGCCCCCGGCTGAGAGAGAGCAGTCAGTAGGGTCCTTAAACAGCCAGGGACACACCAGACCATCCACCAAAACTGACAAAGCAAAACCTGTCTGGACCAGAGTTGGTTTCAAATCTAGTGTCATTTAAGTTTAAATGAGTTTGAGTCCAGTTCAATTTATTAAAAAAGGTTATATTTAAGAAAACAGTTTTTTGTTTCATTACGTACTGCTCTTCAAGTGTTTTTTGGATCAAGGCATGGGCCACTGCAAATCCTCAAGTAAACCAGCTTCAACATGTCATCATAATAATCCAAACATTATCTTTTCATTAAGTTTCTTATTTCCAGACCTGTGTTTTTGAGGATTGTGCCTCAACATCTTTCGACTGCTTCCTGCTTCCTTTAACCCCTGGAGCGTTAGGCCCAGTTAAATCAGACTCAATGAAATGAACCACTGTTTCTGGACAAGCTGTTAGTCCAAAGTCTTTTAGACAATCATATTATTATCATATTAATGCACAACCTCTGCGTGTTCAGGTTACGTTACAGACGCTAAGAATCGCTGCAGCTGATCGAGGCCTGTCCCCAACATCTGCGACCGACCTTTACCTGAGACTCTCACGCCTCAGGCTCCGATCAGGGCTCAGACTCACACAGAGGTGAACCCAATATTCACACAGGGACAGCACTATTCTCTGTCGGACAGGAAGTCACACTTGTCTCTGTTCAGGTCCAGACAGAGGAAAATCCATTCATAACAACAGTTCATCTAAACGTCTGACGGACTAAGACTAAGACCACTTCCAAAGGTCTTGCTCTTGTCTTTGTCTCGTCAGGTCGTGGTCACTGTGGTCTTGATTGAAGACTAAACCATGGTCTTCTTGTTAATTTCATTTTGAAAGCACTGCTCAGTCATAAACTTTTTAACATGTTGTGAAGCAAGCGTGCTAACTAATGATGAACCTTAGAGTCGACTCAACACTAGCCTCTGCTGTGGACGGTGCCAGTCGCTGTGTAAAAGAGTCTGTATCTGAAGTGGACAATATCTCAGAAACTAAATCTAAAATCACATCGGCATTTAGCTTCTTTATTTTGACTAAGATCAAGCTTTAACGTTAAACCACTTTAAACCTGTTAAGATTCTGTTTAAATTATTAAATTATTTTTATTTGTGATAATTTCATTGTGCATTTATATTTTTTTTAAACATGGCTTATATATGTTTGACAAACATTTACAAAATAAAACAATAAAAAAACTAAAGAGCACTTTGGTCAGCTGAGGTTTTAAATTTAAATTGACTTGAAAAAAGTTGAAATCATAAAAATATTCTGTTCTTTGTCTAGTTTCCTGCAGCTGTTGAAGAACTGTGTGAGGTCCGCTCCTGTAGGGGGCGCTGTGAGCGTCTGGGATCTGTTCCTCTTCTGTCTCTTTGTCCTGGTCCTGGTCCTGCTCTGGTACCGGTTCTGCTCTGATTCTGGTCGGGTCCTGCTCTGGTCCTGGTTCTGCTCTGATTCTGGTCTGGTCCTGGTCCTGCTCTGGTACTGGTCTTGGTCCTGGTTCTGCTCTGGTCCTGGTCCTGCTCTGGTACTGGTTCTGCTCTGGTACTGGTCCTGGTCCTGCTCTGGTACTGGTTCTGCTCTGATTCTGGTCGGATCCTGGTCCTGCTTTGGTACTGGTCCTGCTCTGGTACTGGTCCTTCTCTGGTCCTGGTCCTGGTCCTGCTCTTGTACTGGTTCTGCTCTGATTCTGGTCGGGTCCTGGTCCTGCTCTGGTACTGGTCTTGGTCCTGGTTCTGCTCTGGTCCTGGTTCTGCTCTGGTACTGGTCCTGGTCCTGCTCTGGTACTGGTTCTGCTCTGATTCTGGTCGGGTCCTGGTCCTGCTTTGGTACTGGTCCTGCTCTGGTACTGGTCCTGCTCTGGTACTGGTCCTTCTCTGGTCCTGGTCCTGGTCCTGCTCTGGTACTGGTTCTGCTCTGATTCTGGTCGGGTCCTGGTCCTGCTCTGGTACTGGTTCTGCTCTGGTACTGGTTCTGCTCTGGTACTGGTCCTTCTCTGGTCCTGGTCCTGCTCTGATTCTGGTCGGGTCCTGGTCCTGCTTTGGTACTGGTCCTGCTCTGGTACTGGTTCTGCTCTGGTACTGGTCCTTCTCTGGTCCTGGTCCTGCTTTGGTACTGGTCCTGCTCTGGTACTGGTTCTGCTCTGGTACTGGTCCTGGTCCTGCTCTGGTACTGGTCCTGCTCTGGTCCTGATCTGGTCCTGGTCTGTTACTCGTCTGGCTCTGGTCCTGGTCCTGGTCCTAGTCCGGTCCTGGTCTGGGTCTTACCTGGTCTCCGAGGGCTGCGGTGTCCCATTTCTCTGCCTTTGTCCCCAGACTCCCACTGCAACGAGAACAAGCACAGGTTTGTTCACACACCACAAAAAACTCACAAAAACCCAGCCCCTACGGTCCAGACCCACCAGAACCAGGTCCAGACCGACCAGAACCAGGACCATACCGACCAGAACCAGGCCCAGACCCACCAGAACCAGGACCATACCGACCAGAACCAGGCCCAGACCCACCAGAACCAGGCCCAGAAACACCAGAACCAGGTCCAGACTCACCAGAACCAGGCCCAGAACCACCAGAACCAGGCCCAGACTCATCAGAACCAGGCCCATACAGACCAAAACACGCCCAGACCGACCAGAACCAGGTCCATACCCACCAGAACCAGGCCCAGACTCACCAGAACCAACACCCTGACCCACCAGGACCAGACCGACCATAACCATGGCCAGACTCACAAGAACCAGGCCCAGACTCACCAAAGCCAGACCCAGATCTACCAGTCCCAAACCGACCAGAACCAGACCCAAACCAACCAGAACCAGACCCAAACCAACCAGAACCAGGCCCAGACTTATCAGAACCAAATTCAGACCGACCAGTACCAGGGTTGGACCCCAGGCTCCTACAGCCTGGACTGATCAGAACCTGGACCTACTGCAGATATAACTTTTATAAAAGAACAATAAAAACTAATCCAGGTAAATACTCACTTGTGCATCTGTTGGAGGTTGACTCTCTCTGAGCCCCAGGACAAACCGGCTGAAAAACAACAAAGACACGAGTTAATGTTGATTCCCACAAAAGACTGTCTCCTTCAAAATAAAACATTAGCATGGATTCACACCTGGACACATTTATCAGTATTTTAGTTCATTTCCATTTCATAGACAATTGTGAGTTTCTCTCTCGACTCACAGCTCTTCCATGTGCCTCACTCTGAACTCAGATTATCTCTGGAGAGTTTCTTTGACCCGAGGGAGAGGCAGAAGACAAGAGGCCAACACAAAGAAAGCAACATTTAAATGCTTTAATTATGAGTTCAACAGGATCCCAGGCCTCGCTGTCACGAGCTTCATGATCCTGGCTCAAATATTTAGCTCTGAAAATGTAGGATTAGAGCCTATTTTCCTCAGACATGCTCCATTCTAGTGATACTCAAGACCGGTCCTAATCAAGACCAACCAAGACTCCTTCTGGACCAACGCTGTCTCCTTCAAACACTGACCTCTGAGTCTGGACCTGGTCTAAGTCTGGACTAACTGTGTCCCCATGAGTCTGGACCTGGTCTAAGTCTGGACTAACTCTGTCTCCTTCAAACACTGACCTCCATGAGTCTGGACCTGGTCTAGGAGTGGACTAACTCTGTCTCCATGAGTCTGGACCTGGTCTAAGTCTGAACTAACTCTGTCTCCATGAGTCTGGACCTGGTCTAGGTCTGAACTAACTCTGTCTCCATGAGTCTGGACCTGGTCTAGGTCTGAACTAACTCTGTCTCCATGAGTCTAGACCTGGTCTAAGTCTGAACTAACTCTGTTTCCATGAGTCTGGACCTGGTCTAGGTCTGGACTAACTCTGTCTCTGTGAGTCTGGACCTGGTCTAGGTCTGGACTAACTCTGTCTCTGTGAGTCTGGACCTGGTCTAGGTCTAGTCTAACTCTGTCTCTGTGAGTCTGGACCTGGTCTAGGAGTGGACTAACTCTGTCTCCATGAGTCTGGACCTGGTCTAGGAGTGGACTAACTCTGTCTCCATGAGTCTGGACCTGGTCTAGGTCTGGTCTAACTCTGTCTCTGTGAGTCTGGACTTGGTCTAGGAGTGGACTAACTCTGTCTCCATGAGTCTGGACCTGGTCTAGGTCTGGACTAACTCTGATTAATGAAGAGTTATTGTGGATTATTACAGATGTAATGTATTGACTCATAAGAAAAGCCTGTTTCTTTAAACACACTTAAACACAGAGCAGGGGGCGGGGCTTAAAGCACCTCTTTCGACTAAACCTGTAAATTTAAGTCCATTCTTCGACTCTTCAGCCCTAAAGTCCAGTGGCCCTTGTCCTGAGCCTGTCCCAGCAGCTGTGCTCCTCAGACACCTGCCCCCGACAAAAGCACCTTGTTCTGGGGCTCACTCAGAGAGACACCTGCTGCACTGAGACTCATGGGACCCCTCGGGGCCCCTCGGGGCCCCTCTGTGTTGAGTTCACACACACTGAATATTACCAGCTTTTATTATTACTATTACCAACTTCCACCTCCAGGTTCTGACCTATTCTTATTTTATTCAAGAAAAAATATAAACTTAAATAATCCCTCGTGAAAGATTAAATGAGGGCTGGTCTAAGAAATGATCCAAGTTAATGTTTTCTTTACGTCTGAAGGATCAGTACTTTCTTTAAATCCTGTTCTGTCCAAACTTTTACAAACAATAATCCAGTAAACAAAGCTCTAAGACTCATTAAAGAAAGAGCTCTTTGTGAAGAGACCCTAAAGCTTCACCCTTTATCCTTATCCTGTCTAAAATAGGCTAATGTTAATGTGTGGTATCCCTCTGTTCTGACATTAGACCACAACAGCCCAGCTTCTACAGAATGTGGTCTTTTTGGGTCAAGAGTTAAAATGATTGGTTCCGAACATCGCCGCGGGCAGCTCTGGGCCTGGTCTGGATCTTTTCAAGTGAATGTTGAGATAAAAGTGGTCTGAAAAAGTACATAGCTTTAAAAGTCGGATTAATAAATGTGTTTTTTCTCCATTACCTTGATAAACGAGCACGAGGAGCAGAGCCCGCGCGAGTGCCGTCCTCGTGATCCCCGCTCGCGGCTCCATCACTTTTCCCGTGGTGCACAGCTTTTTCTCCAAAACGTCATCACTTGGTCCCGCGCCGCTGCTCCACGCGCTTCTGCTCC